>JAESIX010000024.1:0-600000 GCA_016802215.1 Brachionus paranguensis | reverse complement strand
TGTATCCAAAAAATAGAGGCCATTGTTTGGAAAATACCACTACGAATGTTATTATTATTACTTGAATTTAATTGAATTTTGAAAAATTCTTTTAAATTCAGCATTGCTTCAGGTGAAAAATTTTTCATTTTGAAACTTTTCAAAAGGTTTTTAAAATTTTGAAATGCATGTATTAAAGTTTGCTCATTTGTCTCTGCTTTAAGATATTCTTTGAACTGTGTTAAAAGAAAAGGTAGTATATCTTGGCTCAATGTGTCACTTGAGCAGTAGCCGATTGCTGTCAATAAAGATTGCTTCTGATTTTGAGTAAATAGTTTTCCTTGAGCACTATTCAATTGTCCGAACAGGCTTTTGATGATGTCTTGTAGAGAGTCGACATTTTTACAGTGGCTCGATAAAGCTTGGACAACTTTAATCGATTCTGTCTGTAAGCTTTCTTCTTTGCTAATTATTTGAGCGTTTAATAAGGGCAGAAATTCTGTTAAATAGTCACCTAGGTCGAATTTTATATCTTGGAAAATTAGTGCCAAACTTTGCATTATTATCTCCGGATTTCTGAGCAATGATCGCTTTAGTTCTGGCACAAATTGAACTTTAAAATCCTCTTCGGTAACAAACTTGAGCACAAAATTGCCAGATTTCACCAACCAAGTGTCCAATTTTACACGTGATCCTATTAAGCTTTCCACATAAATTTTGGTCACTGATTTTTTCAGCTCTTCAAACCCAGAGTTGTTTTTGGTGTCAGATAAATATTTTAGGAGATAGCCGAAAAATAAAAGATTATTGACTGGTTTTTCTCTATCATTTTGCAGTGAAGAGATAAATTGTTGGAACAAAGTCGGAATTTTGTCCAAAATATACTTTAATTTCTTGTAACTTGGAAAGAAAAGTTTTCCGCTGTTATGGGAATAGGCAACTAGAGTGAAGTTTGAGTAAATTTTTGAAATTTTTTCTATTTCAGTGTTTAGAATGTCGATTTTATTATTGACAAAAGCACTCTTAATAAAACCATTCAGCATGTCCTGGCCGTATAAACTCAACATGGATGACGATCGGTTAGGATGGCTGATTAAATTTTTTGAGTGCAATTCCAAAGATGTTAAAATGATTTTTGCACATGACTGACAGTCGATTTCTATCAATAAATTGTTTAGTCGAATTAAGTTTTCTTTTGATTGCTTATCAATATAGATAGGGAAAAGGTAATAATTCAGCTTTGCCAAAACCTTGTACGCTGCTTCTGGAACATTTTCTTCTAAGCGATTTTCAAGAACTTTAAAAATTCGCTCGAACAGACTGTTTCGCTCCTTTAAACTCGAGGTAGTTGACTTGTAGGCAAACTCTTTAATTATTTCCATTTTTATTTAACTTTATTTTAAATAACATGTGGCATAAAAAAATATACTTAAATTATTTATTTAAAATTTAAATGCAAAACTTTTTGCATATTATTTTATCCTAAATGTTTTAGTTACATGTACCAAAATAATATTAAAAACATTTGTGATTTGTTTTTAATAAAATGAATCAAGAAATTACGTTAAATTACGAAATTTCCATTCCATTTAAAAGTGTTATGTGGCAAGATTTTAAATATGAGTTCATTTTTACGATAATTTTAATTTTAATTGAATTGTTTATAAAAAGTGTATTTTTGAAAAAATTAAAAAATTAATTTTAAATTTTGCATTCTTTTATTAAAAATCTCTTTCAAAATTATTGCTATAATTTTCAAAACTTTAAGGATTATTTTCTTAAATATCCAAAATTCAAAATCTTATTTCATATTTTCAACATGGGATCTTTAAAAATAATAATTAATTATACAATTAGAATCGCGCGAGCCTTTGACCTGCTGACAAATTAATTATTTGGTGGCAAATAAAATAACTACCTATCTAAATAAAGAAATAAAGAATATAAAAATTTAAAGAAGACTTTTAGGTAAGAATTCATGTTTCAAAATCGACAATTTCTTTTTGAAAAATTAAGTTCGAGTACCACAAAATTTGAATAAAATACTCCAAATTTTTTATTTTTTTCCACAAATATTAAATAAATTCTAAAATTATTAAGATTATACATAAAAAATTAAATTAACACTAGATTTAATAGAAATCCAATATTTTTAACTTATCGACACTTTTTATTAAAAAATGATAGCTTATTTAAGAAATTTTGGAAAAAAACAAAAAGTGGAACATTTCTTTAGTTTTATTACAAAATTTGGGTACTTTTCCCTAAATTATTAGGTTGTTTAACAAGTTTTTTCGTTGATTTTAAATGAAAAAAATAAACTTTTTTATGCAATGTTATACATCATTTGAAAGAGCTAATCTTGCTCTTTTATCCACAACAATTGATCCGTTTGAGCCATATTTTGGAAGCAAAACGGCCATACAGAGCTAAAGGAGAATGACAAGTGATTCTTTTACATGGTAACGCTAGGCCACATGTTGCAAAAACGATCCGTAAAGCGATAGAGAATCTAGGCTGGGAAGTTTTATCTCACCCAGCTTATTAGACTTGGCTACTTCAGATTACCGTTTGTTCCGATCCATGCCGCACTTCTTCAGTGAAAAAATTTACTCAGACTTGGAAGGAATCAAAAAAGACATCAGTCAATATTTCAGCTCAAAACCACCCAGCTTCTACGAGCGAGGGATCAAAATGATGCCAGAAAGATGGTAGATGTGTATTTATAGCGAAGGAAATTATTTCAGTGTCTAATATTATTTTATTTTATTTTTTAACGAATAAATAAAGTCTCGAAAAAAACGAAAAAACTTATTAAACAACCCAATAGTAATCATTTTTTAATAAAAAATGTTATTTTTTAAGAAAAAGTCTCGATAAGTTAAAAATATTAGATTTCTAATAAATTTAGTATTAATTAACTTTTTTTGTATAATCTTAATAATTTGAGAATTTATTTAATATTTGTGGAAAAAAATAAAAAATTTGGAGTATTTTAAATTGGTATCGTTTTTAATCGTTCTTCCTTTTTTGAAAAAAAATAATAATTTTAAAAATAATTACATATTTGATGGCTTTACGATTATCTAAGTGACCAACTTGATTTATCCTGGTCTACTTATCGAAAATAAAATGTCAATTCATGAACTCTTTTGAAAATTAAATTAATAAAGTTAAAAGAATTCAAAAGTTTTTACTCTATTAATATTGTTAGATGAAAAAAATTGATATAGGCGAAAATTTTCCATTTAATTACAAACTGTCGTCTCTTTCATTATTCAGATACCCAGTCAACCCAAAAGTAATGATTTTATAATGAAATTTTGAGGAAAAAAGTTATTAAAGAAAATTTCATAATATAATCATTCCTTTTCATTAATATCCAAATGGTAGGTCATTTCTTTACACAATAATTAAATGTTTTCTGTTTTTAAAATTTTAAATAAGAAAACCAAGTATTAAGACCTGTTCCAAATTTTTTAAAAAATTAAATCATAGCTTGAATGTATCATTTCATCATAAAAAAGATTAATTAAGACAAAAGAGTTGTATTATTATTTTCTGTTTTTTTTTTTTTTTTTTATTTCTACTGGAGAATATAGATAAGATTAATCATTTTGTGAAGAATTTTGTGAAAATAAAATATTATTTAACTTTTTTATAACGATGCGAGAATTAAAAGAAAAGTTTTCATTTAATTGAAAAAAACAAAAATTATAAACAAATTTTTTTAAAGTTTTTTACATTATTAATTAAAATAAATCAAATACTTTTTTTGTTATTTTTTTTACTTTATCAGTCTATATTTTTTTGAGTCTACATACTATTTATTAAATTAGAATAAAAAAATAATTAACAATATACTTTAAAAAAAACTACTGTTCTAATTAAAAAATTTTATTTTAATTAAATTTTATTTGTATTATTAATGTTTTAGACAAATTTTTAATACAAATTCTCTAAATCTTTAGGTTTCATTTTGTAAAGTTTGTTCTAAAATCTTCAACTGTTTGAAAACGAATTTATAATTTTAAAATCATAAAAAATTGTTATTAAATATTAAGTAACAATGCATATAATAAATAAAAAAGTTCAAACAAGCTAAATTAGAAAAATCTCATCTATAATTTTAATTTAAAGCTAAAAAAATGTCTAAAATTGTGCCGAGAGATGTCGGCGTTATTTTGAGAGGATTGAGAAAATTTTGTTTTGGTGGTGTTTGTATTTTTTAATGATTTTAAAACATTTTTTTATTAATTTATTCTAGAGAGAATGGAAAACTCATCTCCGTTTTGAAGGAGAAAATTTTGCAAAAAGAACCGAAGAAGCTCCAGCTCTTCCGAGTGAGCATTTTATTTTAAATTTTCTTCCTTTTATTTGATTATTTTAGATGGCCCTAGCCATAATTTGTCTAATAACCAATATCAGCTTAGAGATGCTAGAAGAACAAGCCGTCCACCAGAACAAATTTATAAAAGCTTTTGATTGATGACTTTACTATTTAATAATTAATTAAAAAATAAAAAAACAGACACAATATAAAATAAAATTTGGATTTTATTTTTTTATTTCATCTAGTAGAAAAAGGATTGCAGCTGATAAAAAAATTTTTTAAATTATTTTTTCAAAAATTCTTTTGAAACAAAACTAAAATTTTAAGAACAAATATTGAAAACGCTACACGTTCTTATGTCTTTAAAATTAAAGATAAAAAAAAATGAATAAAAAATTTAATAGCAATTTAATAATTAAAAATTAATATCAGAAATTTTAATAATTAACACTTAGTAAAAATTTGTCTTATTTAAATTAAAAATCACTTTGTATAAAAATTGAAAATTTTTTGATAAAAAAGAAAAAATATTAATAAATCAATTTCTTTTTTTTTACGTCATAAATTTTCAAAAAATATAATTTTTTTTAAGCATAGTTATATAGAAAAAAATTATGATTTACAAGATTTATTTGTATATATCCTTTAACTTGTTAAATCATTGGACTCTTAATTTTTTAAAGAAATAGTAGTGCAATTTTATATTTATTTTATATTTGGTATGGATTATTTAAGAGTATTAAAGAACTCTCTTTTGTCAAGTCAGTAAATCTAGTGCTTCAATTTCAACTCTATATAATATACAATATTGTCAAAGGAAGAATAAGCAATACACAATAAACTGAATTATTTAATAGCAATTCGAAATCATGCCAAACATGTGGAATTCCAATGTTTAAACCAAGATACTGAGCTTGTCAAAAAAGAAATTATAAAAATATTTTTTTTTATTCTTTTTTTAGTAAAATATTATTTTAAGAAATTTTTATGATGAAAAAAAAGTAAATTAATAGTTTTTAATAAATTAGTAACTAATATTCAATAAAAATGTGATTTTTAGTAGTCGATTTTTATGTACCTCTAAAAAGCTTATTATTTCACCTCTAATAAAGTTTACTTTCAATTATATTTCAAAATGATTATAAAAATTGAAATATTATTTGAAATAAATTTGAAATAAAATAATAAATACGAATAACATTGATTTTTACCTGAAAATTAAGCTAAATGCTATTCAAAAAGAATAAATAAGGTGAAACTTAATAGAATTCTTAATACATCAATTTTTGATTAAATTACTTCAAAACATAAAAAACTTTAAAAAAATTAATTTTAAGCTTTATGCTTTAATTTTAAAGTGCTTAAGATTTTAAATTAATTTTTTTATATAGCGGTGTTACGCCTTATTTACAGCAATCTAAAAAAAGCATTTTGGGCATTGTGAATTCTGGTACAGATAGCAAAAGCAAAATATTAAAAATGCCAAATCTTAAGTTCTGACAGACCAAAACATGTTCTGCAAATTGTAGCAAACGATACATTCTTTTCACCACCAATATAGTGATTCTGCAAAAATCTGCACTAAATCTGCAAAATTCAAAAAATTGTGAATTTGGGATATTATATTATATTAAAAATCAAACTCAAATTTAAGTGGTGTTACAGAGTGTGTAACGGTTGCTACAATTTACAGAACATGATTTAGTCGGTCCGAATTAAAGCAATTTTTTTTTTTAGTTTTATTTTTTTGTACCAGTATTCACAATGCTCAATATATTTATTTATCAAAGTAAAAAGCATAAATTAACCTGACTTTATGTAAAATACACTTAATTTTCAATATTTAACGTAATTTACTATAAAAACAAAAATTTTGGAGTTTTAAAAATAAAAAAATATTTAAAATCAAATTCAAATACAATACTTAATAATAATATATAATATAATTCTTCAAAATAAAAAAAAAAATTTATTTTATTTTTCAGTAAAAAAAATTGAAGATTCTTCTGTGAATGACTTGTATGATGAGCAGATCATAACGATTCTAACATTATTTCTCAGATAGTTTTTGAATTAAAAAATTTATACGACAAATTACGCAGTTTTTTTTTAATTAATTGTTTTGTATTTATTTCTATTTTTAAATAATTAGATTTTTAGATAGATCCTATCAAATAATTTAAAAGATTTTTTTATTTACTCTTTCATTTTCTTAAAAAAAAATTCAATTTGTTAAAATATAATTACTTGGGTAATAATAAAATTTTCAAGTTGCTAAATTTAATTTTTCTTAAATTTTTATTATTAAATTAATAGAAAATCTGAAAAACACACCTTATGATTTTTATTTTTAAATTATTTTTGGGCCGATAATTATTTTTTAACCTCTAATGTCAAATTGAATACTTTGAAAGATATTACCTTAAGGCAACTCTTCAACA
The DNA here is from genome assembly GCA_016802215.1 of Brachionus paranguensis. Classification (NCBI taxonomy): domain Eukaryota; kingdom Metazoa; phylum Rotifera; class Eurotatoria; order Ploima; family Brachionidae; genus Brachionus; species Brachionus paranguensis. The sequence goes on along the minus strand of JAESIX010000024.1, from coordinate 593,247 downwards.
CTCTTAACTTAGTCTCAACCATTTCAGCTTGTCTGTCAAGATTGACTCTATTAGTAGTAGTAGTAGTAGTAGTAGTAGTAGTAGTTCTTGCTGCGACACCTACATGAACATGTAGAGTGTCTGAGCCCATCACCGCCGATTGGCCGTGTAGAGCTGTAGCAGCCGATTCCATTTAGCTTATTTAAAGCCATTTTAAAATTAGCGGTTGGCTTAGATTTCACCACATTTTCTGGCAACTTATTCCAATGCGGAAATACTCTGTTTGAGAAAAATACATTTCTGGCGCTTACTGCAGCTGCAAAATCGTTTCTAATTTGAGCTGAGAAACTTTCTCTCTGGATTCTGATGCTATTTCCTCTTAATGCCCCGGCTGGACCCTTGTTTTCTGATCTATTCGCTAGATTCTTGACCAAGCCTACCTTTTCTATTCCATTCACTAATTTGTACATTTCAATCAAGTCCCCTCTCACTCTTCTTTCACTCAGCTTTGTCAGTCCTAATTTCGTCAACCTCATTTCGTACGACATGTTTCTTAGAGACAAAGGTATTTTTGTTGCCCTCTCTTGCACCTTTTCCAACGCATTCACATCCCTTTTCATACTTGGATTCCAAACCTGCACTGCGTAATCTAGATGGGGTCTCACCATGGATATATACAATCTTACCCATAGTCTTTCATCTCTACTTGTAAACGTTCGCTAGCATTCCAAGTACCCTACTCGCTTTTTCACAAGCACTTTTCACTTGGCAGGTCTACTTTAAATCTGATGAAACCATCACTTCAAGATCCCTCTCACACTCTATGATTGCTAGTATAAAATGCATAACTTTACATTTGTTAGCACACAGTTCCATGCGCCAAACCTATATCCATTTACATACTGCATCCAGATCTTTCTGTAACATCGCTCTCTCATGAACTTTATTAACTATGCCGAGTATTTTTAAGTCATCTGCATACAATTCCATTATATTTGAAACGCAGTCAGGTAGGTCATTTATGTACAGAACAAAAAGTAGGGGTCCAAGTAGAGACCCTTGCGGAACTCTACTCAGTACCTGTGACCATCTGTTGATTGAAGCTTCTATTAAACTTGGATATGTAAGCTAAATTTACCGATTTCTTTTTTAAATTCTTATTCGTCTTAAAATCTTCATCAGAATCATTTTCAGCTTGGTTATATTCATCCAAGAAATCTATATAATTTTCAAAGGCTAAAAATTTACTAAAGCCAGTGTTTCCCAAAGCTTTTCTTTTAATCACTTTTATAAAATTACTTAATTCATAATTTTAAAGCACTTTAAAATTAATTGTGTCCAAATCTTAATAAATTTATACAATAAATTCAAAATCATATTGACACCGCCGGTCCTCAAAGTAAAATTTTTTTCTGGCAACAAAAAATAAATTTTTATTTTTCAAAATTTAAATTTTATAACTTGTTTTGATGGCAAAACAATTTATTAATATAAAATTATTTAATCTTTTTATATATTTTAGTATGGTGTGTTTTTTAAGAATTTATGGGTGTTTTTTTAAAGTCAATAAAATGCTAAAAACCTTTATGTTAAAAATTTAATTTTCAAAAACAATTCGCATTTTTTTTGAATATTATTTTGTCTAAAAGATTGAACAATTCATCAATTTTTCACCCAAGATCTAACTTATCTTACAAAGTGTGAAAAAACAACTAGAAAAAAATGTGCTAAAAATCTAGCTAAATATTTATCAAATTTAATCAGATAAAAAAAACTTAATTTGCTAAATTAACGATTTTTAATTTCTAGATTTTTTTTATAAAAATTTTCTAGAATTTCTATCCGAGCTTAGTTTTGCAAAGACGCTAAATATCAAAGTTTTCATTTCTTAGTGCATCCCTTAGAAACATGCGCTAAAGACAATTCTTTCTAAGGATAAAAGACATCCACTTTAGACATTAATTTAAAAATTTAGAAAAAATATTTTAATTCTAAACATGCCTTCTAAAGTTGAAATAAAATACACTCAAGTAAACAAAAAATGCAAGCCAAAATATCTTTTCCTAAATTTCTTCTTTTAAGTTGTTCATAAACAATGAATTTGTGAACGCAAAGACTGGTCGAACATTTCCCACCTATGACCCTGCTACGGAAGAGGAAATCGCTCAAGTACAAGAAGCTGGAGAACAAGATGTTGATTTGGCAGTGAAAGCGGCTCGCGACGCATTCCAAATGAATTCCCAATGGAGAAAAATGGATGCATCAGAAAGAGGTGCTTTGCTTTACAAGTTTGCTCAGCTGATGAGACGAGATGAGGATTATTTGGCCGTATGAACATCTTAAATTAAAAATAATAATTTATCTTAATTATTCAATTTTTTTTCAGAGACTAGAAACATTAGACAATGGCAAAACATATTCAGAATCCATGGGTGACATTGACTGTTCTATTAAGTGTATGGAGTACTATGCAGGTTGGGCTGATAAAATACATGGTCAGACAATTCCAGTAGATGGCCCAAATTTTTGCTACACAAGACACGAGCCCATTGGAGTTTGTGGCCAAATTATTCCATGGAACTATCCAATTATGATGGCAATATGGAAATTCGGTCCTGCTCTGGCTTGTGGAAATACAATTGTTCTAAAGCCGGCTGAGTTGACTCCACTAAGTTCACTTTATTTGGGAAGTTTGTTCAGGGAAGCAGGTTTCCCAGCAGGAGTTGTAAATATAATACCTGGTTATGGACATATAACTGGTAATGCATTGGCAATGCACATGGATGTCAATAAAATTGCATTTACTGGCTCTGCTGTCACAGGAAGAAAAATACAAGAATCTTCTGCAAAGAGCAATTTAAAGAGGGTTACTCTTGAACTTGGCGGCAAGAGTCCATTTATTATCTTTGATGTTGATGATGAATATTTGCAGAAAGCTGCAGAGGACACAGCTTTTTCAATATTTAGCAATCAAGGACAGTCTTGTTGTGCCTCTTCGAGAGTTTTTGTTCATGAAAAAGTCTATGACGAATTCATTAAAAAGTTGAAAACAATTGCTGATGAAAAAGTTGTTGGTGATCCTTTTGATGAAAAGACAACCAGTGGAGCTTTAATTAATGAAACTCAATTCAAAAAAGTGGTCGACTATATTGACGTCGGTGTCAAAGAAGGTGCACGACTTGTGAGCGGCGGAGAAAGAGTGGGAAAGAGAGGCTTTTTTCTTAAACCCACCATTTTTGCTGATTGTTCAGATGAAATGAGAATTGCCAAAGAGGAAATTTTTGGACCAGTGGTTTCAGTTTTTAAGTTTAAAGAAGAAGATGAGGTGATCAGGAGAGCAAATGCAACTACTTATGGTCTTGGTTCAGGATTATATAGCAAAGATATTAATCAAATAATAAAAGTGTCCAATGCTCTAGAAGCAGGAACAGTCTGGGTTAATTCATATGAAACAACCGCAAATCAAGCTCCATTCGGAGGATACAAACAAAGTGGCTTTGGACGTGAATTGTAATTATTTATTATTTTTCTAATTAAATCAAGAAATACTTAAAATTTTTATTGTAGGGGTGAATATGGATTACACGAGTATACTGAAGTGAAAACGGTTTCAATTAAAATTTTTTAAACAAATTAATTGAAAATTTTCTCCTATGCCGAAATAAATAAATATTTTAATCTCGATAGTTGTTTTCACTTCATTTCAGGCATTAAAATCTTATTTTATTGACAAATTTGGCCTTAAAAAACTGTGTTCAGAATTTTTTGAGTTTTTAGCAAAAAAATCATAAAAATTAAAAAAAATCGGAAAATTTCAGAAAATTTTTCCACAAGAATGATAAATGATTGTTTTTAATCATATTAAGGATTTCAGAACAGACTTCCCATGAGTCTAAATCAAAGTTGTTTAAAAGTCCCAAGTTAAAGTCAAAGTCACTAAAGATTAAAGCCCAAGTCCGGACTTGGACTTGACTAGAGACTTTTTAGCAACTCTGGTCTAAATTATTTATTTTTTTGTTTTTCTGTACCGAACTAATTTCTGCTCCTTCAGATTAAAAAAAATAAAAATAAAAAAACAAGTAAAAATAAAAAAAAGTAAAAAAAAATAAAATAGACTAAAATAGAAAAAAATTAAAATAAGATATATTGAAAAAGAGAGTTACATGATACAAATTTTTAAATATTTGATGGCTCAGGAAAAAAAGAAGAAATAAAAAGGTAGCAATTACATAGTGGAGTCGGGTATTTTGGATATTCTTCAACCAGTTTGACATCTAATGGAACAGAATTACTAAGTCCAGCCCTAACATATGTTTCACTCATTTCAAAAAGTCGATTCGAGACTGTTAGTAATTTAAGTTTATTTAAGGTATCATGATGTAACATTTTGGAGGGAGTATCAAATTTTAGTTTAAGACCTGACGGCAGAGTTTTGAATAACCTGTATTCTTTTAATATTAGTTTCTGATAATGAGTTCAAACAAGGAAAGTAATTGTCTTTAATGGATCCAATTAGAGACTTATAAAGACTCCTTAGTGTGCTAAGACTTAGACTCCATTTTTTGTTTGACAATATCTATATTAAGTTTAACCTGGAGTTACTGCGTTCCTTAATTGCGACAACCATTGAGTTCAAATTTAATTAACAGTCAAATTTAATTTTTTAGTCAAATTGGCTTTTGATTTTATTTCCATATAACTAGAGATCAAAATCATGAGGTTCTTTATCACTAGAAGCACCAACAAGTCAAAATGACTCTTTTTTGATTTTTGGTCTCTAAAAATCATGTCAATTTTTTTTAATTGAGCATGAATTTTTTTTTTCAGCATAAAAATAAGAAAAAATTTTAAAATTAATTAAATTTATTTAAAAAAAATTATGTCTTTACGCAAAAACAAGTAGATACTACTAGAAGCACCAAAACGAGTCAAAATGACTCGTTATAAAAAATAAAGGATAAATTATATATTTTATGTTTAAATTTATTGAAACTAAATGATAAATTATTAAATTTTAGTCTCTTCTTTGACTTTAAAAAAAAACACCAAAGTTCAATCGTATTTTTTACAAATACTCTCAACTTTTATTGTACAAAATCCACACTATGTTTTTTTATATTTTGAACAAAAATTTGTCGCTTTATAATTACCACATAAACGAATTTGAAATGACACACGTTTAGGAGATAAATTCTCCTGATTTTCTTGACTCAAAACCCTTTTAGGGGCGCTCTTAGAGGTGACAGATAACGTTGGAGCTGAAGTTTTTTTGTCAAAGTCAAAGAAGAGACTAAAATTTATTAATTATCTAAAATTATTAAATAAGAGCTACGGAATGACTTAAATGATAATAATTTTTATTACAACTTAAACAGGAAAATTATTCCAAATCAACTTGTAAGTTGAATCAGCTTGAATATATTTGACATCTGACACTAACGACATTAACCTTGTAGTGGTTAAGAAAATTCGGAAAGAGAGCGAACGAATACTGATTATTATATACCTAAAAGAAATCTTCTTTTTGTTGAAGCCTGTTTACATCCTCTATTTTTATGAAAAAGGGAAGTCTCACGAAGCATTGATGCAGATTTACCGAGAAAAAGATTACAAATTAGAATGACCTTATTTGTCATACTAATTAGTATTACTAATTACTAATTCTTGGTATTTTTTAAAGGTTTCCTTTTTAAAAAATCATTAACTAAAGATTGGTGTATTTTTAAGGTCATTATTTTAATGCAATTTTAAATAGTCTAATAAATTATGAGCCTCAATTAGTTTTAATATTTGCTCCTTCTTTAAATTTCTTTCTTGATGATAAATATTAGAATATTTTTGTTGAGTTTTTTAAATTTTGTAAATATTAATGATTAAATATTTTGTATGAAAATTTCAATAAAATAAGTAAATTTAATTTTGTGATATAAATTCAAAAATTTTGCATATTTTTTTGCTATTTTTACTTAAAATACAATATTTATACTTAAATAGAAAAAAAAATTCAAAAAATTTATTTTATTGCAAAAGTCAAAAATCAATTAAAAATTTCAAGATTTAATTTTTTATTGGAAGTGTTCTAATCATCAGTGTTCTAATTTGGTTTTCTTAAATAAAAGTTAATCAATCTCAAGTGTTTAAGTTCAGAAATATCCAATACCAAGAAAAAATATGTATCTTTTTCCCGGTATATCTCTAGATGATCATCGTTTTGTGAACAAATATACTGATGTAAAAATGACAAAGGCTGAAAAAACTATGTTTTCTTTAGAAGGATCAAAATCAAGAACAATGCAACCAACTAAATATAATAGAAATTTGATAATCTATGGATAAGTATATTTTTCAGAAAAGAAAGTAATTCAGATTTATACTTAACAAAATATATTAATTAACAAAACAATTGAGTTTTGTTAATTTCTATAGAACAAATCCACTTTGCCAAGATCTAAAGTTGGAATCAGTTTTCCTAGATTATTGTGTACATAAAATTTTCCTTCTTAGACAAACGTTGCGCAATGATTTATGCATAAAGCTATTTTCAGAAATAAGGAAAATACTTTGTTTCTTCTAGAAGTGATTATAATTCCTATTGTAATAATTTTGCCCATAAGGCTTTAAATAAATAAAATAATAATAATAGAATGATTTTTGGGGAATTCGAGCATCAACCATTCAGAAGCAGAGTCTAAGGATATACCAATAAACTTCAATGGATTTATTAGTAGCCAAATGAAAAAAAAAAATATTTTGTACTCTGGTCTCTAAAAAAAAGCAAAAAGTGGAGTTAAATCAACTCTTCTGGATCGTTTTTACTCAGTTATACTGAATTGGTGTTATTATTCTGTTGCACATCAAAGTATAAATAATTTTATTTGAACTTTTTTTTAAATTTAAATTTCCATAACTATATTTAAAAATGGTTATAACAATTACTTGAATTATTTTAACTATTAACTAATTTTTCAATATAAATTTAAGATTTATCAAATATTTAATAAAAATTATAAATTTTTGTAAAAAAAAACTAATAAATCAAAAATTAAATAAAAAAATAATTTTTTTGCAATGGCTTAGCACACCTCTCGCATAATTTTCAAGTATTTTTACTTAATATTTTTAGTTTTGAACTTAGTTTTAGAGTTTTTTTTGTTGGCATCTATAAATCATTTTTTTAAAACTTAATGGTTTTCATAATAATTCTCATATTTTAAATAAAATTATTTAGCGAACAATTAGTTGGATCAAATTATTAGAATTATTTAAATTTAAACGAACCACTCATTTTTACTATTATTAATAATAATTTTAAAAATATTTTTAAATTTTATTCTTTATTAAGATTATATTAATATAATTGATAAAATAAATAAAAATTTTTTATTAAATAATTTTAAATTTAAAAACTAAGTACTTCGTCAGCTTCTTTTTTCAATTTGTTACATATATATAGAAATTTTTTGCAACAAATTAATAAGTTTCCGATGAATTAAAACTCATTTATCGTAACTATAAATAACAGATTGTTTACACTATTTCAGCTCTTAAATTATATAATGCCGAGTTTCTATGGTTAACAATTTGAGAATATGATATTTTGTTAATTTTACTTCATTTAAGCGATGTTGTTAAGATTTTGAAGCATGGATCTTAACAATTTAGTGTATTTAAATGTACACTTAGACCATCAAATAAGCTAAAACAAATGGATTGTCAACAATCATAAAATTATATTAAATATTCGCAAAATTAAATCAAACTTTTTCCAAATCTAACAACAGTATAAGAATTGACAGAAACAAAAACATCAACAATTAGGCTTTCCTTGCCAACTAGAAATGCAATTACCAAGAAAAAAAAAGAAAAACGAATTAAAAAATCAAATAAAGAAATTAAACGTGTTGCCATCGACACCACATTTGAGAATTGGATTAAACGAACTTGGTTAAGTTGAAATAAAAATCTGAAAATTTTTTAAAAAATTGAGCTTTTTATTATTTCTTTTAAAAAGAAAAATATAGTTTTTCCAATTTTTTTAGGTGAAACTTGGTTAGTTTTTTATTTCTTTTTTTGAAAACTATTTATTCAATTAAATCCTTTAATATTGTCAAAATAGAGTCAAATTAATCGAGAGAAAAAATGGAATATTTGGGACAGACTGCTACAGCTTCTTACACTCATTTGGGCCGTAGACCGGAATCCGGTTCATACTTGCCAGCAATCGGTCAACAAGACATTAGGACAGGATCAGCGCCTCCATACTCTGGCCTATTGTCAAAATCGGTCAATCTACCTTGGAGACCTTCAACCTATTACCGAAATTCACAAGTTCAGCATCCTTCATATTCATTGTACAGAGGCTCAGCTTCTGACACTGCAGGACCCCTTCATGCTGGCAACTACCTATCCTCAGTAGATTCTGTAAAAGTGCCACTCATTTTTCCAGCTGCCCGCAATGCTCTCTACACCCGATACACTCCTAAAGATTGGTACCAATCTCAAATGAACAATTACTTGGCTTCAGATAAAATTAGGAGTGCTGCGGAGCGCCTCAGGTCTGATACCTTAAGATTGGCTCGTGAAAAAGAAGATCTAGCTTTGAAAAATCAAAATGAGTCAGATAAGAAGCTTGGAGAGCGAATAAACGACATTGACTTTTGGAAGCAAGAACTTGACAGAGAAAAGGACAAGATGTCAAAAAAAATCAACCAAGTCGACATGAAGCGAAGAGAAGTTGAAAAACAATTGCATGACACCGAAAATCAATTAAAGGTTGCTCAAGAGAATTTGTATGAAAGAGAAAAAAGACAAGGAATAGACATGGTGCATGATAATGTCGAAAGAGAACTAATTAGAGTAAATTAAAAAAAAAAAAAATTGTCTTTTTAAAAAATTTTTATTTCAATTAGGAAGTTGACATAATAAAAAATGCTCAAAATAAATTACGAAATATGATGGAGAGACTCCACACTCAAAACTCACTGAACCGCTCTGCTTTGCATGAGATGGAATTGGATGCTGCGGACAAATTTAGAGCATTGTCTCTCGATTCGGCTGCACAACACATGTCTGTTTCCAGTCGAGGCCTTAATTTTCATTTGGGAATCGAGAGTGTGGATAACACGTAAAATAACCAAAGTTCAAAGGATTTAATTTTTTTTCAATTTTTTTAAAAAGGGTCTCTACACCTGACACTTGGGCGAAATTTACCGAAGACAATATTCGCCGATCAGCCAGTGAACGTGCTCAATCTGACGAATTCATGAACATGGCTGACAACATACTGAAGGAAACAGCCAACGACATGTGGAATCAATACAACACAGTGAACGAGGCGTTTGAACAAAGAGTGAATGAATCAAATCAAGCAAAGGACAAAATTCAGAATCACCTGAGCGCGGTGAATTTTTTTAAAAAATTTTATTTTTTGTCTGGCAAATTTTTTTATAAAGTAAATTTTATTTTTATTCTAAGGTTATTCAAGAAATTTTCGATCTGGAAAAAAGCATTGAATTCATCAAAAAAACCATTTTGGACAAAGAAGCTTATTTGAGATTAGCTCAGTCGCGATTGGAGACAAGAACAAGAAGACCTGGCGTTGAGTTGGCACGTGATCAGCCAATGCATCGTCTAATTCAAGAAATTGAAGATCTCCATTCAATGATTATGGACCTAAAAAATAAGCTTTCATTAGAAGAAAATGCCATTCAACATTTACTTCGCACCAAGGCTACTTTAGAGCATGATTTGTCCATAAAGAACAACTCATTGCACATTGATAAAGAACGCTGTCTTGGAAATCGCCGTACTTATCCGAGTATTCAGTCTGTTGGCTATCCAGCTACTCAGCCGATGCCATACCAAAGCCAAGTGGTGGTCTACTAGAAAACTTTAGTTCAAATCATTAACAATTATTGATTTTTTTTTTAAATATAGATTTCTAGAAAATTTTAAAGAAATTATTTTTAAAATGAAACCGTCTTTTGGCAATAAATTCAACTAATTCGGACTTTTTTCTCTTTATCTCAAAAATAAATAATTAAATAACATTAATTTTTAATAATTTTTTTCTTATTTGAACAAGATGTGAGCAATAGAAATAAAAAAAAGGAAAACAAAATAAAGTATGGAGACCATCTTTCAGAGGCATAAAATATATTTTTCCATAGTATTTAAATTTTTTTACAGAATAGCAAAGAAAAAAGTTAAGCATAAATTTTATTTTTATTTATTTAGCTGAAAATTGTTTATTAAGCATTAAAATTTAAAAAATAAGCAAATATAAAATTGGTTTAGAATCTGTCTTGGTAAGAAAAATTCTTTACGTCAATATTTTCAAATTGAGCATACAAACACACAGTTGAGTCGGTTTAGACACAAACCAAGGCTGGTTCTATTAAAAGGACCATGGAAAACTATAACCATTAATTTAAATCAAATAAAAACACAACATTATAAAACTAATTTTATAAAATGAAAAAACTTGAGGTTTTCGTTTATTTTCTTGATTCCATTGATTGAATGGAGGCGATGAGTTTGAAGACTGAATTTATCTCTTTGCTGCAGTCTTCTTTGCTATTCATTAAATATTCTCTAGCTGAATTTAGTCCCTTAATTGCTTTTTATCCTTATAAACTCTGTCTCTATTAATACTACTGGATCTGCTTGATCTGTTGCAGTTCTGATGTTTTCTGGGAAGAATTCTATTTTATTATTAGAAATCTCTTCTTTTTGTGACCATAAATAAAAGCTATATAAAAGCTTGTAGATTCTTGATCAAGATGTATGGAACGTTTAAACATCATCAAAATTTTATCCAACAAATCTTGGAAAATAAAAAAAATACATTGATCTCTATTTATAAACTTCTTATTGATTCAATTATTGATTACAGTTTTTTTCTGTCAACTTTGGTCTCTAAAACTAACTTAAATAAAATTCAAGTAATACAAAACATTTCCATCAAATCAATCTACAAATTCCCGTATGATACACCATCAAATTTGCAGGACAAATTTTTTGAGGACATTAAACTTGACAAAATTGAAGTTCGTCTTAAAATCTATCTACTAAGTACATCAAAAACTTTTTTATTTTTAAAAACAAATCTATAGTTAATCTCGTTAAGGAATATCATGACGTCTTTGTTAATAGTTAGAGAAGCTGTAAAAAAAAACGCCTCTCTGTGATATATGGAATGAACTAAAGCAGTGGATGGATGAAAAGGGTCTTTCTCTTTAATCAAATTCTTCTTTTTTACAAAATTGCCTATTAAAATTAATTTTTTGTACATTAAAACTGTCTTAAAGTAAAAAAATGATGGTGGAAGGAGTTTTATTACTCAGAGCCTTTTAAATTTATAAATAAACAATTTAAAAAAAAAAAATAAAGATCAAAAAAATTTATTAATCAAATTGCTATTAAAATAATTTCTAAATAATTTCACTTGTGCTCCCAAATTTAATTTAATTAAGCTCCAATATAATTCACTTCGGGCTCTTAAATATTTAATTTTTACAACTAATTAACTCCGAAGTGCACATAATAAATTATTGCTCTGAAATGAAAAACATGATCTCTGAGATGTTGAACCCCGATCTTTAAATTAAATTTAAAAAGTTTATTATGTTTTATTTTATTATTTAAATCGAGCTCTTATTAAACAAATAAATAAAAAAATTACGTTTAATTATCTTTTTTGTTATATTTTTAATGTTCTAATGAAAGAGAACTAAAAATAAACTGAAATATATTAAGTTTGAACACAAAAAGACTGAATACAACTATTTTTATTAGTTTAGCTAATCAAAGATTTTTTTCAAAAAGCTTTTAATGAAAATAGAGTTTTATATTTTCTTTTCAAAAGAAACCTTAATTTGTGATAGGAAAACTTAAGTTAGAATTATAATTAAATTAGAAAAATTAACTTTATGATGTTTTAAAATTTTATTTTTTAAATCATGTTCCGGTCCCTAAGTTCCATGATTTAAATGTTCTGAAAGCGTTATTCAGTATTTTAGATTCCAAAAAGACCGGATCTGTGGTTTCGGATCCGAGTTTTAGGGACAACCCTCAAACAACTACTAAAAAAATTCGCTCTGATGCTCCAACAAGCAGCTCAGCTTTAATCAAGTTGTTATTGAGCAGAGCCTCAAGAAATTGAAAAGTTATGACATGCAATTTAAAAAATGAATATAATTTTATAGTGTTAACAATAATTTATTTTTTTATTTTTTAAGATAAAGCATGGTAATTGTAATTTTTATTTGAAATTTGGCTAAAAAATTAAATACTAATTATTTACTTGATAAATAAAAACAAATTATGAAAATTAAACTTAAAATTTAAAAAATGATTTTTCTAATTAATTTTTGGTATTATTTAGTATTTTATTGGTAAAATTTTGAAGTAAAATTGCTTTGTTCATGGTCTTTATAAAAAAAAGAAAACCACTTAAAATTTCAATTCAATTAAAAAAATGTAATCAAATTTTGGCTCTAATGGCCTAAAACTAGTTAGGTAAATAAAAAAACTTTTGTCTTCTTTTGAAGAGTTTATCAAGGCTGTTCAAATTTTATAACTAAACAGCTATAATAATAATAAGAATAATTAGCTACTGCAATAAACTTGCGGAGAAGTCTTACACAGAAGACTACTATGGAAGCTCTAACACCGTATATACAACTTAACTTTAGGCTAATTTGTAAGATATATAACAAAAAACAACAAGTCCAAAACATTCACATAATAGATCAGTCCATATCATACTTTCGATGAAATATATTTTAGATTATTATGTCCTAATATTTTTTAAATTTGTTAGTGACATTTTTAATTTACAAACTATTAAATTAAATATCGTTCTTAATAATTTACAAAGTTTTAGAGAATTTTAGATCACTCTTTGTGAATCATGAAGAATATAAAAATAATTGAAAGAGTCCTCTTTAAAAAAAATATTGCGAAACATACTTTCTTATTCTTTATTACAAATTAAAGCAAACCTAGAATTTTTTGAAAAACAACACTTTTTTATTTTCGTTCTTTAGTAAAAATTCAATTCTTTTTAAAAAATCATTTTGCCATATTTTTTTTACTTTATGTTATTCTTTCAATTGAAGCCATCCAAAGGTTGTCAAATCGTTGAAATTATGGATTTTTAAATTATAAATACTAAAATTAGACTCTTGCGATATTACAGATTTTCACCGCAGAGTTCAAATATTTAACAATTTCTATTTTATCCCTAATTTCACTTAAATATTGACAATTCTTTCAAAATTTTAAATTTTGTTGAACATATATACTAGACTCAATTATTTAAAATCATATTTATTGCAAAGCTAAGTCATCAATTAATTAAAGTTAAAAGTTTTAAATGAATTTGACTTTCCTTTCGTCAGATATAAGGAAAAGTGATAAGATACTAAAATTTTTTAAGTAATTAAAAAAAAGATTTTTTAGTCATTTTTTCAAACAACTTTTGAACTACATAAAATATTATAAAGAGCTTATTTTAATCCATTTTTATTGCTCTTTAATATAATGAATTGAACATATATATTTTCATGAAAAAAATAAGAGGAAATGTGTGATTTATAGGTAAAGGTTTTCAAGATGATCTTTTTCTTTTAGCAAACCATGAAACAACTAGATTTTTAAATATTTTTAATTTTTAAAGACTAATAGATTCTTTCTTGGGTGTTTTGAAAGAAAGAGCCTTTTGGAAAGTGTTGAAAGATGCGTATTTTTTTGTCAGTTGAATTTTTCAACTCCGGTCAAAAGTATGCTTGAAAGCACCATGAGCTCTTGATATTGAGCCATTTATCAATGATGTAGCTTTTTAATTTACCAAATTGCAAAGATTAAAAATCTCTGTGTTTTGCTCAAGTGACCTAATTCAAGTGATGATCAAACAAATTAAAAATGTTTCCTTTGAAATTATCTTTTTTACTTTTTTTTGAATTGGATAGTTATATTTTTTAATGATAATTGTTTTGTTTAAGCATTTTTAAAAATTTTGAAAATAAAAGTAAATCTAACCATTTAGCTGAAGCAAGGAAGAGATGCCCAACCGTGTTAGATTTTTTTGTATGTTATTCAGTATTATAATTTACATAAAATAAACAAAATTTAAATTTTTATTACCAAATGCGCTTTCAATCCCTAACCCATTAAAGTCAAAAAGTCTCTATTTTACATTTTTCTATTATTTTTGATTGAAAAGCAATAAATTTAAAAATAAAATTAAAATTTGTTTTAACTTCTCATTTAATTTTGAGTGTTTTGGTGAACATTTTAAGTGTCTAGCTCGAATAATTACCAATATATGCCATTTCAAAAAATTTGACTCTTTGAAACTTTCAGACGCTATGTTTCCTGAACAAGTGGCCATACAAATTAGTTAATTTTGTATTCAAAATCAGCTCATCGAGATCTTCAAACAAATACTTAATAAATTCATTTTTAGGATTTCTATAAAATTGCCCCATTTCCTTAGGAATTTTCTTTGGATATTTACAGTGGTCCTACAATCTGAATTTTTTTACCTAATCTTACGTAAAAATTCTCCTTTTACCCAAAAGTTCGTTAATTTAAGTAATCTTACTATTTTTGGCATAATTTATCTGAGTATTTTCTGGTAGCAATCAATAAATAGACGCCAAATTTCGCAAACTAGCGCTATAAAGCGTAAAAATGCATAAATCGATAAATGTCAAAAAATAAACGGATCGTGGTAAAATTTCGTCTTTTTTAGGGAAAAATTTAATTTTGAAAAAAATTTTAATTTTAGTTTTACGACAATTTACGTAGAAAGAATTGTTTTTACTGCTAAATAAAGTAAAAATTATAAAAGTAATTTTAACGTAAAATAACTAATTTTATTAGTTTAAACAATTTCAATTTCAATTGTATTTTATTACTTTTATAATTACCTTTAGATTTAAAAAACTAAAAATAAATATGATATGAAAGGCATTGTGAAATTTAATACAAAACTTCCAATACAATAATAAAAAAAATTTATAACTTTTGTTCTAAATGTCAAAAACTTGTTCTGTAAATGCAAAATAGTGAAACAACTGTTGTTTCACCTTCTGTGAATGTCTGCAAAATCTGTGCAAATTAATTGCGTTTTATTTTTAATACTTTTAAATAGAGTGCAATTTTGCAGAATTCACACAGATTTTGCAGACTTGGTTTTAAAGATTCTGAGAAACTGGAGATTGCCAAAAGGCCAAAAAAAGTATAAAAACCAAGCAAACCATCGAGCACATCGCTCAAATGATTCAATAGCTCTAGGCGAATTATTCAATTTTTGGCCTAGATCTTGCCAAAAAAAATTGTCATTTGCGTAAAATCGTCAAAACAACCGGCTTGAACTTAGTGGACTTGAGGACAAAACCAGTTAGCAATAGTTCAAAATGAAAGAAGAAAAGTAAAGTGTTCTTAAATTTAATCTTTGTTTTTAAAAACTAATAATTCAACTTAAAATTTAAAGACACAAAAAGTTGCGCCTGTCTTTCAAATTTGCTTTTCAAAGAGATAAAAAAAATGTGTTGTCGCCTCTTTAATTTTATCGAGCTGATCTAGAATTTTTTTCATTTTCGATTCCATTTTAACAATTTTAATTTTTCTAGTATATCACTTATATTTTCTATTTCTTCTGTAAATGTTTCTTTATTTAATAGCTGATATTCAACAATAATTATATCTTCAATAAATTCTTTTCTTTTATGTTCAATTTTTGCGACCATATCAATCCTCATGTCATTAATCACGTTAATTAATTCTTCCACATGAAGATCAACTTTGATTTTTAAGTTGTCAAAATGTTCATCTATTTTTAGATGTAAATTGTCATTTGAGAAATTTTCTAAAGTCATCTCTATTTGTTTTCTCTTTATTATTTCCTGGTTAATGGACATTTGTAATGTTTTTTCTACATTGACAGTATGCCTTCTAATACATTCTGGACAAACCAAATCTCCTGTTTTATTCATCAAATTTTTATATTTTGTCCATTTTTCTAGTCTCAATGCTATTTCCTCCATTTTTTTAAAATAAAATTTTAGGTTTAAGTCTTTGAGAGTTTTTTAAAAAGTATTTATAGCTTTTTTCAAAGACGCTAAAAATAATTAGTTTCTGTGGTAACACATTCTTAATTATATTTGCTCCAAAGCTTATTTTGATGAAAAAAAGCTTTTTAAATTCTACGTGTCCTATAAATAACTTTATTAAAAACAAAAAAAATTATTTATTACAGAAATATATAAAACAGGTATTAAGTAATTTAAACGATTAAAACAGTTAAAATATTCATAAACTGAACTAAGAAATCGAAGCGTTTTGTTTTTTAATTAAAACATAAGGTTCAATGTTCAAATGTTATTTGTAATTCGATTAATTGATGCTAAAACAACTTGTAAAAGTTATTTAAAATCCCAAATCTTGATTGTCTTATCCCAACTGCCACTTGCCAAAGTAGACTGATCAATTAATTGAAGACACCTTACATTGTTAGTGTGACCATTAAGAGTGCTGATACATTGGTAGTTTCGTAAATCCCAAATTTTGATTGTCTTATCGCAACTGCCACTTGCCAAAGTAAACTGATCAATTAATTGAAGACTGATAACAGAGTCAGAATGACCTTTAAGAGTGCTGATACATTTTTGGTTTCGTAAATCCCAAATCTTGATAGTCTTATGGGAACTGCTAATGGCCAAAGTAAACTGATCAATTAATTGAAAACTGGTTATAGAGTCAGTATGACCATTGAGAGTGCTGATACATTGATAGTTTCGTAAATCCCAAATTTTGATTGTCTTATCGCAACTGCCACTTGCCAAAGTAAACTGATCAATTAATTGAAGACACCAAACAGAGTCAGAATGACCTTTAAGAATGCTGCTACATTTTTGGTTTCGTAAATCCCAAATCTTGATAGTCTTATGGGAACTGCTAATGGCCAAAGTAAACTGATCAATTAATTGAAAACTGGTTATAGAGTCAGTATGACCATTGAGAGTGCTGATACATTGATAGTTTCGTAAATCCCAAATTTTGATTGTCTTATCGCAACTGCCACTTGCCAAAGTAAACTGATCAATTAATTGAAGACACCAAACAGAGTCAGAATGACCTTTAAGAGTGCTGATACATTTTTGGTTTCGTAAATCCCAAATCTTTATTGTCTTATCGGAACTACCACTTGCCAAAGTAAACGGATCAGTTAATTGAAGACTGCTAATAAAGTCTGTATGACCATTGAGAGTGCTGATGCATTGAATATTTTTAAAATCTCTTGTTTCTAAAAAAAGCCCAAAAGGATTAAAAATTTAATGTCCGAACTCTTATCTTTTCTTAAATATTTACCGATTTCTTTTATATCTTCTTTTACCCCGATTGACTCATTTCTTTGAATTTTTTTTTCAGTTAGCTGCAAGTTTCCAACTAAACGCTCTATTTCATTTGAAATATTTTTCCTTTCGAATTTGTTCTTATCGAGCTGATCTAGAATTTTTTTCATTTTAGATTCCATTTTAACAATATTATTCATGTAATTATCTTCTTTCTCCAATTTTTCTAGTATATCACTTATATTTTCTATTTCTTCTGTAAATGTTTCTTTATTTAATAGCTGATATTCAACAATAATTATATCTTCAATAAATTCTTTTCTTTTATGTTCAATTTTTGCGACCATATCAATCCTCATGTCATTAATCACGTTAATTAATTCTTCCACATGAAGATCAACTTTGATTTTTAAGTTGTCAAAATGTTCATCTATTTTTAGATGTAAATTGTCATTTGAGAAATTTTCTAAAGTCATCTCTATTTGTTTTCTCTTTATTATTTCCTGGTTAATGGACATTTGTAATGTTTTTTCTACATTGACAGTATGCCTTCTAATACATTCTGGACAAACCAAATCTCCTGTTTTATTCATCAAATTTTTATATTTTGTCCATTTTTCTAGTCTCAATGCTATTTCCTCCATTTTTTTAAAATAAAATTTTAGGTTTAAGTCTTTGAGAGTTTTTTAAAAAGTATTTATAGCTTTTTTCAAAGACGCTAAAAATAATTAGTTTCTGTGGTAACACATTCTTAATTATATTTGCTCCAAAGCTTATTTTGATGAAAAAAAGCTTTTTAAATTCTACGTGTCCTATAAATAACTTTATTAAAAACAAAAAAAATTATTTATTACAGAAATATATAAAACAGGTATTAAGTAATTTAAACGATTAAAACAGTTAAAATATTCATAAACTGAACTAAGAAATCGAAGCGTTTTGTTTTTTAATTAAAACATAAGGTTCAATGTTCAAATGTTATTTGTAATTCGATTAATTGATGCTAAAACAACTTGTAAAAGTTATTTAAAATCCCAAATCTTGATTGTCTTATCCCAACTGCCACTTGCCAAAGTAGACTGATCAATTAATTGAAGATACCTTACATTGTTAGTATGACCATTAACAGTGCTGATACATTGATAGTTTCGTAAATCCCAAATTTTGATTGTATTATCGCAACTGCCACTTGCCAAAGTATACTGATCTATTAATTGTAGAGACCAAACAGAGTCAGAATGCCCTTTAAGAATGCTGCTACATTTTTGGTTTCGTAAATCCCAAATCTTGATTGTCTTATGGGAACTGCTAATGGCCAAAGTAAACTGATCAATTAATTGAAGACACCTTACATTGTTAGTGTGACCATTAAGAGTGCTGATACATTGGTAGTTTCGTAAATCCCAAATTTTGATTGTCTTATCGCAACTGCCACTTGCCAAAGTAAACTGATCAATTAATTGAAGACTGATAACAGAGTCAGAATGCCCTTTAAGAATGCTGCTACATTTTTGGTTTCGTAAATCCCAAATCTTGATAGTCTTATGGGAACTGCTAATGGCCAAAGTAAACTGATCAATTAATTGAAAACTGGTTATAGAGTCAGTATGACCATTGAGAGTGCTGATACATTGATAGTTTCGTAAATCCCAAATTTTGATTGTCTTATCGCAACTGCCACTTGCCAAAGTAAACTGATCAATTAATTGAAGACACCAAACAGAGTCAGAATGACCTTTAAGAGTGCTGATACATTTTTGGTTTCGTAAATCCCAAATCTTTATTGTCTTATCGGAACTACCACTTGCCAAAGTAAACGGATCAGTTAATTGAAGACTGCTAATAAAGTCTGTATGACCATTGAGAGTGCTGATGCATTGAATATTTTTAAAATCTCTTGTTTCTAAAAAAAGCCCAAAAGGATTAAAAATTTAATGTCCGAACTCTTATCTTTTCTTAAATATTTACCGATTTCTTTTATATCTTCTTTTACCCCGATTGACTCATTTCTTTGAATTTTTTTTTCAGTTAGCTGCAAGTTTCCAACTAAACGCTCTATTTCATTTGAAATATTTTTCCTTTCGAATTTGTTCTTATCGAGCTGATCTAGAATTTTTTTCATTTTAGATTCCATTTTAACAATATTATTCATGTAATTATCTTCTTTCTCCAATTTTTCTAGTATATCACTTATATTTTCTATTTCTTCTGTAAATGTTTCTTTATTTAATAGCTGATATTCAACAATAATTATATCTTCAATAAATTCTTTTCTTTTATGTTCAATTTTTGCGACCATATCAATCCTCATGTCATTAATCACGTTAATTAATTCTTCCACATGAAGATCAACTTTGATTTTTAAGTTGTCAAAATGTTCATCTATTTTTAGATGTAAATTGTCATTTGAGAAATTTTCTAAAGTCATCTCTATTTGTTTTCTCTTTATTATTTCCTGGTTAATGGACATTTGTAATGTTTTTTCTACATTGACAGTATGCCTTCTAATACATTCTGGACAAACCAAATCTCCTGTTTTATTCATCAAATTTTTATATTTTGTCCATTTTTCGCATTTTTCTAGTCTCAATGCTATTTCCTCCATTTTTTTAAAATAAAATTTTAGGTTTAAGTCTTTGAGAGTTTTTTAAAAAGTATTTATAGCTTTTTTCAAAGACGCTAAAAATAATTAGTTTCTGTGGAAACATATTCAATTATATTTGCTCAAACAACTTATTAAATTTGCTGTAATAGCAACCATTTATATTTCAATTAGTAAATAATGTTCAAAATTATTTAAAAATTATCAAATTATTGCTTTTTAATCATTCATTCTTTAGAAAAATTAAGCAGCTTGAAAAATATGTACTCGAATTTAGTAAATATATAAATCTATCAATCATTTTACATTTTAATAAATTAAAAAAAAAAAAACAATGAAATAAAAAATAATCTGAAACAAATTTGAACTGATAATTTAAGAAAAATTTTTATATGGGCAGACCCTGAATTGTAAAATTAACTTTAAGTAATTATATTTATTTTAAATATAAAAAATAAAATGAGGACCTTTTAGAAAAAATATGCTCTTAATCTTAATGTCTTTTTTTAATGTAATTTTTGACCGCCCGTTTGGGTCTGACCGTATTTTTATACGGTCCAAAATTTTGACCGCCCAGCTGACCGTATTTCTAACCGCCCGTATTATGTTGCCCTGATTTTTTGACGGTCTAAAAATTTGACCGCCAAGCTAACCGGTGATGTGACCGCCCGCAAAAAAGGAGACCGGTCAATGCGGACACGATCACAGTTTCTAAAAAAATTAGCCGGTTAAGTGTCCGCTTGAACGGATTCCAACACTAATCTAAATATAAAGTAATATTATCTCCTAAACGTGTATCATGTCAAATTCGTTTATGTGGTAAGTATAAAGCGTAAAATTCTTGATCAAAATATAAAAAGCATTAAATTGATTTTGTACAATAAAAGAAGAGATTATTTGTAAAAAATTTGATTGAACGATGCCGTTTTTTTTAAAGTCAAAGAAGAGACTAAAATTTATAAATTTATCATTATTATTCAAAAATTCAATCATTTCAATTGAATTACTGATGTTGTAAATCAGAACGAAAAATGGAATTTAGAAAGATTTAATTAAATTTAATTAGAAGAAAATTTTTGTTAATAAATTTTATTAACTATTATTTTTAAATATTTTTATTTTTCTTTAAACAATAATTCAAGAGAATGAAAAATTTTCATATTAGAAATCGAACTTTCTGAAATAAATAAAAAAAAGATCATCAAGAGTACATTAATTTTCAAAAATAATCTTTGATTTAAGTTTGCTTGAAAAAAGCATTGAATCTCATTATTCTGATTTAGGCAAATACTGGAAAAATGTCAACTATTTAAAAAGTAGTATATGCGAAAATGAAGGACTACAAATATTAAAGAATCCGGACAGATATTACGTCTAAAGACTTTGAAAAACAACTGTCATATATTAAATTTTGAGGAAAGTCAATTAAACTTTATGAATTAAATCTCTTAAAAAGGCCAAATATGTATAAAACAGGAAAAAATGAACTGTCAAGGAGGCCTTTTTGGAGGTAAATAAATAAGTTCAAGACAAATACCATCACTTCATAAAGATGGTAAGGAATTTGATACGGTTATATATAATGGAAAATCGTTGGCGATCTATTAGCCACTACTTTTAGTCTTCGCCTTGATTTTGTAGAATCGGAGCATAAATGTGAAGTATCACAAGAAATAATGGATGTAGTATAAATGACTTTCTTAGTTGTCCTGGTCCTCGAACTATCCAGGTCACCACATAGAAATTCACAAGTTCAAAAACAACTTGTAAAAGTTATTTAAAATCCCAAATCTTGATTGTCTTATCCCAACTGCCACTTGCCAAAGTAGACTGATCAATTAATTGAAGATACCTTACATTGTTAGTATGACCATTAACAGTGCTGATACATTGATAGTTTCGTAAATCCCAAATTTTGATTGTATTATCGCAACTGCCACTTGCCAAAGTATACTGATCTATTAATTGTAGAGACCAAACAGAGTCAGAATGCCCTTTAAGAATGCTGCTACATTTTTGGTTTCGTAAATCCCAAATCTTGATTGTCTTATCGCAACTGCCACTTGCCAAAGTAAACTGATCAATTAATTGAAGACACCTTACATTGTTAGTGTGACCATTAAGAGTGCTGATACATTGGTAGTTTCGTAAATCCCAAATTTTGATTGTCTTATCGCAACTGCCACTTGCCAAAGTAAACTGATCAATTAATTGAAGACTGATAACAGAGTCAGAATGCCCTTTAAGAATGCTGCTACATTTTTGGTTTCGTAAATCCCAAATCTTGATAGTCTTATGGGAACTGCTAATGGCCAAAGTAAACTGATCAATTAATTGAAAACTGGTTATAGAGTCAGTATGACCATTGAGAGTGCTGATACATTGATAGTTTCGTAAATCCCAAATTTTGATTGTCTTATCGCAACTGCCACTTGCCAAAGTAAACTGATCAATTAATTGAAGACACCAAACAGAGTCAGAATGACCTTTAAGAGTGCTGATACATTTTTGGTTTCGTAAATCCCAAATCTTTATTGTCTTATCGGAACTACCACTTGCCAAAGTAAACGGATCAGTTAATTGAAGACTGCTAATAAAGTCTGTATGACCATTGAGAGTGCTGATGCATTGAATATTTTTAAAATCTCTTGTTTCTAAAAAAAGCCCAAAAGGATTAAAAATTTAATGTCCGAACTCTTATCTTTTCTTAAATATTTACCGATTTCTTTTATATCTTCTTTTACCCCGATTGACTCATTTCTTTGAATTTTTTTTTCAGTTAGCTGCAAGTTTCCAACTAAACGCTCTATTTCATTTGAAATATTTTTCCTTTCGAATTTGTTCTTATCGAGCTGATCTAGAATTTTTTTCATTTTAGATTCCATTTTAACAATATTATTCATGTAATTATCTTCTTTCTCCAATTTTTCTAGTATATCACTTATATTTTCTATTTCTTCTGTAAATGTTTCTTTATTTAATAGCTGATATTCAACAATAATTATATCTTCAATAAATTCTTTTCTTTTATGTTCAATTTTTGCGACCATATCAATCCTCATGTCATTAATCACGTTAATTAATTCTTCCACATGAAGATCAACTTTGATTTTTAAGTTGTCAAAATGTTCATCTATTTTTAGATGTAAATTGTCATTTGAGAAATTTTCTAAAGTCATCTCTATTTGTTTTCTCTTTATTATTTCCTGGTTAATGGACATTTGTAATGTTTTTTCTACATTGACAGTTTGCCTTCTAATACATTCTGGACAAACCAAATCTCCTGTTTTATTCATCAAATTTTTATATTTTGTCCATTTTTCGCATTTTTCTAGTCTCAATGCTATTTCCTCCATTTTTTTAAAAATAAAATTTTAGGTTTAAGTCTTTGAGAGTTTTTTAAAAAGTATTTATAGCTTTTTCAAAGACGCTAAAAATAATTAGTTTCTGTGGAAACATATTCAATTATATTTGCTCAAACAACTTATTAAATTTGCTGTAATAGCAACCATTTATATTTCAATTAGTAAATAATGTTCAAAATTATTTAAAAATTATCAAATTATTGCTTTTTAATCATTCATTCTTTAGAAAAATTAAGCAGCTTGAAAAATATGTACTCGAATTTAGTAAATATATAAATCTATCAATCATTTTACATTTTAATAAATTAAAAAAAAAAAAACAATGAAATAAAAAATAATCTGAAACAAATTTGAACTGATAATTTAAGAAAAATTTTTATATGGGCAGACCCTGAATTGTAAAATTAACTTTAAGTAATTATATTTATTTTAAATATAAAAAATAAAATGAGGACCTTTTAGAAAAAATATGCTCTTAATCTTAATGTCTTTTTTTAATGTAATTTTTGACCGCCCGTTTGGGTCTGACCGTATTTTTATACGGTCCAAAATTTTGACCGCCCAGCTGACCGTATTTCTAACCGCCCGTATTATGTTGCCCTGATTTTTTGACGGTCTAAAAATTTGACCGCCAAGCTAACCGGTGATGTGACCGCCCGCAAAAAAGGAGACCGGTCAATGCGGACACGATCACAGTTTCTAAAAAAATTAGCCGGTTAAGTGTCCGCTTGAACGGATTCCAACACTAATCTAAATATAAAGTAATATTATCTCCTAAACGTGTATCATGTCAAATTCGTTTATGTGGTAAGTATAAAGCGTAAAATTCTTGATCAAAATATAAAAAGCATTAAATTGATTTTGTACAATAAAAGAAGAGATTATTTGTAAAAAATTTGATTGAACGATGCCGTTTTTTTTAAAGTCAAAGAAGAGACTAAAATTTATAAATTTATCATTATTATTCAAAAATTCAATCATTTCAATTGAATTACTGATGTTGTAAATCAGAACGAAAAATGGAATTTAGAAAGATTTAATTAAATTTAATTAGAAGAAAATTTTTGTTAATAAATTTTATTAACTATTATTTTTAAATATTTTTATTTTTCTTTAAACAATAATTCAAGAGAATGAAAAATTTTCATATTAGAAATCGAACTTTCTGAAATAAATAAAAAAAAGATCATCAAGAGTACATTAATTTTCAAAAATAATCTTTGATTTAAGTTTGCTTGAAAAAAGCATTGAATCTCATTATTCTGATTTAGGCAAATACTGGAAAAATGTCAACTATTTAAAAAGTAGTATATGCGAAAATGAAGGACTACAAATATTAAAGAATCCGGACAGATATTACGTCTAAAGACTTTGAAAAACAACTGTCATATATTAAATTTTGAGGAAAGTCAATTAAACTTTATGAATTAAATCTCTTAAAAAGGCCAAATATGTATAAAACAGGAAAAAATGAACTGTCAAGGAGGCCTTTTTGGAGGTAAATAAATAAGTTCAAGACAAATACCATCACTTCATAAAGATGGTAAGGAATTTGATACGGTTATATATAATGGAAAATCGTTGGCGATCTATTAGCCACTACTTTTAGTCTTCGCCTTGATTTTGTAGAATCGGAGCATAAATGTGAAGTATCACAAGAAATAATGGATGTAGTATAAATGACTTTCTTAGTTGTCCTGGTCCTCGAACTATCCAGGTCACCACATAGAAATTCACAAGTTCAGCATTCTTCATATTTATTGTACAGAGGCTCAGCTTCTGACACTGCAAGACTCCTTCATGCTTGCAACTACCTATCCTCATATATTCTGTAAAAGTGCCACTCATTTTTCCAGCTGACAAGAAAAGGACAAGATGTCAGAAAAAATCAACCAAGTCGACACGAAGCGAAGAGAAGTTGAATTTATAAGGACCTTGATGCGAAAATTGACCAAAATTATAAGGACCTTGATGCGAAAATTGACAATTTTGATAAAGGCTTAAAGAAGGAAATGGTAAAACTGCACAAAATATCCGAATTTAACCAGATATGCCGAGTGAAAAAATCCACAATTGTTCACGAGAATGCTGAAATTGATTGGCCAAGAGTATAATTTTTTTTTTTCAATAAAATTATAATTGAACTTAATTAAACTTAAGTGATTCAACAGAGAAAGTAACATTCCAGCCAAAACTTTCGAAGATTTTAAACATCTACCAAAAGAAACAGTGATTGAAACTTTAAAATGCTATGAAATGGAAGTCTTTTACCAAATATCAAATCTTGTTAAAACAAATAAGAGAAATCTGGCCAAAATAATTGGAATTTTCCACTAAATAGTAAATTAATTATAAGTTAATTAGACTAAAACTCTTTCGCCTTAAATTAAATTTATTTTTTATTATTTTGAACTTTTTATTTATTATAAATTAAGAGTGGTGTTTTCTTACCTTGGTTGGTAATTTTACGTAAAAATGCGTTTACAATTTTCGGCATAATTTTTCTATGTATTTTTGGTAGCAATCAGTAATTAGACGCTAAATTTCGCAAATTTACGCAATAATTTCGTTAACTTTATTTTTAAAAGCATTATTTTTGTTGAAAAGACAACAGTACGAGTTTTACAATTACTTGGCATCAGATTAAATTAGGAGTGCTGCGGAGCGTCCAGGTCTGATACCTTAAGATTGGCTCGTGAAAAAGAAGATCTAGCTTTGAAAAATCAAAATGAGTTAGATAAGAAGCTTGGAGAGCGAATAAACGACATTGACTTTTGGAAGCAAGAACTGGACAGAGAAAATGACAAGATGTCAAAAAAAATCAGCCAAATTTCGCAAATTTACGCAATAATTTCGTAAACTTTACTTTTAAAAGCATTATTTTTGTTGACGAGACAACAGTACGAGTTTTTGAAAAACCGCTTTATCATCTTAGGTTATAAAATACTGGGATAACATCATTCCTTGTAGATTAAATCGCCTTCAAAATCACCTGACAAAATACCAATTCAGATGATATGGAGTGGGATGAAAAATTATATTAGATCAATAAATGCAAATAAAATGATGTAATAATTTTTGAATTTTAATCACCCAAAAATGCCAAAACTACATTCTACACTTAAAAAAATAAAATATTCAGATCAAAATCATATTTATTTTTAGTTTTTTTAAATCTAAAGGTATTTAGAGATGTAATAAAATGGAATGGAAATTATTTAAACTATTAAAATCAGTTATTTTACGAATAAATTACTTTTACAATTTTTTACTTTATGTAACAGTAAAAACAATGCTTATTACGTTAATTGCGGTAAAACTAAAATTAAAATTTTTTTCATAATTAAATTTTTCCCTAAAAAAGACGAAATTTTACCACGATCCGTTTATTTTTTGACATTTATCGATTTATGCATTTTTACGCTTTATAGCGCTAGTTTGCGAAATTTGGCGTCTATTTATTGATTGCTACCAGAAAATACTCAGATAAATTATGCCAAAAATAGTAAGATTACTTAAATTAACGAACTTTTGGGTAAAAGGAGAATTTTTACGTAAGATTAAGTAAAAAAAAATCAGATTGTAGGACCACTGTAAATATTCAAAGAAAATTCCTAAGGAAATGTGGCAATTTTATAGAAATTCCAAAAATGAATCTATTAGGTATTTGTTTGTAGATCTCGATGAGCTGATTTTGAATACAAAATTTACTAATTTGTATGGCCACTTGTTCAGGAAACATAGCGTCTGAAAGTTTCAAAGAGTCAAATTTTTTGAAATGGCATATATTGGTAATTATTCGAGCTAGACACTTAAAATGTTCACCAAAACACTCAAAATTAAATGAGAAGTTAAAACAAATTTTAATTTTATTTTTAAATTTATTGCTTTTCAATCAAAAATAATAGAAAAATGTAAAATAGAGACTTTTTGACTTTAATGGGTTAGGGATTGAAAGCGCATTTGGTAATAAAAATTTAAATTTTGTTAATTTTATGTAAATGTTAAGACCCAAGTCTTGACACGTCTCTACTTATTATTTAGAACTGTATATTGTGAGGTCTGCAGCTGGAGCGCATGCTTTAGCTCCTATTTAAACCACTAGATTATTGTTATAATTTCGGATTCCATTAAATAAACTTTTAACTAAATTAAATTGTTTTATTTATTTCTTGGCTTTAATCCCTAAAGTCCAAACCCGAGACTTTACATTTGGTGCCCAACGGGAGGATTCTGCTATATATTTTAGTAGGATCCATTGAAGAGAACAAACGTATACAATTAAAAGAAATTATAATATTTTGAGATATATTATAATTAGTCACGTGTTGCGACACGAGTATACTCAAAGAAAACATTAAAAAACCAATCATGGAATCAAAATTTGATCAAATGATGAGGCAACAGCTATCCAATTTAATCGGATACATTTTTCGATCCGAACCAATACAAACTCGAAAGAATCCAATGCCACATGCTAAAGATTTAACATATCAGAGTATTTTGTCCATTTTGGCTGAGAAGGTAGAGTACCAATTCTTACAGTACTGGCAATTAAACCAATCGGTTTTACTCGTTATTTCAATTGTGGTTTTAGTCTTCATACTAATAGGGATCAAGTGGTTTAATGGTTCTGGATTAAGAAATACGTGGACTCTTATCAATTCCCCTATTAGTTGGTTTAACAAATCCAAGACACAATATCCGCTACCAGTATTGAATGTTCCTACATATACGGTTAGTCGTTTTACAGAAGACAAAGATTTCAATTCGTGGGTTAAGAGTTTCGAGAGGTATGCAATGAGGTTACAAGATAAGACAGGTGCATTATTAGCTTTGATTGAAGACAGATGCCTGAACAAGCTTGAACAACGTATCCTGAATCGAAGACCAAACGCCACTTATGAGGAAATCAAAGAGGTTATGAGAAAATTGTATGGTAAGGAGTACAGATACAATGATCCTCTCATTGAATTTGCTTCACGAAGACAACAACCACAAGAGAACATCTACAATTATTTGTGTGAATTGGAGCATTTAGCAGGAGCCGCTTATCCAGGTCAAAATGAGCCTGCGCTCGAACCACTAATTGTTGATCGTTTTATTCGCGGAATTTACGATATCAAGATCAAACAAGAATTGTGTAGACCTCCAACGTGTAACAAATTATCAGACGTCTTGAATAAAGCCTTCCAGCTAGAGGAAGCATTTATAAAATATCAGACGCCAAAACCAATGCACAATCGAGTAACTTTCGAGGAGAAACCACGAAGCATCGAGATTGAAGCTAATCATGATTTTTGTACCCGGTGTACACACCACAAACATCTAGCCAAAGATTGTTTTAGAAACCCAACAATTCCAAGAAACAGAATTAACTCTGAGAATCAAGTTCGGGCAATACGAAATCCAAAGAAAAAGAAATTACCAACCATTAGACAAGACAACATGGGACGTGTGGAACACACTACAATCGAACACCAAGACAAGAATGTTCAACCTCTAAACTCCAAGGTTTACACGACCGAAGAAGTTTTTCAAAAGGAAGAAGATAATGAAAACATTGACAACTCAATTGAAGGTACGTGTTTAATTAATGAATTACCTATATCTTACATCGTTGATACTGGTGCGCAAATAAGTGTAATAAGCGACAGAGTGTACAGTCAACTCAAGAACCCATCACCTTTGGAAAAAGTGCCGAATGTGATCGCTGGTGCTGGTGGCACAAACCTTGCAACTTTAGGTAGAACATATGCAGAATGTAGAATAGGTGAAACTGCTATATTTACATTCTTAGTTGTCATCAAAAACTTGGTCTCGGACTGTCTTTTAGGCATGGATTTACTAGAACAGTTTCCCTATTTTTCTCAACCAATCGATAAACTTCGAGAAACTGTGAAGCTATTAAACAGAGATTTCGTCAACGAACCAAAACATTATCTACAAAATGCACTTAGTAAATCATGCATGATCAACAACATCTCTGACATCAATTTCAACCACTACCTTGAGAAAATCAACACACTTATCACGTCAATTTCAGCATCATCACTTAAAGAGCTAAAACCATCACCTTGCTTCGAGCACGAAATTAACCTAATCGACCCAAGTTTACCACCAATTAAACAGAAGATGAGACGTATACCGTACAGTAAGAGGGAAGAATTCAAAGCAATGCTCGACGAAATGTTAGAAGCGAATTTAATTCAGCCTAGTAACTCTCCATGGGCTTCACCGCTCATGCTCGTCTCTAAACCTGATGGTTCAATAAGAGTCACAATTGATTACCGTTCGCTGAACGAGCGAACGCTCAAAGATGCTCACCCTCTACCAAACAACGAAGATTTGTATGCATTGTTGGCTAAATCGAGATGGTACACAAAATTGGATCTTTATACTGGTTATTTTCAAATTTTGATGAAGCAAGAATGTAGAAAACTAACAGCATTCACATGTGAATGGGGCTTGTTCGAATATCTCGTCATGCCAATGGGGCTCACAAACGCTCCAGCTACATTTCAAAGAGCGATGAATCAAGTATTAAAGAAGTTCATTATTGCCGGATTTGTAGTGGTCTTCTTGGATGATATCCTGATTCATTCAGAGACACTGGTAGAACACTTTAAACACATAGAACTTGTAGTAAACGAATTGAAAAAATTCCAACTTTCAGTAAAACTGAAGAAGTGTGAAGTGGCAAAGCAAGAGATAGTATTTTTAGGACATGTAATTTCCAGTGGTTCAATCAAGCCAGACAAGTCGAAATGTGAAGCTCTTTTTCAATATAAAAGACCAAAAACATTAACTCAACTTCAGAGCTTCCTCGGACTTGCCCAATACTACCGAAAATTCATTGAAAATTTTGCTAAGATTTCTGCTCCACTATACAAACTAACAACAAAAGAGGAAGCCTCGAACAAAGGAGAACTTAACTGGAACGAAGATTGTGAAAATGCATATAACACCCTGAGGAACTATCTCACAAGAGATAAAGTTCTCATGCTGCCAGATCTCAAAAAGAATTTTATCCTCGAAACTGACGCAAGTAACACTGGCGTTGGCGCAGTGCTTAGCCAAGAATTTGATGGAGATTTACGACCGATAGCATATTTTAGTAAACCATTAAACAAAGCCCAGCAAAATTACTCCACAACCGAAAAAGAACTTTTGGCCATTGTACTAGCAGTTGAACACTTTCATCAATATCTTTATGGCCAAGAATTCGATGTTGTTACCGACCATCAGCCGCTATCATGGCTCTTATCTTGTAAAACTCCAAACTCTAGATTAGCACGATGGTTAATAAGGATTAACAATTATACTTTTCGTATAATATATCGAAGCGGCAAGATTCATTCAAACGCAGATGCACTTTCAAGATGGAATGTTCAAGATGACAAAGACAAGTCAGATGACCAACCAGAAGATGATAAAATTATAAATTTCATCTCCGAGAATACAAAAATCGAGCAAAAAGAAGAAGCCCATTGCGATCTACTTGTTACGCCAGAAGAGCAGAACAAAGAAAATTGCATTCGGTGGATAAAACAACTAATTAAGCAAAGTGGTAATACAAGGCCAATTATCGAGAAAGATCACTTGAATACAAACCTTAAAAAAGTCCTTTACGAGAATTACGATGACTTGCGACTGGTTGATCAACTTTTGTATTGGTTTAAACCACAAGACGACGGATCAGTACAAAAACTCATAATAATACCAGAACATATGGTAAATAAAATATTAACTTTCATCCATTGCTCAATATTCCACGGACATTTAGGAGTCAGAAAGACCCTAGATAAAATCCAGTCAAGGTTCTTTAGACCTGCTTTAAAGAACAGAACCATTACTTTTATCAAAAATTGTCTTACCTGTCAAAAAATCAAAAATCCACAATCCCTTCACAAGGCAAAATTGCAACCTCTACTCCCTACGAGACCATTTCAGCTAGTAACCTGTGATATAATTGGTCCACTGCCACTTTCAAAGGATGGAAATATGTACATTCTAGTGGTTTGTGATCATTTTTCAAAATGGGTGGCACTTTCCGCACTTCAAAATATCACTGCCGAAAGCGTTGCCAAGCGTTTAATTAATCTCATGATGATTCATGGTCTCTTCACAAATATTCTAACAGACGGTGCAAAGAACTTTCAATCGGAGCTTTTAGGAAAAGTTTATGAATTACTCGACATTCATAAACTCAAGACATCACCATACCATCCTGAGTGTGACGGCTTGACAGAACGTTTTAATCGCACATTGAAAACGATGCTTTCATGCTTTGTCAACGAGCATCAAAATGATTGGGACGAGTATCTACAATATATGGCATACGCATACAACACGTCAACCCACGCAACAACTAATCATACACCATTCGAAGTAGTATATGGCAGAAAACCAAAGATACCATTAGATTTAGTAATTGGGAACGAAGACGAGCCAAACGACGAAATTAACGAATTAGAGATAACAAACCAAGAAAGCATAGTGGTCAAACTGTTCGTCGAAGGACTCCAGGAAAAGCTTCATGAAGTCTATAAGAATGTCGAGAAGAATAGAGATTTTATGGTTGAAAAAGCCAGAATACAGCACGATAGGAATATCAAGCCAGTTGAGTACAAAATCGACGATATGGTAATGCTAAACAAGCCACAAACTAAAAAAGGTCTCTCAAAGAAATTGTCACCCAAATGGGAAGGCCCATATATCGTACAAGAAAAAATTGGCCCAGTCAACTACAAAATTAAAAGGTCTAACCAGCCAAAATCCAAGCAAAAACTGGTCCACCATAACCGTTTAAAGCGCTTCTTTGGTTCTTATTTCAAGCCATATGACGACTCAGTAGAGGAGATCGATAGTAAAGACAAGAAAAATTTAGTTAAAAAGTCAAATAAGAAAATAGTGAAGACTAAATCGAATAAAAAAAGGTCAAGCAAAAATGTGACTGCTGACCAAAGTAGCAATGTACAAGCTCAAGACATTGCTGAATTTAATTCAAATAAAGATTTGGTATCCCAATCCGAGTCAGTTTCGGAATCAACTGATAATGAGGATGAAACGTTTCAGCCCAACCACTATTTTCAAAAGAATATAAATAATCCACAAGACCATCTTAGGAGGAGCAAGCGCTCAATTAAACCCGTAGATAGGTTAGGATACTAATTTACATTAAAACTTTTTTGTACATAGAGCCATGTTTTTTTTTTTTTGATTATTTTTATAGTTAAATTGATTTGTATAAACATTAGTTTTCTACGTTAGTCAAAGGAGGAGTGATCCAGAAGAACCTTTTTTTTCCATTAACTTTTTGTCAAGAAAAATCTGCATAACCACTAAAATAAAAAATTTAAAATCCAAAATTCAAAATTCAAAATTTAAAATCGAAAATATAAATTCAAACTCAAAATCGAAAAATGCAAGCCGAGCACGACATAATGGTACACGGAATTCCTAATGTGCCGAATGCAAACGCAATATTACGAGAAGAGCTAGACGTCCACCAGAACAAGTTTGGTCCAATTAAGTGGCTGAGAATGGGACCCAACCGTGGCTTCCACAAAACGAATTATGCGTTTCTCCGCTACGAAGACGCTTCGGTACACCAAGAGGCAATAAGCTTCCTTAATAGAGTTGGTATCCCACAAACGCGTATCTGGTTGGAGATAAACCCGCGGCCAACCACAATTGATCATCACCGACAGGAGGAGTCAGTGACCCCAAGAGTGTCCCGGCTGATGGATGAGCTTCGCGAAGAAAAGCGAAAGCTCGAACAGAGGACCCAGCAATTGGAACAGCAGCGTCGAGAGGCTGACGCTGCAAGACAACAAGCCTCCAATGCCCGAAGCGAGCTGGCCGAGAGCCGCCGACTGATAGGTGACCTACATGATCAGGTTAATCGACAGGAGGTCACACAACAACAACTTCAGGCCCAATTAAACAACAGTCGGGATCTGGTACGGGACCTCCTGGCCGAACCAGAACCCAGGACATGGGTCCCCCAAACAAGGAGAGCACTAAACGTGTTAAGGCCGTCAACCACAACCTCCGAGTTTATGGCCGTTCAACTGCTGGCGAGACCGACCACGAACAAGAACCACCGATTTAGTGGTGGTCCATGTCCAGTGTGCCTCGAGCAGTTCGAGAACTGTCCCTCAATCGTCTCGACACAATGCGGGCACCTCATGTGCGAGAACTGTATGTTCGGGTACGTCCGCAACTTCGATCGGGACGTCCGAGAACGTTGCCCAGTTTGCCGTGCACAGTTGGCAGCCAACTATTACACCCGGGTAATTTACAATTAATTTAGATCAGTTGTGTTACCTTTTTGTTGTAGTTGTTGCATTTTTTGTTAAATCTCTATTTGTTTTTGTACTTAACCCCAAATTTTTGTGTATTTTTCATAGTGGTTATTAGTCAGCACTGCCGAGGTCATTTTATGATAGGGGGAGGGATGTTAAGACCCGAGTTTTGTCCTCTCTTGATCTTCTTCTCTAGACCTTATTTGAATGCAGTTAAGTCATAACTGCAGTCAGAGCACGCTAACTCTTAGCTACTATATAAACCACTACTTTATTGTTATAATTTCGGATTCCATTAAATAAACTTTTAACTAAATTAAATTGTTTTATTTATTTCTTGGCTTTAATCCCTTAAGTCCAAACTCGAGACTTTACATTTGGTGCCCAGTGGGAGGATTCTGCTATATATCTTAGTAGAATCCACTGATAGAACAAGCGCAATAATCAAAATTGAACTAGCACTTATCATAATATCAAAGCATTAAATGAAACACGTGTTGTGACACGAGTAAAACAAAGTATCCATTATGAGAGAAAAATTCGAAAAAATGTTGAGGCAAAGAATATCGAATTTAATCGGATATATTTTCCGACCAGAATCAACTCAAAACCCAACTAATCCTATATCACACCCGAACGATTTAACATATCAGAAGATATTGTCCATTTTGGCTGGGAAGGTAGAGCACCAATTCTTACAGTACTGGAATATAAATCAAGCTGTGTTAATTCTTATTCCGTTAGTGGTTTTAGTCTTCATACTAATAGGATTGAAGTGGATGAGGAGTTCTGGACTAGCAACCATATGGATACCAATCAAGTCGTCAATTAGTTGGTTCAACAAATCCAAAACACATTATCCGTTGCCAGTACTAAATGTGCCAACATATACGGTTAGCCGCTTTACAGAAAACAAAGACTTTAATGCTTTTAAGAGTTTCGAGAGATATGCGATTAGGTTGCAAGACAAGAATGGCGCTCTATTAGCTCTTATTGAAGACAGATGCCTGGACAAACTTGAACAACGTATTCTCATTCGAAATCCAAACGCCAGCTATGAGGAAATAAAAAAAAAAAAAAAAAAAAAAAATGTTTAAGGAGAGTTGACTCAGAAGAACCTTAAAGTAAAGGAGGATATAAATATCCAGAAGAACCTTTGTAATGTTTCTTTATTGTTTAGTTTTTTTTTTAATTTCATGGCTAAATAGTAGTTCAATCGTTGCTTCAGAGGCTGGAGCCTCTTATTTGTTAAGGGGGGAGGTATGTTAAGACCCAAGTCTTGACACGTCTCTACTTATTATTTAGAACTGTATATTGTGAGGTCTGCAGCTGGAGCGCATGCTTTAGCTACTATTTAAACCACTAGATTATTGTTATAATTTCGGATTCCATTTAATAAACTTTTAACTAAATTAAATTGTTTTATTTATTTCTTGGCTTTAATCCCTAAAGTCCAAACCCGAGACTTTACATAAATTATAATACTGAATAACATACAAAAAAATCTAACACGGTTGGGCATCTCTTCCTTGCTTCAGCTAAATGATAAATTAAAAAGTTACATCATTGATAAATGGCTCAAATTCAAGAGCTCATGGTGCTTTCAAGCATACTTTTGACCGGAGTTGAAAAATTCAACTGACAAAAAAATACGCATCTTTCAACACTTTCCAAAAGGCTCTTTCTTTCAAGGAACAAAACACCCAAGAAAGAATCTATTAGTCTTTAAAAATTAAAAATATTTAAAAATCTAGTTGTTTCATGGTTTGCTAAAAGAAAAAGGTCATCTTGAAAACCTTTACCTATAAATCACACATTTCCTCTTATTTTTTTCATGAAAATATATATGTTCAATTCATTATATTAAAGAGCAATAAAAATGGATTAAAATGAGCAGTTAATCATTTTTTATGTCGTTCAAAAGTTTAAAAAAATGACTAAAAATGACTTTTTTTAATTACTTAAAAAATTCTTCTTCTTGATTCTAGAGCTGGACCATTTTAGATAAGTTCTTATCTGCCTTTTTGTAACCAAACTCATTTTATCTAAAGAAAAAAAACAAATTATTTAATTTTCTCAATTTATTTTTGAACATAAAAAATTTTTTTTTTAAAGCTATATTTTTTTAACATCAAAATAAATTTGACTTTTTGTTCATTTAAAAAATTTTTTTTTTCTGAATAAATAAGAAATTTTAAAATAAAAATTTTTTATTTAATTCAATTTAATTTGTGGCGAAAGAGTTTTA
Source organism: Brachionus paranguensis (assembly GCA_016802215.1). Classification (NCBI taxonomy): domain Eukaryota; kingdom Metazoa; phylum Rotifera; class Eurotatoria; order Ploima; family Brachionidae; genus Brachionus; species Brachionus paranguensis. The sequence goes on along the minus strand of JAESIX010000024.1, from coordinate 557,380 downwards.
GTCTAATTAACTTATAATTAATTTACTATTTAGTGGAAAATTCCAATTATTTTGGCCAGATTTCTCTTATTTGTTTAAACAAGATTTGATATTTGGTAAAAGTCTTCCATTTCATAGCATTTTAAAGTTTCAATCACTGTTTCTTTTGGTAGATGTTTAAAATCTTCGAAAGTTTTGGCTGGAATGTTACTTTCTCTGTTGAATCACTTAAGTTTAATTAAGTTCAATTATAATTTTATTGAAAAAAAAAAATTATACTCTTGGCCAATCAATTTCAGCATTCTCGTGAACAATTGTGGATTTTTTCACTCGGCATATCTGGTTAAATTCGGATATTTTGTGCAGTTTTACCATTTCCTTCTTTAAGCCTTTATCAAAATTGTCAATTTTCGCATCAAGGTCCTTATAATTTTGGTCAATTTTCGCATTAAGGTCCTTATAATTTTGGTCAATTTTCGCATCAAGATCCTTAAAATTTTGGTCAATTTTCGCATCAAGATCCTTAAAATTTTGGTCAATTTTCGCATCAAGATCCTTAAAATTTTGGTCAATTTTCGCATCAAGATCCTTAAAATTTTGGTCAATTTTCGCATCAAGATCCTTAAAATTTTGGTCAATTTTCGCATCAAGATCCTAAATTAATTTAAATGTTTTTTTTTATCTTTTTTTATAAATTTAAGAATTACTTTTTTGAAAAGAACAATTCTGTCATCAAGTTCTTTAAATTTTTTTTCAAAAATTTTGAAATAATTTTCAAAAGTTGCTTCCAAATCAGATTTGGTCAATTGAGTTTCTTCAACATTTTTGAGTCTTATTTCCAATGATTGAAACTTTTCCAAATCAATAACACTCGCATCAATAGTGTCTAATTTTTCAAAAACTGGTGAATCCTTAATTGAATAGCCAAGCTTGATTAAGTCGTCACTGACTTCAATTGAAGTTTGTTTAAGCATTTTAAATCTATCTAAATAATAAAAATTTAAAATTTAAACTATTAAGCTAAAGAAGAAAAATTGTGTTCTCAAATTTAATCTTTGTTTCTAAAAACTAACAATTTGACTTAAAATTTATAGACACAAAAAGCTGAGCCTGTCTTTCAAATTTGCTTTTCAAAGAGGCAAAAAAATGTTTTCAAATTTAGTTAGTACATGAAACATTTTCAAAAAGCATTGAATTTTCCAAACTTTTTTTGAAATTGTTTCATGTACAAACTAAATTTGAAAAATTTTTTGCCTCTTTGAAAAGCAAATTTGAAAGACAGGCTCAGTTTTTTGTGTCTATAAATTTTAAGTCAAATTGTTAACTCATCTAAAACTAACTGAGTGCTTTCACGACTTTAGTGCAATCAACCAAGACCGCAATTTTTACAACTTGTCATGGTCGAAAAACAGCCACACTCATCTTTTGGCTCACTTTGCCAATTTGTCTCATTCATTTGAGTACAAGCATTCGCTTAACATCCGTTCTTTTCCCTAATTTCAACCAACCAGAGCAGTGTTTGTGGAATTTTCTTTATTCAACGCCAACCTAAATGTTTTTGCTTACTGCACCATTCTTTTTGAGCTATTGCCAACTGGTTTTGTCTTCAAGTCCACCCAGTTCAAGCCGGTTGTTTTGTACGATTTTAAGCAAAAGACAATTTTTTTGTCAAGATCAAGGCCAAAAATTGGATAATTCGCCCAGAGCTATTTATTGACTCATTTGAGCGATGTGCTCGATGGTTTGCTTGGTTTTTTGACTTTTTTGGCCTTTTGGCACTCTCCAGTTTCTCAGACTCTTAAAAACCAATAAGACTATACAAATTTTCATGGATACTATAAGTCTCTGTGCCAAAGAGCTGATACACTTTACCATTTTGTTTGTTTTAATTTGATTTTGTGAGAAAAAATGCCATTAAACAAAATAATAATTCTCTTTTATAATTTTATTTGAAGTAAGAGATTCAATAAATGGCCAGTGTTATAAAGAAGAGTGGTAGAATATCGTCACAGACACAAATTAATATTGGCCTCATTAATGTAAAAGATTTCACTGCACTAGAAAATTCAATATCAAAACAAGATGATTATATTGGCAGAAATATGACTGACTAAAAAAATGTATTTGAAATTTATCTAAAATTCAAAAATAATTAATAAAAATTCCAGCATTCTTTCATTAATCAATTAATTTTATATTTTTGCTTTAAATAAAAATAATTTGCTGTTAAATTTTTATTCAAATAAAAATGTTTTAATTACTAAAAAAGTAAAGTAGTAAAAAAATAATTTACCATTATTTTGGATTATATTTGTATCGGAAGAAACTCAAATCTTCAAGACAATCCATTTTTAGCTGCTTGGATAAAAATGCAGAGATTTTAGATCAAGAGACATATTAAATAGGGTTGTGAAAATTCGATAAATTTGTTTATTATTATTTGGAATTTTCTTTTAATTATAAATTTACAGTGGTGTTATCTTACTTTACTTGGTAATTTTACGTAAAAATGCGTTTACGATTCATTGGACAGAGGCTCAGCTTCTGACACTGCAGGACTCCTTCATGCTGGCAACTACTTATCCTCAGTAGATTCTGTAAAAGTGCCACTCATTTTTCCAGCTGCCCGCAATGCTCTCTATAGCCGATACACTCCTAAAGATTGGTATCAATCTCAATAGGACAATTACTTGGCTTCAGATAAAATTAGGAGTGCTGCGGAGCACCTCAGGTCTGATACCTTAAGATTGGCTCGTGAAAAAGAAGATCTAGCTTTGAAAGATCAAAATGAGTCAGATAAGAAGCTTGGAGAGCGAATAAACGAGATTGACTTTTGGAAGCAAGAACTGGACAGAGAAAAGGACAAGATGTCAAAAAAAATCAGCCAAATTTCGCAAATTTACGCAATAATTTCACAAACTTTATTTTTAAAAGCATTATTTTTGTTATTTTTGAAAAACCGCTTTATCATCTAAGGTTATAAAATACTGGGCTAACATCATTCCTTGTAGATTAAATCGCCTTCAAAATCTCCTGACAAAATACCAATTAAAATGATATGGAGTGAGATGAAAAATTATATTAGATCAAAAAATGCAAAAAAAAAATTGGGTTAAAAAATTTTTAGAAGTCCGCTTGTACGAATTCAAACGCTAATCAAAATATAAAGTAATATTATCTCCTAAACGTGTGTCATGTCAAATTCGATTATGTGGTAATTATAAAGCGTAAAATTTTTGATCAAAATATAAAAAGCATTAAATGAATTTTGTACAATAAAAGTAGAGATTATTCGTAAAAAATGCGATTGAACGTTGGTGTTCTTTTTAAGTCAAAGAAGTGACTAAAATTTAATAATTTATCATTTTTATTCAAAAATTCAATAATTTCAATAAATTTAAACATAAAATATATAATTTATCCCTTATTTTATATTTTTTATAACGAGTCATTTAGACTAGTTCTGGTGTTTCTACTAGTTTTTACTTTTTTTTTGCATAAAAACATAATTTTTTTTAAATGAATTTAATTTGTTCTTAAAAATTTTTCTTATTTTTTTTCAATAAAATAAATTCATGCTCAATTTAAAAAAATTGACTTTATTTGATTTTTGATATATTTTTAGAGATCTGAAATAAATAAAAAAAAATATCATCAAGAGTACATTGATTTTAAAATATAAACAATATTTAAGACTATAAATATTCAAGAATTTGGACACATATTACGTATAAAGACTATTGAAAAACAACTGTCATATATTAAATTTTGAGGAAAAGTCAATTAAACTTTTCTCTGTCCAGTTCTTGCTTCCAAAAGTCAATGTCGTTTATTCTTTCTCCAAGCTTCTTATCTGACTCATTTTGATTTTTCAAAGCTAGATAATCTTTTTCACGAGACAATCTTAGGGTATCAGACCTGAGGCGCTCCGCAGCACTCCTAATTTTATCTGAAGCCAAGTAATTGTTCATTTGAGATTGATACCAATCTTTAGGAGTGAGTCGGGTGTAGAGAGCATTGCGGGCAGCTGGAAAAATGAGTGGCACTTTTACAGAATCTACTGAGGAAAGGTAGTTGCCAGCATGAAGGTTAAAAATTGGCCAAGAGTATAAAAAATTATACTCTTGGCCAATCAATTTCAGCATTCTCGTGAACAATTGTGGATTTTTTCACTCGGCATATCTGGTTAAATTCGGATTTGTGCAGTTTTACCATTTCCTTCTTTAAGCCTTTATCAAAATTGTCAATTTTCGCATCAAGGTCCTTATAATTTTGGTCAATTTTCGCATCAAGGTCCTTATAAATTCAACTTCTCTTCGCTTCGTGTCGACTTGGTTGATTTTTTCTGACATCTTGTCCTTTTCTTGTCAGCTGGAAAAATGAGTGGCACTTTTACAGAATATATGAGGATAGGTAGTTGCAAGCATGAAGGAGTCTTGCAGTGTCAGAAGCTGAGCCTCTGTACAATAAATATGAAGAATGCTGAACTTGTGAATTTCTATGTGGTGACCTGGATAGTTCGAGGACCAGGACAACTAAGAAAGTCATTTATACTACATCCATTATTTCTTGTGATACTTCACATTTATGCTCCGATTCTACAAAATCAAGGCGAAGACTAAAAGTAGTGGCTAATAGATCGCCAACGATTTTCCATTATATATAACCGTATCAAATTCCCTACCATCTTTATGAAGTGATGGTATTTGTCTTGAACTTATTTATTTTCCTCCAAAAAGGCCTCCTTGACAGTGGATTTTTTCCTGTTTTATACATATTTGGCCTTTTAAAGAGATTTAATTCATCAAGTTTAATTGACTTTTCCTCAAAATTTAATATATGACAGTTGTTTTTCAAAAGTCTTTAAACGTAATATGTGTCCAAATTCTTTAATATTTGTAGTGTTTCATTTTCGCATATACTCCTTTTTAAATAGTTGACATTTTTCGAGGATTTGCCTAAATTAGAATGATGAGATTCAATGCTTTTTTCAAGCAAACTTGAATCAAAGATTGATTACTTTTTTTTAAAATCAATGTACTCTTGATGATCTTTTTTTTATTTATTTCAGATCTCTAAAAATATATCAAAAATCAAATAAAGTCAATTTTTTAAAATTGAGCATGAATTTATTTTATTGAAAAAAAATAAGAAAAATTTTTAAGAACAAATTAAATTCATTTAAAAAAAATTATTTTTTTAGATAGTTCGATTTCTAATAGTAAAATTTATTCTCTTGAATTATTGTTTAAAGAAAAATAAAAATATTTTAAAATAATAGTTAATAAAATTTTTTATTAAAAATTATCCTTTAATTAAATTTAATTAAATCTTTATTACTATTTTTAGTTCTGATTAACAACATAAGTAAATAGATTTTTGTTTTCATCTTCTAGTTTTGAAAATTTTTTGAGTCCCAGAAATTGCAATTTTAAAAAAAGATTATTTTTTTGGATCTCTAAAATTTGATTTTGTAGCAAATCATTTTTTTTGGAACTCTGAAATTTGATCTTGTAGCAAATTATTTTCTGTTTCACAAATAAGTATTTTCGAATTTAATTCTTTAAATGCATAAGATTTCTCTCTTTGTAAGTTGTCTAACTCTAAATTATTTTTAAACATAAGTGAGCCGCCAATTATCGAAGTTAATAAAATAATTCCAGATATTCATTTTCGAGGATTTGCCTAAATCAGAATATTGAGATTCAATGCTTTTTTCAAGCAAACTTGAATCAAAGATTGATAACTTATTTTTAAAATCATTGTACTCTTGATGATCTTTTTTTTATTTGTTTCTTTTATTTTAAAAAGTGTTGATATTTTTCATTGATATTTTTGTGTAATATAATTTGACATTAAGACAATTTTTTAAGATACTGAGTTATTTTTAAGTTAAAGTTACTAAAATACATATTTGTAAGATAAACCTTTTTTAAGATATTGAATATTAAAATATTTCATTTAATCGTGCATTACTGGTCAAAAATTAAACCTTTAGGGACCATAAATCAAACTTTAAGCGAACTTTTATTTTGATGATTTAAAGAAATAATTTAGAAAATTATTAGAAAAATTGATCAACTGTAATGATTAAATTTTTTATAATTATATTATAAAGCAAAAAATAAATAAAATGACTATTAAGCCAATTTTGAGTGAGTTTAATGAAGGCAATACAAATTTGATTAAAAGTAAATATATTACACAATTATTCAAACAGTAATTTTTTTAAGACTTTTTTCAGCCTTTGAATTTCACACTAGAATTTTTTTAAAAAATTTTAAGTAATTTGTAAAGTTGATTTATCTTGGCGAATTTCAAAAATTTGTTTTACATCAATTTTATTAAATAGATGCATACGCATTTTAATTATTTAGTTCTAGCAATCTTCAAGTTAACTTTTAAAGAACAACTTTTTCTTCTTAAAGGTTTCGAAAAGGAGAATAGCACCTTCCCCTTATATCGTTTTGAATAGCATAGGACAAAGAAGAAGTATATTAAGATATAATATAGCAATGTCATGTTTTGTAAGCCAGTTCATTGAGTTGAATATCCCTCCTTGTCATCAACTTCATCAAAATTTAAAATCTTCAGTGAAGAATCTTTTAATTGATTTTCAGATTTTACGGCATCACTCAATAGATCGTAAATTTATAATTATTTTTATATATTCTCATTTGATTAAAGCGCTCATTATTGTCAATAAAATTAAATCATTCACAACAAATTTAAAAAATACTTATTTTTGCAATTTTTTGAAAGTTTAATCAAGTGTTAAACATATTTAAATACATTGTTTATTTTTTTTAATTAAAATTTGAATGATGAGTAATAGCAAAACTAAAGAGAAAAAATAAATAACAAAAAATATATTTTTAAGGTGAACGTGAAAGAAATAATCCACGTAATGATGACAACCAGTGTTACCTACCAAATGAATGCAATCCATATTGTAAATAGAAATTTTACTTTTTTATAATTGTTTTTTTTTTAATTCTTAAATTATTTAACTATTTAATAAATTAGGGTGTGGTGCATCAACCATTTGGATCGGAATATCTGGAATTATTTTATTAACTTCGATAATTGGCGGCTCACTTATGTTTAAAAATAATTTAGAGTTAGACAACTTACAAAGAGAGAAATCTTATGCATTTAAAGAATTAAATTCGAAAATACTTATTTGTGAAAGAGAAAATAATTTGCTACAAGACCAAATTTCAGAGTTCCAAAAAAAAAATGATTTGCTACAAGATCAAATTTTAGAGTTCCAAAAAAATAATCTTTTTTTAAAACTGCAATTTTCTGAGACTCAAAAAAAAGTTTCAAAACTAGAAGATGAAAACAAAAATCTATTTACTTATGTTGTTAATCAGAACTAAAAATAGTAATAAAGATTTAATTAAATTTAATTAAAGGCTAAATTTTTAATAAAAAATTTTATTAACTATTATTTTAAAATATTTTTATTTTTCTTTAAACAATAATTCAAGAGAATAAATTTTACTATTAGAAATCGAACTATCTGAAATAAATAAAAAAAAAGATCATCAAGAGTACATTGATTTTAAAAATAAGTTATTAATCTTTGATTCAAGTTTGCTTGAAAAAAGCATTGAATCTCAATATTCTGATTTAGGCAAATCCTCGAAAAATGTCAATTTTTTAAAAAGTAGTTTAAGCGAAAATGAAAGACTACAAATATTAAAGAATTCGGACATATATTTCGTATAAAGACTAATGAAAAACAAATGTCATATATTAAATTTTGAGGAAAAGTCAATTAAACTTGATGAATTAAATCTCTTTAAAAGGCCAAATATAAAGTGAATTGTTATTTAGAAGAAAGTACCTATTAAAAAATTCATGGTCTCTGTTTAATCTTAGCATAAACCAACCATTATCGTCATACTCAATTGGAACATTGGTCGATTTAGACCATTTAGAAATAAAATTATATACATTTTTAGGCAATTAAATATTCAAAGTTATTTAGATTTCTGATGGTCTTTTATTTAAGATTGTGAGCCTTGAAAACTTGTTGACGTACGAGTTATACTATATCCCTCAGTTAAATTTAACATATTAGCTTTTTCAAGAGTTTTATTTTTAACTAGTAAAGCTTTAGATTTTTTAATTTATTTAATAATTCTGATTGGAATTATTTTTGAGAACAAGTTCATATTTTGACAACTTTTATAAGAGAACGGACACTATCGATAATTAAAAATATCGAAGGGAAAAAATATCGACATAAATTAATGTCGAAAGGTAAAATTTCGAAAAAAAATTTTTATATATTTGTAATGATTCAGATTTTATTAATTTCAAAAAATTTATGATAAATTTTATTTCAAATTTTGCTGACTGAAAAATTTCAGTTTAAAATTGGGATTCACAATTTCAAGCATAAATTATGATATATTAAACAGTTAAACTACATTTTGGTCGATATATTTTTTTTGATATTTTCGTTAGTCGATATTTTTCGTTAGTAGACCTTTCGACATTAATTAATGTCGATACTTTTACCACTACGATATTTTAATTTTCGATTATTTATTATTTATTTTAATTTAATTATTTGTTTATCTGTACCGAGCTAATGCTCCTTCAGAAAAAAAATATATAAAAAAAAATTAATTAAAATAAAATTTATTAGTTAATAATAAATAAAAAAATAAAAAAAAGTCTAAGTAATAAAAAGAAAATTCTGTTGTCAATATTTTGACATTCTTTATGTCCTCACCTTGATTTTGAAGAATTGGAGTATAAGTGTGAAGTATCACAAGAAATAATGAATGAAGTATCCATGACTTTCTTGGTTGTCTTGGTCCTCGAACTATCCAGGTCACCACATAGAAATTCACAAGTTCAGCATTCTTCAAATTCATTGTACAGAGGCTCAGCTTCTGACAATGCAGGACTCCTTCATGCTGGCAACTACTTATCCTCAGTAGATTCTGTAAAAGTGCCACTCATTTTTCCAGCTGCCCGCAATGCTCTCTACACCCGATACATTCCTAAAGATTTGTATCAATCTCAAATGAACAATTACTTGGCATCAGATAAATCCAAGACTACATCGACTTTTGGAAGCAAGAACTTGACAGAGAAAAGGACAAGATGTCAAAAAAAATCAGCCAAATTTCGCAAATTTACGCAATAATTTCGCAAACTTTATTTTTAAAAGCATTATTTTTGTTATTTTTGAAAAACCGCTTTATCATCTAAGGTTATAAAATACTGGGCTAACATCATTCCTTGTAGATTAAATCGCCTTCAAAATCTCCTGACAAAATACCAATTAAGATGATATGGAGTGAGATGAAAAATTATATTAGATCAAAAAATGCAAAAAAAAATGATGTAATAATTTTTGAATTCAAAAATATTTTAATCACCCAAAAATGCCAAAACTCCATTCTACATTTAAAAAAGTAAAATATTCAGATCAAAATCATATTTGTTTTTAGTTTTTTAAATCTAAAGGTAATTAGAGAAGTAATAAAGTGGAATGGAAATTGTTTTAACTATTAAAATCAGTTATTTTACGAAAAAAATACTTTTACAATTTTTTATTTTATGTGACAGTAAAAACAATTCTTATTACGTTAATTGCGGTAAAACTAAAATTAAAATTTTTTTTTTCAAAATTAAATTTTTCCCTAAAAAAAGTCGAAATTTTACCAAGATCGGTCTATTTTTGACATTTACCGATTTATGCATTTTTACGCATTATAGCGCTAATTTGCGAACTTTTTCTTAAAACTAATTTAAAGACAAAATACCTAAATTTTATAAAATAGGACTAGAGATCGCATATCATTGTAAACAATAGCTTTATGTTAAATAACTATAATTTTTAACTCATTAAGTGGCCAATCAATATATTCGATGTCGGATATTTTGTCTATACAGTACTCAAAAACACCGTCATCAAAAGCATCAGCACAGTTATCAAAAAGCAACTTCAGAACACAATTTTTTTCCCTTAACACATGCATTACCAAGTTCATTTCACTTATCAGGTACCTTGCCAATGTCATCGATTGATATTTCGCCTTCTCACAATTTATCAACACAGTCACCAATTACAGCAGAAAAAGACCAAGGTTAACCGTGGAATAAAAGTGAATTTAATGACAAAAAAATAATTTTTAAGTTTAAAAACATTCTTTATTAGTATTTTTTTATCATTTTCATATCTAATCATATTTAAAAAAATTAATTAAAAAAATAATTTTTAATCATAAGTCAAAAAAAAAAAAAAAAATTTTAGATTTTCTCAGCAAGTTTTACCAAGATCGGTCTATTTCTGACATTTATCAATTTATGCATTTTTACACATTATAGCGCTAATTTGCGAAATTTGGCGTCCATTTATTTATTGCTACCAGAAAATACTCAAATTATGCCAAAAATAGTAAGATTACTTAAATTAACGAACTTTTGGGTAAAAGGAGAATTTTTACGTAAGATTAAGTAAAAAAAAATCAGATTGTAGGACCACTGTAAATATTCAAAGAAAATTCCTAAGGAAATGTGGCAATTTTATAGAAATTCCAAAAATGAATCTATTAGGTATTTGTTTGTAGATCTCGATGAGCTGATTTTGAATACAAAATTTACTAATTTGTATGGCCACTTGTTCAGGAAACATAGCGTCTTAAAGTTTCAAAGAGTCAAATGGCATTTTTGAAATGGTATATATTTGTAATAATTCGAGCTAGACACTTAAAATGTTCACCAAAACACTCAAAATTAAATGAGAAATTAAAATAAATTTTAATTTTATTTTTAAATTTATTGCTTTTCAATCAAAAATAATAGAAAAATGTAAAATAGAGACTTTTTGACTTTAATGGGTTAGGGGTTGAAAGCGCATTTGGTAAAAAAAATTTAAAATTTGTTTATTTTCTATAAATTCGAATGCTGAATAACATATTAAAAAATCTAACACGGTTGGGCGTCTCTTCCTTGCTTCAGCTAAATGGTTTAGATTTACTTTTATTTTCAAAATTTTTAAAAATTCTTAAACAAAACAATTATCATTAAAAAATATTACTATCCAATTCAAAAAAAGTAAAAAGATAATTTCAAAGGAAACATTTTTAATTTGTTTGATCATCACCTGAATTAGGTCACTTGAGCAAAACACAGAGATTTTTAATCTTTGCAATTTGGTAAATTAAAAAGCTACATCATTGATAAATGGCTCAAATTCAAGAGCTCATGGTGCTTTCAAACATACTTTTGACCGGAATTGAAAAATTCAACTGACAAAAAAATACGCATCTTTCAACAATTTTCAAAAGGCTCTAGGGATCTGGATCTTTCAAGGAACAAAACACCCAAGGAAGTATCTATTAGACTTTAAAAATTAAGAAAATTAAAAAATTCAGTTATTTCATGGTTTGCTAAAAGAAAAAGGTCATCTTGAACACCTTTACCTATAAATCACACATTTCCTCTTATTTTTTTCATGAAAATATATATGTTCGATTCATTATATTAAAGAGCAATAAAAAAGGATTAAAATGAGCAGTTAATCATTTTTTATGTCGTTCAAAAGTTGTTTGAAAAAATGACTAAAAATGACTTTTTTTAATTACTTAAAAAATTCTTCTTCTTGATTCAAGAGCTGGACCATTTTAAATAAGTTCTATTCTGCCTTTTTGTCACCAAACTCATTTTATCTAAAGAAAAAAAACAAATTATTTAATTTTCTCAAATTATTTTTGAACATAAAAAAATTTTTTTTTTAAAGTTATTTTTTTTTAACATCAAAATAAATTTGACTTTTTGTTCATTTAAAAAATTTTTTTTTTCTGAATAAATAAGTAATTTTAAAATAAAAATTTTTTATTTAATTCAATTTAATTTGTGGCGAAAGAGTTTTAGTCTAATTAAATTCTAATTAATTTACTATTTCGGAGAAAATTCCAATTATTTTGGCCAGATTTCTCTTATTTGTTTCAGCAAGATTTGATATTTGGTAGAAGTCTTCCATTTCATAGCATTTTAAAGTTTCAATCACTGTTTCTTTTGGTAGATGTTTAAAATCTTCGAAAGTTTTGGCTGGAATGTTACTTTCTCTGTTGAATCACTTAAGTTTAATTAAGATCAATTATAATTTTATTGAAAAAAAATAATTATACTCTTGACCAATCAATTTCAGCATTGTCGTAAACAATTTTGGAATTTTTCACTCGGCATATCTGGTTAAATTCGGATATTTTGTGCAGTTTTACCATTTCCTTCTTTAAGCCTTTATCAAAATTGTCAATTTTCGCATCAAGGTCCTTATAATTTTGGTCAATTTTCGCATCAAGGTCCTTATAATTTTGGTCAATTTTCGCATCAAGATCCTTAAAATTTTGGTCAATTTTCGCATCAAGATCCTTAAAATTTTGGTCAATTTTCGCATCAAGATCCTTAAAATTTTGGTCAATTTTCGCATCAAGATCCTTAAAATTTTGGTCAATTTTCGCATCAAGATCCTAAATTAATTTAAATGTTTTTTTTTATCTTTTTTTATAAATTTAAGAATTACTTTTTTGAAAAGAACAATTCTGTCATCAAGTTCTTTAAATTTTTTTTCAAAAATTTTGAAATAATTTTCAAAAGTTGCTTCCAAATCAGATTTGGTCAATTGAGTTTCTTCAACATTTTTGAGTCTTATTTCCAATGATTGAAACTTTTCCAAATCAATAACACTCGCATTAATAGTGTCTAATTTTTCAAAAACTGGTGAATCCTTAATTGAATAGCCAAGCTTGATTAAGTCGTCACTGACTTCAATTGAAGTTTGTTTAAGCATTTTAAATCTATCTAAATAATAAAAATAAAAAATTTAAACTATTAAGCTAAAGAAGAAAAATATTATGTTCTCAAATTTAATCTTTGTTTCTAAAAACTAACAATTTGACTTAAAATTTATAGACACAAAAAGCTGAGCCTGTCTTTCAAATTTGGTTTTCAAAGAGGCAAAAAAATGTTTTCAAATTTAGTTAGTACATGAAACATTTTCAAAAAGCATTGAATTTTCCAAACTTTTTTTGAAATTGTTTCATGTACAAACTAAATTTGAAAACATTTTTTTGCCTCTTTGAAAACCAAATTTGAAAGACAGGCTCAGTTTTTTGTGTCTATAAATTTTAAGTCAAATTGTTAACTCATCTAAAACTAACTGAGTGCTTTCACGACTTTAGTGCAATCAACCAAGACCGCAATTTTTACAACTTGTCATGGTCGAAAAACAGCCACACTCATCTTTTGGCTCACTTTGCCAATTTGTCTCATTCATTTGAGTACAAGCATTCGCTTAACATCCGTTCTTTTCCCTAATTTCAACCAACCAGAGCAGTGTTTGTAGAATTTTCTTTATTCAACGCCAACCTAAATGTTTTTGCTTACTGCACCATTCTTTTTGAGCTATTGCCAACTGGTTTTGTCTTCAAGTCCACCCAGTTCAAGCCGGTTGTTTTGTACGATTTTAAGCAAAAGACGATTTTTTTGGCAAGATCAAGGCCAAAAATTGGATAAATCGACCAGAGCTATTTATTGACTCATTTGAGCGATGTTCTCGATGGTTTGCTTGGTTTTTTGACTTTTTTGGCCTTTTGGCACTCTCCAGTTTCTCAGACTCTTAAAAACCAATAAGACTATACAAATTTTCATGGATACTATAAGTCTCTGTGCCAAAGAGCTGATACACTTTACCATTTTGTTTGTTTTAATTTGATTTTATGAGAAAAAATGCCATTAAACAAAATAATAATTCTCTTTTGTATTTTTATTTGAAGCAAGAGATTCAATAAATGGCCAGTGTTATAAAGAAGAGTGGTAGAATATCGTCACAGACACAAATTAATATTGGCCTCATTAATGTAAAAGATTTCACTGCACTAGAAAATTCAATATCAAAACAAGATGATTATATTGGCAGAAATATGACTGACTAAAAAAATGTATTTGAAATTTATCTAAAATTCAAAAATAATTAATAAAAATTCCAGCATTCTTTCATCAATCAATTAATTTTATATTTTTGCTTTAATTAAAAATAATTTGCTGCTAAATTTTTATTCAAATAAAAATGTTTTAATTACTAAAAAAGTAAAGTAGTAAAAAAATAATTTACCATTATTTTGGAATATCTTTGTATCGGAAGAAACTCAAATCTTCAAGACAATCCATTTTTAGTTGCTTGGATAAAGATGCAGAGATTTTAGATCAAGAGACATATTAAATAGGGTTGTGAAAATTCGATCAATTTGTTTATTATTATTTGGAATTTTCTTTTTATTATAAATTTACAGTGGTGTTATCTTACTTTACTTGGTAATTTTACGTAAAAATGCGTTTACGATTCATTTTACAGAGGCTCAGCTTCTGACACTCAAGGACTCCTTCATGCTGGCAACTACTTATCCTCAGTAGATTCTGTAAAAGTGCCACTTATTTTTCCAGCTGCCCGCAATGCTCTCTACACCCGATACACTCCTAAAGATGGGTATCAATCTCAAATGAACAATTACTTGGCATCAGATAAAATTAGGAGTGCTGCGGAAAGCCTCAGGTCTGATACCTTAAGATTGGCTCGTGAAAAAGATTATCTAGCTTTGAAAGATCAAAATGAGTCAGATAAGAAGCTTGGAGAGCGAATAAACGAGATTGACTTTTGGAAGCAAGAACTGGACAGAGAAAAGGACAAGATGTCAAAAAAAATCAGCCAAATTTCGCAAATTTACGCAATAATTTCACAAACTTTATTTTTAAAAGCATTATTTTTGTTATTTTTGAAAAACCGCTTTATCATCTAAGGTTATAAAATACTGGGCTAACATCATTCCTTGTAGATTAAATCGCCTTCAAAATCACCTGACAAAATACCAATTAAGATGATATGGAGTGAGATGAAAAATTATATTAGATCAAAAAATGCAAAAAAAAATGATGTAATAATTTTTGAATTCAAAAATATTTTAATCACCCAAAAATGTCAAAACTACATTCTACATTTAAAAAAGTAAAATATTTAGATCAAAATCATATTTATTTCTAGTTTTTTAAATCTAAAGGTAATTAGAGAAGTAATAAAGTGGAATGGAAATTGTTTAAACTATTAAAATCAGTTATTTTACGAAAAAAATACTTTTACAATTTTTTACTTTATGTGACAGTAAAAACAATTCTTATTACGTTAATTGCGGTAAAACTAAAATTAAAATTTTTTTTTTCAAAATTAAATTTTTCCCTAAAAAAGTCGAAATTTTACCAAGATCGGTCTATTTTTGACATTTACCGATTTATGCATTTTTACGCATTATAGCGCTAATTTGCGAACTTTTGCTTAAAAAATGAAAACTAATTTAAGACAAAATACCTAAATTTTATAAAATAGGACTAGAGATCGCATATCATTGTAAACAATAGCTTTATGTTAAATAACTATAATTTTTAACTCATTAAGTGGCCAATCAATATATTTGATGTCGGATATTTTGTCTATACAGTACTCAAAAACACCGTCATCAAAAGCATCAGCACAGTTATCAAAAAGCAACTTCAGAACACAATTTTTTTCCCTTAACACATGCATTACCAAGTTCATTTCACTTATCAGGTATCTTGCCAATGTCATCGATTGATATTTCGCCTTCTCACAATTTATCAACACAGTCACCAATTACAGCAGAAAAGACCAAGGTTAACCGTGGAATAAAAGTGAATTTAATGACAAAAAAATAACTTTTAAGTTTAAAAACATTCTTTATTAGTATTTTTTTATCATTTTCATATCTAATCATATTTAAAAAAATTAATTAAAAAAATAATTTTTAATCATGGGTCAAAAAAAAAAAAAATTTTAGATTTTCTCATCAAGTTTTAACTTTCGCCAGAATTTAAACCATTTATATATTTTGTGCACGATTTAAGTGGCTTGGCCATGTTCTTAGAATGTCAACAGATCTAGAGTTGCACTATTTTGGACACCTCAAGGAAAGAGAAATGCTGGAAGACCAAAGATGACCTGGAGGAGAACAGTTGAAAGAGATCTGAGAGAGATGAAACTCACATGGGGACAAGCAGAAATTGTCGCTAAGGATAGGGTAAAATGGAGGGGACGTGTGGACGCCTTATGCTCCATTGGGAGTAGAAGATAGAAGAAGAAGAAGAATATCTCTTGTGCAATGTGGCTTTCAACAGCATAAGACAAATTTTTGATGATATTGCGAGTTTCACCCTATTATCCCGGAGGCTAGTTTGCGACGTTTTACGGTAATTTTTTTTGTAATTTTAGTTTCAAGCATATTTGCTACCAAAGATCAATTAGTAAAAAACAATATGCTTTTATATAAAAATTTAACTTTTTGTCCCTTAAATCATATTTTAATTTAATATTTCAGTTATGTTAATCACTATTATCTTTAATCAATATGATTTGATTGAAGCAAAAATTTGTTCGAGAAATAGAACTTCGTGACCCAAATTATTTTTTTTAATTTCTAAAAAGATAAATATTTAGCCAAAAACCACTCGTTACAAGAGAGGTCTATTTTTTTACCTTAAAAACAAATTTTAATTTTTAATAAATAAGAACTTTTTTAGTACCTATGCAATCATATTTAGCATAAAATAATTTGCTTTCCAAAAATTGAAGACTGTGGTAAATGCACAATGATAAATATAGTGGATAAATTTTATAAAAAATATTTTTAAAACTAATATTTTTAGCTTTTTTTTCAAATTAATTTTTCATTTTAATAATTTTGAATTTTATTTTAATTAATTAAAATTATTCTTTTTTTCATTAACCAATTGATAATTTATTAAAAAAAATTGCATGCTAGAATGCCTTGTTGTCGTTCAAAAACTTAAGATTGCAAATATATTTTTAATTATTTTGTTTTAAAGTATTTATTTGCAATTCTAGTATTACGCTTACATATCTTGAATTAATATTTTTTATGTTAAGAATTTGAAAAATCAAAATTTTATCAAAAATATTTGGGTAAATTTTTAAAAAACCAGCCAACGACACTATGAGCCAGAAATCAAATGTGAGCAAAAGTCCTCAAAAAAGTTGGTTCAAAATTATGACTAAATTTTTCAGATTGTATTTTTTGGCAAATTTTTAGATAGAGATGGTCTCGGGCCAGCTATTAGTGATTTCAAGCTGACACTCATCTCCAATTCCATTTTAGTGAGCATAATCGCGTACCTTCTTGTCCGAATTTACAAAAAAGAGGCTATTTACACCGACTGCAATGATTATTTTCGAATGGGATTCAGACAAAATGGCATCTATGAGATCCAGCCTAATGGAGATGACTTTACTCAAAGACTGAATGTTTATTGTAATATGACTGCCGGGGGATGGACTGTTTTGTTCCGTAAAAGTGACAAATCTTCAATAAATTTTCAAAATTCTTACCAAGTGTACAAAAATGGATTTGGTGACTTGAACGATGATCATTTTCTCGGCTTGGAAAACTTTCACTTGCTAACAAAACACAAAAGTAGAGAGCTCACAGCTGTTCTAAACGACACCAATTACAGAATTGGTTATTTTAAAGTTTTAAATGAATTTAGTCATTTCAAATTGATTGTGGACAAAGAAATCGACAAATTTCCGGATCATAGTTCATTGATGCTGTTGAATAATTCTTTGTTTTCTACTTTTGATTTAGATTATGATTTGGCTGTTAACTCGAATTGTAGCAGTGGTTGGAAGGCTGGCTGGTGGTTCACTGATTGTTTTGACCGCTCTATGTGCTTAACTTGCCTTGTATTGCATGGAGATTTTGGAGTTAAGCGACTTTATTATTCATCTTTTTTAATAAGATAAAATAATTTATTATTATCATTCGTTTTTTGTTTATTTTTTTAATAAATTAACAATTTACCCTCTAAAATTTAGATTTTAATTAAAGTCATTTTTCTAGAAAATGTTTTTCACCAAAGTTTATTAAAACATATAAATGTGCATTTTTTTTCTATTTTTTGAAATATTTAAAATAAGATAAATTCTATTTTAGCCTTTTGATTTTTTTAAAAAGATCGACCAAAATTATCTTCCAAAAGAAACAATAGATAATTTAAGAAAATTACAAAAAACAATCAAAAAGGCAAGTTAATAAATTATTTTTTGGAATGGAAATATATTCGGTTTTTAATCACAATATTTAAGGTGAAGTGCTCACCCAAGATATTATTTTTTTTATTACAAACAAAAATCATCTAAAAAATATCCTCAAAATTTTAAAATTTTTCAAAAAGTATAAATTTTATTACAAACAAATAAAATTTCAAAAATAAAAAAAAATTAAATCTTGGGTGAGCACTTCACCTTAAATATTGTGATTAAAAACCGAATATATTTCCATTCCAAAAAATAATTTATTAACTTGCCTTTTTGATTGTTTTTTGTAATTTTCTTAAATTATCTATTGTTTCTTTTGGAAGATAATTTTGATCGATCTTTTTAAAAAAATCAAAAGGCTAAAATAGAATTTATCTTATTTTAAATATTTCAAAAAATAGAAAAAAAGGCAAGTTAATAAATTATTTTTTGGAATGGAAATATATTCGGTTTTTAATCACAAAATTTAAGGTGAAGTCCTCACCCAAGATTTTATTTTTTTTTATTTTTGAAATTTTAATTGTTTGTAATAAAAAATTTATTCTTTTTGAAAAATTTTAAAATTTTGAGGATATTTTTAGATGATTTTTGTTTGTAATAAAAAATTAAACCAGTTTTTAAAATCTTTACTTAAAAATAACTTTTTTAGGAAAATTTACAAATTTTAGTTAAAAAACTTCGGGGTTGTGAAGTTCGTTTTAATTCGATCTTTTCAATTCAGAAAAATTTGAATAACTTTTTAATTAAAATAGATAATTCAGTTCTGTAAAATGTTTAATTATGAGCAAATTTGCTTAATGCAGTAAAATAAGTCTGCAAAGTACTCTGCAATTTTCTGCATTTTGTACGCCATTAAAAAGTATTCTAATCAACTGTGCAATTACATTGCAGAGTTTTTTAAGACATTTATTTATATATTTTCGGTTTAAACAAAATTGCTCATTAATACCGACAGTGTGTAGACCGACCGGCCACTAAACGGTCCTAAAAAAAATCCTAGTGGAATTTTAGTTAAATTTTAGTATCCTAAAAAATTCCAATTTTTTTTCTTTATCTTGATTTTTAAATATGTTATAGCATACAGTGAAAATTTGCTTTCAACTTCAGACCCTGAAATTTAGATTGAAAACTGCATAAACAAAAAGTCCGATTTAAATTTACAAAAATAAATTTAATCTGTTATCGTCTTCTTATCTTCTTCGAAAAAATCAATTTAACAAAATTTATTGAAAAAAAAATTAGAAAAACTTTGAGTTCTCTATGCATAGAAAAAAATTCACAATTTAACTTCAGGACAAAATCAAGATAAAGAAAAAACATTAGATTTTTTTAAGATACTAAAATTTAACTAATTGTTTTTTTTCGGACCCGTTTAGTGGCCGGCCGGTCTGCCAGTCTTTATCTAATCACTTTCCAAGCTTTCTCCTTTTTGTTGTTCAAACTCATGCGATCAACAACAAAAAAAATTGATTTATAGCTATTTTTAATTGGAATCCTTTCTTTTTACTTAGAAGGTGAAGATACAATTATATATTTAAGAAAAAATATATATTTAAGAAAATTGAATTTTTAAGCAATTTAATAATTTTTATTTAAATGACCTCAGAAGACCTGTTTTGCTAAAATTTGTTTCTATAAATTAACATATAAATTTTTTATTGTTTTTGAGAAAAAAAAATAATCGATTTATCAACTAATATAAGGTTAATCGACTCTTTTAGTTTCTTTTTTTGCATGAAAACAAAAATATTTTGTAAAAAACACAATTAATATAAATATGTTTTTATAATTTTAGATTTTATTGAAAATAGTCAAAAACGATTAAATCTATTGAACAAAAACAAAGAAAAGAAGAAACAAAAAGGATTGAAAAATAAATGTTAAAAAGTTAAAAAATTATAGTGTTTTACTTTAAACAAAGAACGGGTAATATTACATAATTTTACGTAATTTTACATCAAATGTAGGATGTAATAAAATGTTAGCTTACGTAAAATGATTTAAAATTGAAAATATTAAAACTCAAATTTATAAGCTGCAGTGGGTATTTTTAAAACGACAGGGCTTTAATGGTCGCGACCGTAAACCGTACCATCAACGGAGCAGTACCAAGGGTGACATTCGTACCAAGCGTATTGGTCGTATTTCAATTGCTACTTATTTAACAAAGCAAAAATATTTTTAATTGTTTTAACATGTTATTTAGTTTGGAATTTTCTGTAATTTTTTGGAAATAAAATTATTTTTTTCCCAAGATTTTTATTTTTATTGAAAATTGAATTTTTTTATTTTTTTAAAAACCTGACCCCCAACTGATCCTCATTATTCTTGAAGAAAATTTTATTAGCTTTCCAAAAAGGTTTCTAGATTTTGTCCAGAAAGTACCATTTTTTGAGATAGTTAGATTTAAATAAAAAGACCTTAGTTATTTCGAAAATCGAATTTAAAAATTCAAATACGTAATACCATTCGATTCAGAATTTTTTCATCTTTTTGAATATTATCTAAGTTTTTTAAATTAATATTTATTTTTAGCGAAACAAAAATTTTCTTTTTTGAAACCTGAGCTCCTACTGACCCCAATTTTATTTTCGATCATAGATTAAATTTTCTTCATGGACAAAAACTAGACACTGGTCATTTTTACCCATTTTTTTCTGATGAGAAAAAAGTTTAAAATAAAAATTTAATGAAACCAAGAAAAAAATTAAATAAAAGTTGAGAAAAAACAAATTGTGTTTTGTAAAATAAAAATAAAAATAAAAAAATCTTCTTTCGAAAAAAAAAACTTTTTAAAACTTCAGCTGACATAATAAGTTAAGCTGTTTTATTTCCTTTTAGTTATTTACGAAAAAAAAAAAAAAATTTAGAAAATGATAAAACTGTTGTTGTAAATTTAAAATACAATTACAATCATATCCATTAATAAAAAATAACATTTTTAAATCTATTTATTTGTGTTGAAAAGCTTTACAATTTTTGTGAAATTGTATTGTTAAAACTTTCAATTGTGTAGAAAAGTTAATTAATTGCGGATAAATGGTAGAAAATATGTTTCAAAAGTTCTAAATATTGCTTTATTTGGTTATTTAAATTTTGATTTTTTCGTTCATAATTATTAATTGCTAATGATTTTTTTTAGATAAACTGATTTCTAAAGAAAATTTTGATTAATAGATGATATTTAAATTTTCCTTAATTGAAATACTAATGTGTCTAATATTCTGTTGAGAAGTATTTTCTGGAACAGTTAATCTTATTTAATTTATCTTTAAGAGTAATAAATTGGAAAAAAATAAAAACAAAAAAATTTTCTTAATTTAGCTCTGTCTAAAAATTTAGTTTTTTAATTAATAATAGTCTGAATTCATTTTCCATAATTATTCCTCGAAGCGTTAAAAAATTTAGTTTCTAAAAACATCATTACACAATCACCCAGTTTAAACAATTTTCATGTATTCTGTTATCAAAGTAAAATAAAATAATAAAATAAGCTTTTAAAATTCTTCTTAAAAAAATGAATAATTCAGTTTTAAACAGTAATTGAATTCAAAATTTTAACAGCAAATCTTAAGAAAAAAAATTAATTCACGTTTTTTAAGACTATTTCCGCTGTTCCTTTTTCTTCAATTTTACATGAGATCACTAGGTTTGGTTTTAAAGTGTTTATTTAAAATATATTAAAAATATATTTTCGACAAAAAAGCGAAATTTGATTTTTAAATTGCTCCTCTTTCTTGAAAATGATAATCGGATAGATTTATACCAAGTAATTAATTTGAAGCGCTTTAGTAAATTAAAGTGTTACATTACGATCATAAAAAAGATTAATAATTTACGATAGAAATTTAAAGAAGAAAGTGTGCTTCATCAGCATTTTTTTCAAGCACCAATCTTTTAAATAACGGGTGTAGAAAAAAAATGGCACAAAAGTTAAGTATAATTTTCTATAAGAGTGGACAATACCTTTCCCAATTTTTTCAAAATTTAAAATCAAACTGATCCTAGCTTTAAATTAAAAAAAAAATTATTTCAAAAAGTTGAATTTTCGATAAGTTGTTGGTAAAAAAATGTACGAAACCATCAAAAAAAATTTGTACAACTTTGTAAAAAGTAACCAAAATTTACCAAAACATAATTTAAAAGATATAAGGAATTGAAAAAGTTGAAAAATATAAGGTATGTTGCTAAAGAAGTGAATCCAGCAAACGTACCAAAAGCACGACCAATTGAAGATTTTTGGGTAAATTTGAAAGCTAAAGTTTATGAGGGTGATTGGAAGGCAAAAAATCTTAGGCAACTCGAAAACAAAATTCGCGCTTGCCTGAGCAATATCGACCCAAAGGTTGTACAAGACCATGCCAAGATTGTTCGCTGTAGGCTCGATATCATACGTCGTCATGGAGTTCAATACCTTAAGTGATATTATTTTTTCAAAATAGGAGGGTTCAGTTATAATTTAAAAAAAAAATTTAAAGCCTTAGTCAAATAATAATAAATTTTTTTATGATAAAATTAATTTTGTGCCATTTTTTATTCTACACCCGATATCAGCATTGTTCTGCATTCTCCAACTTTGATTTCAATTTAAAAGTCAAAGGCAAAATAAAAAATTATAAATTAAACTAATTATAAATTAAATTAAACTAAAATAAAGTAGCTAAAAATCACTTAAGGATGTTTTATATACTGTTCTTATTTGAGAACTAGATTTTTTTTTTAAATATTTATTTCATTTTAAAATTCACTAAATTTAAAAAATAAAACACCTTAATTTTTATTTGAATAACATGATTAGAGTTTAAATTTCACCATTTTTATATACAACATGTAAATGTTATTAAAAAATAAGGAAATTATTTTCTTGTTTATTTATATCCTCTAAACTAGCAGTTTCGCTAAATTTAACAAAATCAAATTCAAATAAATTCTAGGCTCCTCAAAAATATTTTTTTTTGAATTTTTTTTAATTTTTGCCTTTTTTTATTTTTAGATTTTGTAAATTAAAATTGCCCACAGTACGTCAACTGAAGTAGATACAAGAGAACAGGAAGGTAAGAGAGGAAAGAGTACCTTTGAGACTTAACACCGGTTTATGAGGTTTTTTATTCTAATAATTGATTTGGTTTTAATTAAAACTAATTCTATTTAAAAATTTAAATCTAAGTTATTGGATTGAAGTATCTGTGTCATTAGTTTAAATTATAAAATATCTTTTTTTTAACAGTTTACTTATTAAAATTAACATGCGCGTTATTATTTTTTAGATAGAGGTAATTATCGTCTTTGTTAAAATTTCTTTAGCAAAATAAAATTTAAATAGAAATTAAATGATTTTATTAGATTTCATTAATGGCTACTTGGTTCCATTGAAGGATAAAATACCTGAATTATCCAAAGAAAGCATTTAATATCATAAAAGATAATGAGATAGAAAAATGTGCACCCTTTCTGAAAGCGGAATTTTACTCCTACTTCCATTTTAATGCTCCATTTTTCGATCATGATGATTTTATAAATAAAACTTTATCTGTTATTTGACAAATTGAAGTTTGAGATTAAGATCAAAAGATTTAAATATAAAATGTAATGTTTTTTTTAATAATAGAAAAAAAATTATTTTCATATATTAAATTTTAAAATATTCCTTTCTATTGAACTTATATTCCTTTAATAAAAACTTATAAAGTCAAAAAAATTTAATGTTTTAAAATTTAAAATTTGTTTAAGAGGTAAAATAAAATTATTGTATTTTGAATTTTTGAATTTTTGTAAAAATTCATGTAACAGTTGTTTCTAGTCATTCACGTGGAAATTCTTAATTAAAAATTGATAAAGTTAACTTTTTTACTGAATCTCTTGAACTCTCAAAAAAAAAACATCCTCATTCTCTTTAAAAGTGATATGATTTACTCAAATTTGTAGAGATAACAGTTTTTAATATATCTTAAAAAGAGTTTTTTGAACGTGTCTTCGTTGTGTCAATTTTTTGATTTTTAAGGAAGCATAAGAAAATTTCTGAGGGTGTGCCATTTGGGATGTGGTAAATTGACTTAAAAGATATATTAGGGCTAATTATTTAGCTATTAATTTTATTTAAAATTTTTAAATATTATAAATTTTCAAAATTTTACGTAAATTGTTGTAAAAACAAAAAGGTCCAAAAAATATAAGAGCTTTGGCGTCTTTTTTGTTTCTTTATTGGTTTAGGAACAAGATATGTTTTTTTTATTTATTTTTTTTATAGCAAACAAAATACTTAAAATTGAATTTTTTGAATTTTCTCAAAATCTGTAAAAATCAAATTGATATTATTGAAAATAGATTGTTTGAAAGTTGAAAACTTCAAAATTGATCTCTTGATCACAAAGCTATTTATCAGTCTTGCATAAAATTATTCAAAGGTTTTTTCACCATTAGCCGTTTGTGACATTGGTTGAATCAGATTTCCGCTATTCCTTAAATTTTAAATTTAAGTTTCCTGAGTCATTTTTCTTTAGTTTCATTCTTAAATTTTCAGGTGAATTATGGAAAAAAAAGTGTTTTATAGGCAAAAGATAGCATTCTATCAAGAGTTCTATGCTGAAAAGCATAAAAGCCATATTTTTCTAGAAAATTATTTATACAATTAAAGTTATTAACTTCAAATTTAAATTTAAATAATTTGAATATTGAAAAATAATAAATTTTGGCAAGTTTAACTATTGCATCTTTTTATTGAATATCTTTTCCACAAATGTTTACCTTCTCAGGAAATTTATTTCGACTATTCGAAAAGATCATGCAAAATGTTTTTGACCAATTAATATCTATCTTATTATAAGAACACCAATTACTAAGATTTGTAATAGTAGCTGAAAAATTTTAATAAAGCACTTTTCAAATCTTTATCTGAATGACTAATTGTCGTGTCATCAGCAAACATTTTTATTTTAAAATTTCCTAAAAGATATGTGAAATCGTTTATAAAAATGAGAAGAAGAAGTGGACTTAGTACTGAACCTTGTGGTACACCTAACTTGAGTGAAGTAGGTTTAGATTTTTCATTCCCAAGACGCACTATTTGTGCTCTATTAGTAAAGTAATTGGATAGAAGACCTATATTTTTGTTTATAAGCCAATATATTAAAAAAAGGAGATTTGTCAAATGGTTTTTGAGCATATATTTAAAATAGATATGTATAATGCACTGGTTTATGTTTTTGCAGTTAAAAGTTTCAATAAGAATAAAATACAACTTCAAAATTTATCAACGCAAATTTTTTATTTTTTATTTCCTTTAGATAAAAAATTAAGCAAAAAAATTTTTTTATTGCTCGTGTTAATAGCGATCGCATCATTTTTATGATTTAAATTTTTATTTAAATTTATTTTGAAATATATTAAAAAAAATTTTTTCTTAATGAATTTACTTAAAGGTACATCTTGCTTGATTTTATGCCCAAAAATTTTACCTCCTGTTAACACGCAATTCTGCTAAGCTTATTCTTTTTTGTATCTATTGATAATAGCTATCAGCAGATGTGATGAGGACATCACTGGGTATGTACTCGGTTTGCTGCGCAGTTTCATGCACTCGTCTGACTCAGTAGACGATGTGCATGTTGAGCGCATGCGAGACCGTGCATACACAAGTTCCCTGCACAGGTTAAAAAGAAAACTATAAAAAGAAAACTATTTTATTATATATATTAAGAAGAAATATTAAGAAATAAAATAAAAGAATATTGGTGAATCACACCTAAGAATTTTACTTTATTTCAGCAGATATCAGTTAAGATCATTTTATTTGTCCCTTGCTCATATCAGCTGGTATCAGCTAATATTAGTAAAATTTTTTTTTAAGAAATTAATTTTTAAATGTAAAGTTAAAAAATTGATGATGTTGATTGACGATGATCATTATAAATTTTTTATTTTTAACCATGTAAAAAAATTACTTAAAATATTTCTAAGGTTCTCTTTTTAGGTTAAATAGAAGTAATCTCTATTAAAAGAATTTATGGAAACAATAAAAAAAATTCCTTCATAGAAATTCAAAAATTTCTCTTCTTTAGTGAACAAATTAATTTTTTTAAATCAAATAACTATTTATTTTTAAATCTAAAATGATTAGCTCATTAAATAATTTTTGAAAATAAAAAATGATTTCATTTCGTCAAAAAAAAATAGTCTCGCTTATGTCAAAATTTTTGGAATCATCTATTTTCTTGACATTTTGTTTTCAACATTTATAAAAAAATTTTTATATAAAAATTGATCAAAAAATTTTTTTAAAGTTATCAGAATTTGTTACTAATTAAAAATTTGTTAAATTTATTATTGCAGCAATGTGAAATAATAAATTATTATTTTTTTCTAATTGTGTCAAAAATGGTTCTGAAAACAGTACAATATCGTACAAATTTGGACAAACGAATTCTTAGCTCTGCAAAAACTCTACAACTTTTTAATCAAATATCTATTTGATGTTGTGTATTTTACAGAAAATTGCAGAGTTTTTGAAAAGCTTTGAAATCATCTGTACAAATTTTTTGTTTTTGCTGTAGCACGCTTCAACGCTAGGCCAAAAATAAGGGGAACAAAAAAGAAATACTTTTATTTATTGTTTTACCTTTTGGAAATTTTTCTTTAAAATTAATAAAAACACTGACTTGAGTGGACACTAGCCACCGGTCAGTAACATTTTTACCAACTCTGGGACAAGGTAACCACTCGGAATCAACAAAGAAAATGCATGAATGGTTGGGCAAGATCTCGGCCTTTGTTGTGAACCTCTCAGGTCGAGTTAACCAGCTTGGATTGAAAGAAAAGGTAAATCTTGATGAGATAAGTAAATTAAAAAATGATTTAGAATCAGCAAAAATGGTCACTAATGAAAATGGAATTAGTAATAAATGGGTTCAAGTTGTAACATCAGGTGGTAAAAATCAAAAGAAACCGGCAGACCAACTGGCTGTGGCCAACGCAGCAATCAGTGAACTTAATGAACGAGAAAGAAAAAAGAAAAGTGTTATCATATACGGGGACCCTGAATCGAAAAGTAAAATGATGACCGAGAAAAGAGCAGATGATGAAATACAAGTTAAGCAGATTTTAAATCAAATAGAGAAGAAATAGAGAAGCCAAACTCCAAGCCTGTGTTTACCAGAAGATTGAAGTCAAGGTCTCAGGATAAGCCTGGTCCTAATTATGGTAGAATTTGCAGATGCTAGTGAAAGAAATCCTATTCTTTTAGCATCTAATAAACTTTATATGATGCTTGTTTTAACGCCAGTAAAGTTAATAGATCTGGGCGCTTGTCTACTTTGGGTCGGACAAATATTTAATTTGTTGCTTGTATAGACTAAGTGATTTTGTGGATATGAACGCTATTGACTCAGTTTGCAAGGAATCACGTGAATATGTTGATCAAAAAGGTTTTAAAGAATTAAGGTAATTTCAATTTTCCATCGATTGACAGGTCCAATGGAGGGGTGGTGTCGGCATTGTGAAATTTCATACAAAACTTTCAATACAAAAATAAAAAAATTTTATAACTTTTGTTCTAAATGTCAAAAACTTGTTCTGTAAATGAAACAAAGTGAAACAACTGTTGTTTCACCTTCCGCGGAAATCTGAAAAATCCGTGCAAATTAATTGCGTTTTATTTATAATACTTTTAAATAGGGTGCGATTTTGCAGAATTCACACAGATTTTGCAGAATTCACACAGATTTTGCAGACTTTTACAGAAGGTGAAACAACAGTTATTTCACTTTGTTTCATATACAGAACAAGTTTTTGACATTTAGAACAAAAGTTATAATAATTTTTTATTTTTTGTATTGGAAGTTTTGTATGAAATTTCACAATGCTGGTGGTGTCAATATATAATTAAAGTGGTATTGATCACAAATTCAGCCAGAATTAAAATGAAACGTTTTTATATCAATATGTTCCTGTTCCTACTTTTCAATTATTACGTATGAAATAATTGTTGATAAACTTGAGCAGCTTGATTAAAATAAAGCTTGCGGAGCTAACCAACTCCATCCATCACTGCTTAAGAGGACACCACTTCAGGTATTTTAAAGAAATGGTTGAGCACCTGCAAAGAGAAAATTTCTTTTACAACCGAATAGCCAATGCCTGGAATGCTTTGCCTGATGAAATAGAAACTGCTAAAATAGTCAACAACTTTAGAGCAACTCTTGACTGCTGGACGAAAGCAATCAAGCACATCAGCTGTCATAGTGTGCTTGATAAAACACTAACTGGCCTCTAAGACCAGCACAACATGTTCTACTACTAATACTACTATTATACTGTTTACCATTTTAGAACCATTATACATTTGTTATAGAACCATTTTTGCACAAGTAAAAAAAATTATTGCTTTTTTACTTTTTGTACCAAAATTTTAAATTGCCATTATTGCAGAATTTGTTTGGAAATATGGCTTGAGCATTGCCCCGATCACATAACTAATTATTGATTTTCAAAAAAATTTAAATTTTTTTTCATTTTAGTTTGTTCCTCTGTTCTGAATTTTGCGAAACCAAATATCTAAACAATTAAATTAATAAAATGGTTAATTTACTCAAAATATCATGAAATTTGACTCGGTCACATTTTTTTTTTAAATGGTTCCTTATAAGTTAATTTCTCAAATAATAAACCATTTAGGTGAGTTATTTGATATCTAAAAAATTAGCATCAATTTATGCTAGCCCAGATCGAAAAATTAAGATACATAGTATTTGAAAATTAAGATTATGTATCTTAATTTTCTATTAATGTATTTTTAGATTTTTTTTTTACTTTTTCATAAATATGTCGACTATAATTATATGAGAATTAAAATATAAAGCTGTTTTTATTGAACTAATTCCTGAATTTTAGTAGAAAAAATAAAAATAGCTTTTTTCAAAAATCCAAAATTTGTTTATTTTCTGTTTTGGCTTTTTCTCTTTTTTATGTTTTACTTTTGAACAGCCAGAAATTTTATTTATTTTTTTATTTGTTTTCTGTACCGAGCTAGAGCTCCTTCAGAATAAAGTATAAAAAAAAATAGAGTTAATAAAATAAGATAAAATAAGGTAGCAATTACACAATGGAGTAGGGTATTCAATATATCTTGATTCGAAGCCTTGTTTGTATTCATCCACTAGTCTGACAACCAATGGAATAGAATGACTCAGTCCTGTCCCAACATATCTCTCATTCAACTCAAAAAGCCGATTCGAGACTGTTAGTAATTTAAGTTTATTAAAAGCCTCATGATGCAACATGTTGGAGGGAGTATCATATTTTAACTTAAGGATAGATCTGAGTGCTGTATTCTGAATTGATTGTAGTTTTATGATATTATTTTCTGAAAATGAATTCAAGCAAGGAAAAGAATAGTCTAAAATTGATCCGACTAAAGTTTTATATAAATTTCCTAGTGTGTTTTGAGTAAGACCCCATTTTTTATTTGGCAAAATCTTAATAATATTTAACCTTTTATTGCAGCGTTCTTTAATTTCGTCTACCAGTATATTAAAGTTTAACTTAGAATCAAATTTAATGCCAAGAAACTTGATTTCTTTATGGCTCACTATTCTGTTTCCATAAATTTTCAAGTTTAGATTACCAGCCTCTTTTTTGTACCTAGAAAAGATTACAGAACACGACTTTTCAACTGATATCTTCATTTTCCATTTAATAAGCCATTGTTCTAGTTCGTTTGTGTATTTATTTATCTCATTTTCAAGGTTCCCCTTTTTGTTATAAATGAAGAAAGTAACTAGATCATCTGCGAAAAGCAGAGAGTATTCATTATTTGTTTTGTTTCTTTTGGGGATGTCATTAATATATATACTAAATAAAAGAGGACTAATTACTGAGCCTTGAGGAACACCTGCAGTTATTTGATATTCTTCGCTCAGGTGATCATTCACATTTACCTTAAATGTCCTAG
Source organism: Brachionus paranguensis (assembly GCA_016802215.1). Taxonomy (NCBI): domain Eukaryota; kingdom Metazoa; phylum Rotifera; class Eurotatoria; order Ploima; family Brachionidae; genus Brachionus; species Brachionus paranguensis. Next base: position 527,306 of record JAESIX010000024.1, on the reverse strand, counting down.
AGTCTAAAAAGGATCTAATCCAGTTAGTCAAGTAATGGGGTGGATTCATTTTAATCAATTTAAAAAGTAAACCTTCATGCTAAACCAAAGGCTTTAGAAATATCAAAAAACAGGCCGCAAACTCTTTTTTTTCTATTAAATGATTCTACAATTTTTTGAATTAAAAAGAAAAGATTATCTGATGTTCGCCGATGTTTCCTAAATCCAGACTGCTCCTGGATAAGGAATGAATTTTGTTCCAAAAAATTGTATAATCTTGAATATACTACGACTTAATTTATGGATGTTATTTAAATGATCAGTATTTTAATTATGGTAGTAAATAATTTATTTTTATTAATAGTAATGATGAAAAAAATGCCATGTTGGTTTCCCTTTTTAATAATTAAAATAGAGACATAATAAAAACTTAATCTTAAATATGACACATCATTTTATTTCTAAAAATCAAATATATGCTAACTAGAATTTTGATTTGGTATTTGTTAATAAAATTAGAGAAAAATTTTTGATTTAAAAAACTAAAGAGATAAATTGAAAAAAAGAAAGAGCCTTTGATTGTAAGGACAGAAATGGTAATCAGTTGAATTAACCAATTTTTAGTGTCAAAAGTAATTGATATAAATACATCAAGATTTTTACAATAATCAAATTAAAAAGTTAAAAAATTTTAAATTACAACACTGGCTATGGCTTCAAATATTCTGAATTACGTCTCTGATTCAGAAGATGATGTTGAAATGGAGAATGGTACAACTCAAGGAAGAAAGAGAAGAGAGAAAAGAACACAAAATTGCATAATCGAAAACGCTTACACAAACAAACAAGATGCAATGGATTTTATTTAAAAATGAAGATACATGGAGCTTCCAATTTAATAATAACATTCAAGATGGAAATAAAGTTTATTTTAGATTTAAAAGCTAAACTAATAAAAGAAAATGTCCAGATAAAATTAATGCTACTGATCATTTATTTATTTTTTACTGGTGTTTTATCTTTCATTTACTAATCGTTTATTATTTATTTTAATGAACTGATCATTTATTTAATCCTCATAATTTTTATCTAAGATTATTTTTTTACAGAGCTAAACATTTTTTCAAAAATTGTTGTTGTTAAATTTAAAAACCTAAAACACTCGATCATTATTAGATTGATAAAAAACTTGAAGATTTCCCATCTAATTTAATAAAATATGTATTGGATTAATCAATATATTGAATGGGGAAAATCCTTGGAGCATTTTTTTATTTCTAAGATAAATCAAATAAGATTTTTTAATAATAAAATTTAATTTATCAAGTGTTGAAAAGAGCGAAATTTTTTAAAATAATTTTTCAAATCTTTCTTTAAATAAATTAATGGTAATTTATCGATTTTTTAATGTTTTGTTTGTTTTTCGAGCTAAAATATTTAAAATTTTGAAAAAAAAAGTTTTTATTGTTTTAAATAGTAGTCTAAGTTTACAAATTATTTGAACATTAATTGATCATGTAACATGCTAATAGGAAAAATATAATAACTTATAATTTTGGAGATTAGATTTTTTTTTAAACTTATAATTAATATCGAGAACTTTTTTTTATTCAATTTCGCATTATGGACTTTTTTTAATTTAGATAATTATTCAAATTTTTCAAAGTTTGTAAAATTGAAGCGGAAATTGAAGCTAACGAAAATATAAGAAACATTTTTCTACTTGTGGCATATGTATTCATTTGATGTTTTGATTGATAAATAATAAATTAATAATATGTTTGAAGATATAAATATAGATAGAAATTAAAATTTGAGCAAAAAGCATTATATTTAAATTTATTTTTTTTTTCATTTTTGAATAATTAAAAGTTAATAATGTAACAGTTTGAGATAAATCAAATTAAAAAATTTACAAAAAACTCATTTTAATTTAATGTGAATAGCTTATGTAATTTATTTAATGGATGCAATGTTTGACAAACTAAGATTCCTCAAGGCGAAAATACCGGATAAACAAATTATTAATATCTGAAAAAAGAATTAGCTCTAAGTTTATTTTATACAAGGAAAACCATTTAATTTTTGCCTCTCATTTTAATTGTTTGAGAAAAAATCTATTAAATTAAAAAAAATCACTCGGAAATAATTTTTAAATTTCATTTGAGTGTGATTTGTCTAGTATTAGTTACATTTTTATTTTTTTTGGATTAATTGAGTAATTTAATTATTAAAACTTAAACACCTTTATTGGATTTAGGTAGTGTTATTCAGATTTGATAGCGATGATACTTAATAATTTAAACGATGAGTTCTTGTACATAAGGATCGTAGATTCAATTGAAAAAAATTAAGTTCAATAATCGATTCAGGAAAAAATAAACAATGCTAAAACTAATTAAATTGATTTGCATCAAAAAAATTGATTTATTTCCTTTTTTATTGTCGCTTTTTATTCAAATTAGACTAGCTTAATTCCTTTCACATTCAATCAGTGTCCCATTTAGCCATAAAAATCAATTAATTTTAATGAAAAATAAAAAAAAATGAATAAGTTTTTAAAATATTTATTTTGCTGAAAAATTTAATTTGAATATTTAAAATAATTCTAATATTCTTAAATTTTTTTAGTTTATTTTATAAAGAAATTATTTTAATTTATTGAATCTCATTGGCAATTTTGAGTAAAAAAATAGATGCAAAAATTTGAATTATAAAATCGAAAAGTTCAATTTTAGAAATGTTTTTAGCATAATTTAAAAAAATTAAATTCTGAATTTTTTGTTATAATTTTAAATTGGTTTAAGCTGATATTTTAGAGAAAAAATTTAAGAATATTTACAGCAAATTGATCAACTTACCCAAAGATTTCTTAGAAGAATCACTAAATTTTGTTCTCTAATTTTTTTTTGTATTAACAATTTTAGTTTTTTTAAGTGATCCGCATATTTTCTTGATATTGAAGTTTTTTTTCTTACGCAGATCCTGTATCAAATTTATAAAAATAACTGAAGCAGAAGAACACAATATCTAAATAAGTTCTGACTATTTAAAGATAATGTTTATTATCTTTTTTGTATTTCTTAGTATTATCTAGAAGAAAATTCCCGAATAATCTTTTTTTAAAAAGAAGATAAGCATTTAAAATATATAGAGTGATTTTTTATTCCAAATATATAAAATTAAAAATTAAAAAGAATATAAAGTGAGGTAATCGAGTCTATATGGTCAAAATTTACCTGATCTAAAAATGTGAAAAAAAATGATCAAGTAATGTTAATTGAATTATAAACTACTGGAAAATATTTAACAGTTAATCTTTTACTCATCTATTTAAATTTTTTTACTAATTACAGTTCTTTCAAACCTCAGACTTGTTTTGTAATTTTTTTTAAATATCAAGACCCAAAAAATTAAAAAAATTAAACTGAATTTTATTTAAGTTTTAATTTTTAAAATCGTTCTGAGAAATAAAATTTTTTCTCTATTAACTTAAACTAAGTAAATATAAATAAAGAATTAAAATTGAATTTTTCTTATGAAATAGAAAAGATAAAGACAACAAAATTCAAGGAATTAGCAAAAAAAATATGCTTTATTTAATCGTATTTCCTTTGAGTTAAGCTTTTTTTATCTCATTTCATTTTGATCTCTGAATAAGGGTAGAATATATTTAATCCAATTTAAATATTTTTTTTATTTAAAAATATGGTTTGAGATTTACCCAGGTAAGTTTTAATGAAGCTGAATACTTTCTTTCAGCCAAATGAAATTAATTTTAAAAAAAAGTTATTAAGAAAAAAAAGGTATTGGAACTTAAATTTTACATTGTTTGAGACAGATTTTTTTTTGGAATAATAAATTCTTTCACTTAATATTTCAATGGGTTTAGATTTTTTTTGATTAATCTGAAGAGTTAGTAAATTTGAATTTAAAGAAGCATAAGTATAACATAAGAATTTCCTATTCAATAATTCCCATGTTTTAATTTTTCGCGTTAAAATTAAAAATATGATAAAAATATGGAATTAAATTATTATTACTAAAGTAAAGTTAATCTTTTCTTAGTTAGAAATTTTAATGATCATGATCATAAATTTTTTTTTAAGAAATTATTTTTAATTATTTTTTAATTCTAAGATATTTTCATTTTGAGCAAATCGTGTTTAATCAATTAATATTCATAAAAAAAATTGAAAATTTTTGTAAGTATACCATTTGATTACCAAAAAGAGCCAGACTGATAAACAGCAGTGCTACAATTTTCAGTTTTTACTAAAATTTATTCTAAAATACTAGAATTTTTGTATATTTTGAAAAAAAGCTTCAAATACTTATAAACCTACTTCAAAACAATTTAACAAGGAAAATACTTAAAATTACAGCCATATTCTCACATGTGGCGAATCTTAAAAATTTTAAAATTGTTTAAATTTACTAAGGATCATATACTGGAAGGGTCGGTCATAAAATTTTGCGTTTTTTTTTAATTTAATTTATCAATTAAAAAATGCAGTAAATATTTAAGCTTCAAAAAATATTATATATGCTCTTTGGTTTATTAAAACTAAGTTTTTATTTAAATTAAATATATTCAATAAAACAAAAATTCAGTAGATTTTGATTTATTTAGCCTAAAAATGACCAAATTATCTTTACCGAAAAAGTTTGAAAGAAAGCAAAGCTATTTAAAAATACGAAAAAATTCAATTAGATCTTAAGTCATAGATGATAATTAGTTTGTTAAGGAAAATAAGTCAACGAAAAATAAATCTGACAAGACAGATACTGAGTATAATTAAAAATCCTGTTGCATGCTGATTTAGCATAAATGGATTTAAAATAAATAAATATTAGAATAATGTTATTTTATTCTGGAATATTTCTTCAAATTACTCGGTAGCTTAAATAAATTAAAAATTTCTGAATTTCTTGATTTATTTTGAACAAAATGTTTAAATAATTCAATCTTTAATAGACATATGTTGATCTTATTTTAAAAAAAGTTATAGTTTTTGAAAATTTCTCAATACTTATTGAAATGATTTAGTATGAAGAAAATCAAAAAATATTAATCATGCTTCTAGTAAGCTCAAATTATGTAAATCAATACAGATTTTAAATATTAAACTTAGGTTTTTTTCAATCTGAATAGCTTTTATCTTTATTACTTCACAGCCTTAATATTTGTTTTTTAATTTTTATTTAACAAATAGAAACTGTTTGATAGTGTAATTAACCTCTATGGTCGGAAGTTTGAACGTGAATATATTTAAATTGAAAATCTCGATTTTAAAATGGAGATTATTTATTTTTAATATTCATCCGGATTTAAGAATTAGGCAATCTTTCATACTAATTCATTTTTAAATTTTCAAAATCAATATCATTTGTTTTTTAATTGATAATAAAAAAGTAATTTTTCCGAATTCAAATATCTTAAATAATAGTTGTAATATTTTTATAAATATAACTTAAATATATTTTTAATATAAAAATAATTTTGAATAAATAGATAATTTTTTTTTCGATCATTAAAACTAGTTTAACTTAATTAACGCTTCTACATCTTACCATATTACTCAAGATATTAACTCACAAAATAATCAGAAAAGAAGCAGACTTCAAATTTTTGATTATCAAAGAAACAAAATGAAAAATGGTATCATTATCTAAAAATTTTGGAAAAAGAAATAAAAATTTAATAAAATAATTTAGAACCCTCTTAGGAAAAAATCCTTTTAATTTTTGAAAGGCAAACTAAGAAAATTATCCAATTTTGTTTTCGATATAAAAATTTAAATAATTTTGTTATAGGGCTGATTTACTTAGTTAGATCAGTTGCTAAGCATTACTCTACTTGTTTAATATAATATATTAATTGCGGTTAATTAATATATTATATTAATTGGTAAACTGGGCAACTCTAATTAATGGCTTCGAGACGAATTAGATAAAGTATTTAAAGGAAATATATTTTATGTTTTATGTGATTATTTTCTGTTTTGTTGAGAATAAAGATATTTAAATCAATCTAATCTCTTTTTGATACAATGAATTCAATGAAGAAAACTACACTACAACAACTTGGCGCTGCGACTAAAAGAACCTCGGAGAGAGAAAAAGAAAGTGCAATTGGAAGCAAACAAAGAGGACCTGGTAGACCAAAGAAAATAGCAAGAAGAGAGGAAGTCTTCGAGGAAGATATCGACAGTGACGATTCAGTTTTGGATGAACCAACTAACATAAAACGAAGAGAAATCGTAAGAAGAGAAGAAGTCTGTGAGGAAGATGTCGATGGTGAAGCAACAGTTAGGACTACTCGTCCACAATACCCAATAAATATTAACATTCGGCTATATAATGGAACACCAGGAGAAGACTTTGAACAATGGCTTGCTGAATTCAAAACCAAAACCTCAAGAGTTGATGAAAATTATAAGATAGAACTCTTTAAAGCTTATATGGGATCGAAGGCACGGGAATGTATGGAAGGCCTTAATGAACAAGATATGGACACTTTTGATAAATTAAGTTTCGAGATGAGGAAACTCTTTTGTAAGACAAATCCTGAGCATTATTTGCTAGAATTAACTAAGCTCAAACGTGAATCCTCTGATTCTTTAGTTTTCTTTAGCTTGAAGATAGCTCAAATAGTAAAGAAAGCTTATCCTATGATCGCCGATCCAATTGTGTTGGAAAAATTGAAATTGGAAAACTTTTTAAGAGGATTGTCAAATGATTTAGCTGCAATGGTTCGTGTAAGAAAACCAACTAATCTGCAAGAGGGATTACGTTTTGCTGAGATTTGTGAAGTTGATAAAGGAACTAAAAAGAAGGAACAACTGTTTGTCAATGAGATAAAATCGGAAGAGCCAGATTCTAAGGGCGGTGACAAACAAAGTACAAACATATCCACTTCAAAAACTGATGCTAAAAAATAAGGCAAACAATGATTCGAAAAATTCGGAAAACAACTTGTCAACGTTATATCAACAATTAAACAAACAAGTAAACCAAGTGAAACAACACTATTCAAATTTGATTAATGAGATCCAAACCTGGAGAAATATACGTAATAATAAAATCAGCCGTCATAATCGCTATAATTGGCAACCTAACAATAAGCGTTTCAAGAAGAATTTTTGCAGAAACAATAGGGATACTAATCCAATCACAACCAATACAAATGATCAACAAACAAATTATCCGGAACCCGTTCAAGGTCAGGGTAAGTTGACTCATGCTTCTCCGAAAGAGACTCGAATTCACCTCTAAATCGAGTGATGACAGCTGCTAACCAGTTCTCTAATTTAATAAATAGTTTTGAATTGTGTATGAAGCTATTTTTTGACCCTATCTTATTTCATAACCCATTCAGTCCTGTATTGGAACCAACCTCTTTAAAAAAAAATGAAATTAACCTGCACAAATCCATCTCTTTAGACTTAACCAATAGTAATTTAATCCATTTATCAGCTAAGGTCTTTGGTGTTGAAGTATCGAATGTCCTGGACACAGGAGCCAGCAGAAGTATGATAAGTAAATCATGCTTGACTAAGGTTTTAGGAAATGCAGATCGAAATAGCATTAAATTTAGTAGATTAACGGGACCTTTAAAAATTAAATTGGGTGACTCTTCGTTTACCGAGTGTAAAATGAAAGTAAATTTGGAAATTGTAATTGAAGGTGACTCTTATCCATTGGATTTATTAGTTTTAGAAAGTTTGCCATATGATGTTCTTTTTGGGATGGACTTTATTATACTATATGATGTATTGATCCGACCCGCCTCCAAGACAATATTAATTGAACCAGATCAGGTAATAACAAACAGATGTGAAATTCCAGAAAACTATTTGACTTTATCAGAAAATGTTTACATTCCTTCTTTTTGCGAGACCGTTGTATCAGTATCAAAGAATAAATCTTTTAGTGAAGACGGGATCGTAAGTAGCTATTCACCACTTGTAGATAGGTTTGGAGTTTATGTTGGGAAAGGAATTATTTCAAATAATAGCGATATGTGTGTTTTAGCTAATTTAACTAAAGGGACTGTTTGTTTGCCAAAAGGGACTATCGTCGCAAACATTGTCGAGGTTAAAGCTAAAGATATGCTTTTTCTAGCTGAGGGAAAAATAGGGCAAATAGAGGAGGAATCTAAGGACATAATAGAGGAAGAAATGACCCCTGAAGGGATAGATCTCTCTTGTACCACCTTAGATGACCAACAAAAGAAACGGCTTACGAAACTTTTGGTTGAGTATAAGAGTTTATTTAGTCATAGTCTAGGGAATCCAGGTTCTGCTAAGGGGGTAGTACATAACATTAATACAGAGACAAATAATCCGGTGAGTTGTGCTCCCAGAAGAGTGGGTATAATAGAGAAACAGGTCATAGATGAACATGTAAAGGAAATGTTAGATAAGAATATAATCAAGCCTTCACGTAGTCCTTGGGCGTCTCCTGTCACACTAGTAAATAAAAAGGATGGTTCAATAAGGTTTTGTGTAGACTATCGTAAGTTAAATAATCTGACAAAGAAAGATGTGTATCCATTACCAAGGATTGATGATACACTGAATAGCCTTGGAAAATGTTGTTTCTTTTCCACTTTGGATTTAACAACTGGTTATTACCAAATCCCTGTAGCCCCTCAGGATAAAGAAAAGACTGCATTTATAAGTCATGCAGGGCTGTATGAGTTTCAGGTAATGCCTTTTGGACTGACAAACGCTCCTGCTACTTTCCAAAGGTATATGGACATTGTATTTGCAGGCTTGAAGTGGCTTTGTTGTTTAATTTATCTAGATGACATAATCATTTTTTCAAGAACATTTGAGGAGCATGTTGAGCATTTAAGGTTGGTATTCGATAGGTTAAAAGAATATAATTTGAAAATTAAAAGATCAAAATGTTCATTTTGTAGAGAAGATTTAATTTTTCTAGGACATAAGGTGACTGCTGCTGGAATTAGCCCAGATCCACAAAAAGTTAAAGCTATTCTAGAAATTGTTATACCGAAGAATAAAGCTGAATTAAGAACTTTCTTGGGATTATGTGGATACTACCGTAAATTTATAGAAGACTTTGCTAGAATTGCGGCTTGTCTATATGATTTGACGCGTGAAACTTCTGATTATGTTTGGGAGAATGAGCACCAGAAAATTTTGAGAAACTTAAAAAATTACTTTCAAAATATCCTATTTTAAGACACCCTGATTTTAATTGTCCTTTTATAATCCAAACCGACGCTAGTGATATAGGATTAGGTGCTGTATTGTGCCAAATAATAGATGGAGAAGAAAGGGTTATCGAGTTTATAAGCAGATGCTTACAGCCCTCTGAAAGAAAGTGGTCAGTGAGAGAAAAGGAAACTCTTGGAATTATTTGGGCTTGTGAGCAATTTCGACCTTTTATTATTGGGACAAAATTTATAATTGAAACTGATCATGAGTCCTTAAAATGGTTAATGGATGCACAAACCCCTGCGCGTCTTGTCAGATGGGCTTTAAGGTTAAGTGAATTTGATTTTGAAATAAGGTTTAAAAGAGGTTCAAAAAATTCAAATGCTGACGCCTTGTCGCGTTTAGTTCCGCGTAGAGAAGAGCCGGAAATTGAAGATATAGACTCTTACCTTTTATTGGGAGACAATCTGTTAAGGGTAGAAAGTCCACTTCAGAATCTGAACATTATAAAAGAACAAACTAAGGATCCCTATTTATATTCGATTTATAATAGTATTTTAAAGGATCATAACTCCAGTTACTCTTCCAAATTTACCATTAAAGATTCTATTCTTTATTTTAAAGGTCAAAACGAACAAAATCTACTTGCTGTTCCTCAACAACTGATCCCTATTGTACTAGAACATTACCATCATAAAGCTTTGGCTCATGTGGGTAGGGATAAGATGTTTTTCCACCTAAGAAATAAATTTTATTGGCCTGGAATGTATGAGGATGTAAGGAGATGGGTAGGCGCATGTTTAAGTTGTAACAGAGTAAAACCAAACCAACCGATACAGAACGGGATGTTACAACCTATTCGTGTATCATACCCATTTGAGGTTGTAGGAATGGATATTTTGGGTCCTATAAAAAGGTCAAGAAATGGTTTCAAGTACGTTTTAGTTCTAGTTGATCTTTATACGAACTGGGGTGGAAGCTTGTCCACTTAGAAAACTTTAGAGGCGGCCGAAGTGGCACAGAAATTTTAGAGCGTTATTATTACTCGCCATGGATGTCCTAGTAAAGTATTGACTGATCAAGGTACTCAGTTTACATCGAATCTTTTTAAAACACTATGTAAAAAAATTTGGGATTTACAAATTAGAGTGTAGCAGTAAACATCCACAAACTAATGGTAAAACGGAAAGATTTAATCGATTCTTGTCCAATTCATTAGCAATGTTAGTGAATGAAAGGCAAAATAATTGGGATGAGCTAATTGATGATATATTGTTAGCGTATAGAGTAACTATCAACATGACGATTAAAGAAACACCTTTCTTTCTATTATATGGTAGAGACGCTGTTTTGCCTTCCGATATAATGTTTGGTGTTTCAAGGAATTTAGGACCTGATTATTCTGAAGACAAATTCGATTATAAAATAAAATTGTTGAACAGATTGAGAGCAAGTTATGAGAATATAGAGACACAAAGGGAAAAACAAATGAATTATTACAAAGAGCGGTATGATAAAACCTATAAGAATGTCAATTTTGAGATAGGCTCTGAAGTTATGATTTATTGTCCTGTACCTAAACAAGGTTATGCTCAAAATCTTCTTCCAAGATGGCAAGGCCCGTACAAGGTACTTGCGAAACTAAGTGACTTGACTTGTAGAATAGGGAAGGATAACAAGTCATTTGTAATTCATGTCCAACGATCAAGACCATACAAACGATTTGAATAGTTTTATATGAATTGAATTATGTTCTATTTATTTCTTCTATCTCTAATTCTTATTATGTTCTATTAATTTTTTTTCTATTTCTATTCTCAGGTTATTAATTGGAGTTCTAGGATTTGTTTAGATGATCTACTCAGGCTCCTATAGAGCTGGTAGATACGCTGTGCCTCCGCGTAGTGGAATACGAACAGCTACTTTCCTGAAGAGGGATCGTCAGGCGTACCACAGGAAACGGGAGACGGTGTGTAATACCCCAATCTTCGAGATTGACCTGCAGCCGTAGTAGACACAGTTCAACGCAGAATTCTGTGACTGAATTCAACGCGGTTCGAGGAATGCTGATTCTGTGAGTTCTGTGAATCAAGCACCTCAGCGATGAGGACATCGCTTATTAACAAGGGGGAGTGTGTTATAGGGCTGATTTACTTAGTTAGATCAGTTGCTAAGCATTACTCTACTTGTTTAATATAATATATTAATTGCGGTTAATTAATATATTATATTAATTGGTAAACTGGGCAACTCTAATTAATGGCTTCGAGACGAATTAGATAAAGTATTTAAAGGAAATATATTTTATGTTTTATGTGATTATTTTCTGTTTTGTTGAGAATAAAGATATTTAAATCAATCTAATCTCTTTTTGATACAATGAATTCAATGAAGAAAACTACACTACAACAATTTGATTATTGAATTTTCGATAATTTTTTATCTAAATCGAATTGATATTTTATTTTTATTTATTTAAATTTTTAAATCACTTTGATTTTTGTCCAATTCATATTGGAAATTTATTTTTATTCGAACATATATTCAATTATCATCAAACTTTAAATTTTGTTTACAAATATTATCAAATTTTAATTAAAAAATATTTAAATACAATATTGTATCAAATACAATATTTGATTTTCAACACTAATAATGATGCATAAATTTTTTTCTTGACTTCTTTCATAGACATTAATTATTTTTTTTAAATCAAATAGCATCTAAATATAAATTTTTTGATGTAATAACAGTAATTAAAGAATATTCTAATTTTTTTAATGGTTTTTACCTTATTTCCTTGTTTAAGAACGCGTATTTTAAAATCGGAAGATTTTTTGGAACCGCGCGATCATTTAGACCCTACAAAAAATGAATGCAGTTTTAAGTATTTTTTTATAACATTTAATTTTTTTTTAATCTGAAGTTAGAGTATTTCAAATAAAAAAAAATAATTAATTAAGTAACCTTTATTCATTCTTTATTTTATATTTAAACATTTATTAGGGTATTTTTTAATTTTCAATTTCATTTTGAAAAATTTTTAAGCTTTCATTTTAAATAAAACCAAGCTAAATGGTGTAAATTTTCTGACCAATGTATTATTCTAATTAAACTTGAATTTTTTTAAACTGCTATTTATTGAAGCATATTATATTTATTATTTATTTTTTTTGCTTAAATTTCAAGTAGAGTTTTTAAATTGTGCGCAATCGCAAAACGGATTTCTGAAAGAAAACTGCATTTTTTAACAAGGTAAATTGCCTTAAATTTTTTCTAATTTGAATTCACAATTCAAAATACAATTAACAGGAAACTTAAGTTTTCCTTTTTATGTATTGTGAATTTTACTTTAATCTTTTAACAAATGGCTTGCACCAGATTTAAACTTATTTAATTACTTTATTTTATTAAAAAGCTAAATTAATCTAACTATAAAATTAATTAATCAAAATATTTCCTTGCTATTATTATATTTTTCTATCATCACCCAAGAAGTGTTTTCTGAAAAAAAAACATAAAAATAATAAAAAGGTTAACATAAAGGGCAAGCAAAATATTGGAAAAATTGCTGAACCTAATCAATTGTTGAATAGATTGATTTTAACTAACCAAGAAGAGAAAAAAAAATGGTCTGTTAATGGAAATTTTAAGTTATTGGCACTTGTTGTAAAAATTTCAAAAGTATATTTGATTGTTTATTGAGATTATGCAAAAATTGCATCAAGTGCAAATAACTTAAAATGTAAATTTGAGATTATAGATTATTAAGTTTGATTATGAATTATTAAATTTATTGTAATAGATAAAAATTAATTTAAAAATTAAGAAATTTTTAATCCTCTGGTGGTTGCTTTTTAAAATTTGCTTCAAAATTCAAAATAATAAAATTTTTGTTAGCTAATTAAATTCTAATTGTATTTTTGAATGTTCATAGAATAAAATCTAATAATTTTAAACCCACTGTTTCAAGTATTCTCTCACTAAATTTTACCAAATTGCCTCATTTGTATTTATTGATTAAGAACTTATTCTTTTTCCAAATGTTTGTATCATCAAACAAAAATATAATGAACTCTTGAATTAACCAGAATTTTTTTAAATCATATAATCCAAAGGAGTATTAATTAATCACTTTAAAGTGGTTGTTTAATTTAATAAAAGAAGCAGACTCAAGTTTTTTAAGTAGTTCATTTAGACAGAAGAAGTAGAAAGACATAATCAATTGGTCGGAAATCGCTTTAGAAAATTTGAATTTTAAATTAAATTAGTTCAGTATTATCTATGATTATCTAGAGATTATTCTTTTATAATTGAATAAATCTTATTAAGCAGGCTTTGGCTAGTCTAATGGTAAAAAGTCAATTTTCATTAGGCTTTAATTATTAAATTTTCTGTAGCTAATTTGGTCATTAAAAAATTTTGCTTTCTTTTTTTTCTAATTAAATAAATATTAAAATAGCTTTTTTGTGCTAAATATTTAAAAAAAAAAATAATTATTTAGTCGGATTTAACCATAAGATTTATTTTCTAAAAAGCTTCCTAATTTCATTTTTCTTACGTTTTTGTAAATTTGGCTCCTTAATATTTTTCATGGAAGGCTTAAGAAAATCGATTTTGAATAATCTTAAAAAAAAAAGCAATTTTTAAATATTTTCTTAATCGCTTTCACACTTCAAGCAGTCGTGGATTACGGTGTCAATATCCACTTAATCCTAAAAGGATTCAATAAAAAATTAGTATTTTAAAAAATTACTCTAAACACCGAGGAAATGTAGAATTTTTTTAATTTTTTTTATTAAACTCAATGTATGATTAATTTTTTTTTCAGGATTTTTTTCTAGATTAAAGCCAAATTTGAAAAAAATATCTATAAAAGCATTTCTTGATAAATTTAATTAAGTAAAATGTTAGTTTATAATTTTCAAAATGAGACTTGGTGATAGCAGTTGGGAAATTGGAGTTAATTTTCGTTTTAGAAATGAATTTAAATTAATAATAGTTTTGCTTTGCACGAAACTTTTTGCATTAATTACTCTAATCTTAAAAATCATGATAAATTTTAGCATCGGAGTTTTTTTGTGTTGTTTTGTTGCAAGTTGAGTTTAATCAATCATGTTCATTACCTCTGATAATTTTGTGACACAAATTCAATAATTCAAATGACTGTAGTAAAATCTAAATAGAAAGGAAAATTTTAAAATTATTTTCAAAACTAAATTCACTTGGGACTGGGTTCATTTGCTAATTTGGCAAGTATGCTTGCTACATAATGCTAAATAAAAATATTTTGAAATCAAGTTATATCAACTTTTATTATCAATATTTTTCCCAATATTCAAATCAGTTTGAAAAAAGGACTTTATTTTCTTTCAAATTCTAAATACAAGAAAAAATCAGAATAATCAGAAAAAACTTTGCGTAAAAAAATTTTTCAATGAAAGAAATTTTCAGTATTTTTGGAAGATTTTACAACTTAAAATTTTCTGAAAAGCTTTAGTTAAATCGATTCAATTAATTTAATTTACTTGTATGATTTGGAAATTTTGAAAATATTTACCAATTCTTAGAGTATTATTTTATTTGACCAAATGTTTCATTCAAGGAACCATCATTTAAAAATTTATTTCAAAAATAAAATGAATGCATTACCATCTGTTTGCGTAAATTGTTTGTCGATTTCTTATTAAAAAGCAGATTGAATCATAAAAATAAATTGAAGTTAAAGCTTAGCAATTACAGCTGCACTGTTTAATATTCCAGACTGTAATCTTTTTATTAGGTTTGTTGGGATCAATTTTTGCTAAGTTCTCTCTTAAAATTGACTCTTTTCATCTCTTATGGTAAAATTTGGCTCCTTTTTTTCAAGCAAGAAGCTAAATTGCCCATAAAAGTTTATTTTCTTGTCTATGAAATAAAGCAATTTTAAAAATTTAAGCTGATTTTTTAAACAAAAATTTTTCAAATAAAGAAAACAAATCAGTAATTATCTCTTGATTACTTAAGAATTGACAAGACCAATATTTATAGTATTTTTTGTAAGTTTATTATTTAGAACTTTAAAAGTACTCTCTTTAGAACTATTTATTTTATTCAAATAAGAATTCGAAGTTAAAAAGCAATTAAGATCCTGTGTTAGAAAATAGGTTTAGGATTAATTTTTGTGGCTGCTGAACCGGGTCTTCCTTAAAAAGTGAAAATTCGGTCAAAAAACTTTCTTTGACCGAGGAAAATAATTCTTGAACTAGTTAAATTTTGTTTAGAAAACTAATTATTTTATTAACTTAATAATTTTCTTTTCCAAATAATTTTGTAAAATGAAAATTTTTAAATTAAAAATAAGTCGAAATTAAACAAAAAGTTTATAAGTGATAAATTAATACTTAACTCAAATTTTGGTTTTTATGTTGTTCCTTTTTTTAACAAATGCTTTTTTAATATTTTACTTTGGCTATCTGGCTTATCTCGCCTTAAAATACTAATTTTAAATTAAATCCTTCTTCTCTTTTCTTTGTGTATTTTGGTCATTCTTCATTTAGTTTTATTTTATTAAAGACAATAGGTGACTATTGCTCGATTGAAGTAGAATTTGAGGCACATGACAATGGTGTTGATAGCTCATTTGAAATTGACTACAAAATGAAAATTTAAAATGAGTTACGTATCAATTTTGCAATTTTTTTTAATTGAATAAAAAAAAATTCAATTAAATATAAAAAAACATTATTTTCTCTTATTTTTGAACTCTTTAACTTTATTTTAAATTCCGCACTTAAAGCTGAGTTCTGGGCTAAGTACCATGAAACCTACATTCCATGTTTCAAGTTTTTAATAAAGGTGCATGTACTTGTTTTCAAAGGTATATGGTATCTAAATTCATTAAATCTTGTACATTAATAGTTTTATCTTATAAATTTAAAGATGATATTACAAGTTTTAGAAAGGAGTTAATCTTTTAGATATCATAAAAAATTGACTATTCAAAATGTCTATTCTTTATTAAAAAGCTAAAAAACTGGAACCATTTGTGCAAAAATTTTAGTGAATGTTAAAATTTGACGAAATTAATCATAAATTTTATCTGAGTTAAAATTTCGGACAAACATGTTTGAGCACCTGTTATTTGAACTATGTTTTTTGTTTTCATGTTGCTGTACTGACAATTGAAATACGGGTAATAAGTTATTTCCTATTTTTAGGAATTGATTCTTTTTTTTAGTTAAAGAACTGATTTTTAGACTATGATTTCATTTCATTTTTACTGATTTTCATTTTCTTTGAATCGGATAGCAGGTTCATAAATCATTCATTAATCAGTGATTGATGCGTGATAAGTTTTTTTTTTTTTAAATCTCTAGTTCAAGAGATTTAATTGAAATTCTTCAAGAGATTTTATAGATTTTATTGTTCCTGCTTAAAAATCTTGCGGGTTAATGTGTGAACGAAGCCTTGAAACTAAGCTGACTCCCAAGAATTTAATATCTGAAAGAATTATTTTTTTAAGAAAATATAAGTAATAATATTATAATATTATAAGTAATGTAAGTAATAAAAATAATTGTGGGATAAAATTAACTTTTTTGTAAGTTAATGCAAAATTCTGTTTTTACTAAAAAGGAATTTAATCAAAATTTCAATTTTTTTTACAAGCTTTCAGAATTTAAGTTTTTAAAATATGGAAAAATTTAATTCACAATAATTATGATGATTGCTTTTTTCTTTGAAATTTTACCTTTATCATTTTTTTTGCGTAAAAAATCATAATTTTACATAAAATTAATTCAAAGGTGTTTTATGTAAATATTGTCAAATTGAGCAAAATCTATTAATGCAAACAAAGTTTAATTTATTTATTTTAAAAATCTTTTTATTTATCTGAAATTCGTTTCCAATTAAAACCATAAATTCAACACTTTTATTAAATTTTTGAAAAATTCAAAATATATTCTCAACAACAAAAAAAATTAATAAAAAGAAAAGATGATTGTAATTAAGGACATAATAAAAATAAAAATTTACGATTATAACGGGTGGCCAAAAATGGTTGTCCTAAAATTTATTTGGAAAAAAAATGATGAACCAAATATGATAAGAAAGTGAAATTTAGAGGATTTAACGAATTTTTTTTCTAGTTTCTAAAATTCATATTTTTTCTGAAACTTATTTTCAAAATTGATTACTCTGGCCTTTTAATTGACCTCTCGCTAAGACTGAAGTTGTCCTCATATGACACCGTTAATGTGTTGCCAGTTTATTATACCATTTTGTAGAGAATTATTTTCTGATTAAAATGAGCCATAGATTGTTTTTTTCTATCAAGCTTTCAAGAAGATATGATTTAAAAACACTAAAAAATGACCATTCTTCCAAAATCTAACAAATTCGGGTCTCTTATGTTGTTATTGAATAACTTTAGATCTATAAAAGGTATTATCCTCAATTTTTGTACACATATATAATTAAATTTGAACTTTTAAATAAAACTTTTTAAAGAAATGAAATCTTTATTTTAAGTCTTGATTTTGAGCCTTTTTAAAGTTTTAATTCTAAATTTTCTAAAGTTAATAATTTCGAATGGACAAAGAGAAAGTTACGTATTGATATAGCTAATTTAAAAGCTCAGAGTTTGTGCTTTTTTTTGATATATAAAATGTAATAGTTGCCTTATCTGTATAGGAAAAAAATAAACAAAAATTTTGTTAAACTTTCTTTTGCTCATGAAGTTTTTTAATTGTTTTTCTGATTGAATTTTTAATTTTTTTAAAAAATTTACAAAAATTCAATTTAAATAAAATTTTTATGATAAAAATGGATTTTATAAGATTTTGTCGAAAAATAATTGTTTATTGAATTTTTCCTTAATTTCTTCCAAAAAAATAAATTAACCAAACTAACAACTACTACTAATACAACAATTTTTAATAATATTTTTTAATTACTTATTTACTTTTCTTTTCTAAATTTACATCATCGCCAGAATTTAAAATTCTTAATTTAGTGCGTCATCAAGGCTTGATTTTAAGACAAAAAATAAAAAGAATTTGCAATTGGTGCAGCACCACGAATTAAGAAAAAAATATTAGACAAATTAATTTTTTATTAACTAAAATTTGAGTCCTGGTGCGGCATTATTGCTGTAAAATTTTAATAAAAAAGTAAAAAAAAATTTTAAGATTAAAAAATCGATTTTATCCATAATAATGCTATTAAACGATGCGTTCTTAATCAAAAATGTTTTAGCATGGACGAGATGTACTTTGGTGCATGGTCCAAAAACATGTCTCAGCTTGTGGTTCAGCATAATCGTACGAGGGAATACGCTTTGTATTATACTTTTATTTTTACGACAAAATTAGGAGTTGTACTTGCTGCACTTTAAAAAATTTACATCTTTTTATTTTTTTCTAAATAATAATTATTTTGGAAAAATTTTATTAATATTTAAAGAGTATGCTCAAACACTTTATAAATCGAAACACTATTAAACTTTTTGGTGATTTAATTCAGTAATTAAATTTTTCACTCAAAAATCAGATCAAAAATATAATTTTATTTTTTTAAATGTTTAATAAAACTTTTATTAAAAAAAATCCACAAAATTTTAATTAAAATACCAAATAACAAGATTTAAACAGCTTTATTTAAATTAATTAGATAAAAATTGTTCTGACTTATAGTGATGAAGCATAAGAACTTAAGCGACGCAAACTTGACTGAAATACAGAACGATTATTTGCAGCATCAAATATATAGTGAAGTCCGACACAACTCTGATCTCGAAATATGGCGCCACGTATTCGGATCACTTGGAGTAGTCATTTCTATATTCGGCATACTCGGCAATATAATAAGCCTCTACATTCTTTTCAAACCAGGTCTTGCATCAGGCCGGAAGTATTCTCTAAGGCAAAGAGTGCGACAAAACTTCTCATCTGAATACAAACTCTCCAGTTTTTATGCATACCTCACAGCACTGAGCTTCTGTGATCTGTTTAGTTGCATTTTCGCCATTCTGAACATGCTCGAGTACATTCCTCCTCCTTATTTGGAAGCAAACCTGACCAAATACCGAGAGTTTTGTCTCGGCATATCGGTTTACACACATCCTATAGCAACCACCCTGCAGGCACTCAGCGTTTGGCTAATATGCGCCTTTTCCATTCACCGGTGCCGCTCTATAGTAAAACCCTCACATTTTCTGAGCTCTATCAAAAGGCGCAAATGTACGCTCAACTATGCCCGCACCAACAGTTCACCATCACAGTCCTACATGTGCCATGTGAACCTAAAAAATAACTGTACCCAAAAAACTTATGAGCTAAAATTTTACTCCAAAAAAAATCTTCTTATTCCTCTGTGCTGGTGTTCGGTCCGCCTGAGCGAACACTCGCAGCTAAAAGACTCGTCAATTTCAGCTTTGGAAAAGAATACCGAAAGCTTGAAAAGTCAAGTGACCACAAGAAAAAAAGTCAAAAAAGTCAAGCTCACAATCATCATGCTTTATTTTGTGGCAATTGTTTACTTGATACCACAAATGTTCGAAAAAAGACTCACTTCACTGGAAATTCAGCACAAAACCTATGTCTTTACGACAATGACTAGCTTTGGTCAGACACGGCTTTTTCGCCAAATATTCCATCTTTGGTTTTACATGATAGCCATTTACATTTTTCCATTCATTCTCATAATGGTGTTTAATTTGGTGTTGCTGCGTGCCTACTTTAAATCGAGAAATCGATGCAAAAAATACAAACTCAACAGAGACCCTAGTCAAATTCTCAAGGACTACAATTCGGTGAACACAAACTGTGACGAGGCCTCTAAAGTTGACGTAGAGCTAAAAGAAACCACACTCGGATCCAATCTGGCACCCAAGTTCAGCATTGTTTCCAGTTCAAGCTTCAACAAGCCATCGTCCAGCTCGAATTTGCAGAATGTAAAAAATTCTCACAGGGGACGCGCACTGACTCTAACTCTGTTTGGCGTAGTTGCCATATTTTTCATATGTCACTTTCCTGCTGCCATTGCCAAAATAATCTATGCCATTTACCCAAGTGTCGAGTTTGATAAAAGTGCATTCGCTTCCATTTGTCTTGATTTGTCAAATTTCCTAATAATGTGCAATTCAAGTATCAACTTTTTGCTTTACATTGTGTTTGGACCAGCCAAGTTTCGCCAAGAATTTGGATTTATATTCATGAATATGTTATATGCATGCAGAAGAGATCCGGTTCGGACAAATAGGAAAAATGCTCAATTTAATTTGACAGTGGATTACAAGCCTAATTTGCGGCCGGCTAGAAAATGCCTGCAGGTGAACAGAGATCAGTCATTTAGCAATTGTTGTTCCGTGGAGAATTCGTTCATTAATGAAACATCCAAAAATGTCAATTCAAATGAGCCAAGGCCTAGCGAAGAATAGTCTAATATTATTCTAATCATGCTCAATTAATTTTTTTAGTAAATTACTATTAAATATTAAATGTTTAATTATTTTGTAAATAAACTTTTATTTTTCACTTTTTTTTCAACTATAATCAATCAGTTAATATTTTTAAATTTTTATTCTTTAGCTAACTTTAAAAAAACACTAAGAGACTCTTAAGAAAAATATCTAAGATAACTAATGGAATGGAATGACTCAGTCCTGTCCCAACATATCTCTCACTGGTGTGTGAATTTCAAATACAAATTGAACAAAAATCCTTCATTTTTTGATTATTTAAAATTTATATTGTGAATTTAATAAAAAATATTAGAAAAAATGCTGCAACATAATGCAACATACTTTTAAAATTTTATTTTAAACAAAATAAAAAATTAAAAAACTCTTGTAAAAATTAGCAATTATTAACAAATTTTTTGTTCATACATTCCTAGTTAGGCCATATATGCGAAAATTAAATCAACTAGACTATTCCTCTGACCATCCATAAATTTTTCCAATATCTGGTTAAACTGTTTGAAGATGTGATGCAGAGCAGTTTATTATTATTATTATTATTATTATTAATGTTTGCAAATTTTTTGATGAATTAAAAACTAAGAAAAAATTTAATTTACACAATTAATGTACGTTTTAAATCAATATTTTTTATTATCAGAAAATGTGATTTAAGAGCTCAACATTTCAAATTTCAGTTAAAGATTAAAATTTTTTAATTTTTTCAATATTTTGATAGCTTTTAGTTTAGCCAGTTTTTAAACCTGCATTTTATTATGAAATCATTGATTAAATTTATCTGAAAGTTTAAATTTTTTTCTAATAGTGCAGAAATTATTCTGCAAACAGTACAATATTGTACAAATTTGTACAAACGAATTCTTAGCCTTGCAAAAACTCTGCAATTTATTGCATATTTTAATTAGTGATGTTGGTTAAGCTTGGTTATCTGGTTAGCCAATTTAGGTCAACCAATTTTCGGCTAACCAGTTTTTGGTTAACCAATTTTTGGATAACCAGTTTTAGGTCAACCAATTTTGGCTAACCAGTTTTTGGTTAACAAAAGTTGTTACACTTTGTTACATTTGCAGAACAAGTTTTTGACATTTAGAACAAAAGTTAGAAAAATTTTTCATTTTTGTATTGGAAGTTTTGTATGAAATTTCATAATGCCCAATATTGTACTGTTTGCAGAATCATTTCTATACAATTAGAAAAAAAAATTAAAAAGTTTTTACTTTTTGAAATAAAATTTCACATTTTTAAATTTAAATTTTAAAAATTTGGTCATACTTCACCTCAAAAAGTTGGACAAACCAGTTACCCACAAAGTTCTTTTTGCTCAGCTAGATGTAACCTTTAATCGAGTCGAGATAGACGCAATCACATATTCTTACAACTTCTCATCGAATAAGATATGGATAATCAAATTCAAAGCCACATTTGATGCAGAAGAAATTTTTAGTAGAGAAATCAACATAAATGGAACCTTTTACCAGCTTGAAGATGCAAATAAAGTCCCGGATCCTAGAAAGTATTTAACCTTTCGTTTTCACTTCCTTCCAACTGACTTTGATAACAATCTGCTTAAAAATTTTTTAAACGCTGTTCGAATTAATGGACTTAAAATTGAACAAATGTCGGAAGAAAAATATAAAAATTTACCAAGGAAAAATTGAGTAAGGAGAGTAGGAGTTTCGTACTCTAAGTAAGTTGATAATATAATTCATAGCCTGTCTGGCCCGACAATCATATATGGCTTAAAATGCGTGGTCTCAATCGTTGGACAAAAACAAAATGTTACTTTTGTGGCAATGAGGGACACAGCATAGTCAAATGCCCATTTATAGATTCAAAATATGAAAGGTTCTAGCAGTAAGGGCATCTCACTCAAAAATTCTCAATTGTCGAAAAACTTAAATCACTAGAGAAAATGAACATAGACTTGAAATAGGAAAAAACGAGTCAAACCATGAAGGTAAATCAAATAATGATGATTTAAGAGAAAAGCCAGATACAAACGATAGCAATGATTCAAATCTAGCATTTCAATCAGGTTCCCAATTCCGTAAAATTTCTGTCTTGGAGGATCATCTACGAAATTTAAAGCAATTATACTAACAGGAAAATTTGACACCAATACAAGCATGTATAAATAATAAGTCCAAAGATTTTCTCCGAACAAAATTCAAAATCAAAAGAAGATCTCAATTCTAGCCACAAGCAATGAGCTCGACGATAAGCTATCTTCAAGCAGCAGATCAATTTAAAAATCAAAGAACGAATACAGTTACTTAACAAATAACTTGATCAAACAATTTAAAAGAAGACAATTAATGAACTTTACAAAAAATATTTCACTTTCTAAAAAAATTTTAGTGGTTACACATTGAATCGTTTTCATCTTACCACTAAGGTTAAATTATTCGAAAATTTTTTGACTCAGTTCTCTCCAGATATTTTAATACTCAATTCAATAAAACCTGATTTGAATAAATCAAATTTTTTACCTAGACTTCAATAATCTTTTTGTTTCTCACAGATATTATTCAAAATTTTATATTTTTCAAAAATAAAATTTCAAATAAATATTTTCAAATTTTTACTTTTCTTGTCCATCTTTATTCATGTAATTTCTAAAAAACGAAAATAGATATATAATAGATAATAATATTTTAGAACCGGCTCTTTTGTTATTCCAAGTATCTACTCGAAATTTTAATATTCTTCCCTTTTGTAATTTATTTTAATATATATATAATTTAATTTTATGATTGACCGAAAATGTGTTGAAGAGTAATGTAAAATATTAAAAAATAATAATATGTCCCTTTCTTTCCTAGCGGATAATGGAGAGGTGCTCATCTCCAAATTAAATTAAAATAAATTCTTCTGCTTGCATGGCTAACACACAAACCATGCGGCTATACGGGCTATAAGGTAAAATATTACCTTAATTTAATATTCTAATTTATTAAAAAAAAAACAAAATTTCCATGACAATCAAAATATTATCATGTTTTATTCAGAATTTTACTCTTAAAAACTGAATTTTTTAGCTCACCTTTTTGAAAAAATAATTTGATTGATTAAATTTTTTTCTTAAGGTATGTATAATTTTTTACGTCATAAATTTTATGAGAATCTGATAATTTCCATTAATTGAGAGCTTAAATTCTTCTCTATAAAAAAATGTCAAATTTTACACCACGTAGAGACACAACTCCCAGATTACCACCGATCATTCAGCCAATAACTTTAAATGAGCCATTAAATATACCACCTGATAGTCAGATTCCATTTAAATACTCTCAAAAAAATGTTTAATTAACAATAAAAATACATTTAAGGGATGTCGGAATTTTTATCAGACGAACGACGTGCCCGTCTGTTATTAGATGAACAAATCCGTGTCATATCCTCAGTATGCAAGAAATTAAACTCTGATATCGAAGCTCTAGATGGTCAGCTGGCCGAACGAGCTTTTCAAATGAACAATGTTGAATTCAAAAC
The DNA here is from genome assembly GCA_016802215.1 of Brachionus paranguensis. Classification (NCBI taxonomy): domain Eukaryota; kingdom Metazoa; phylum Rotifera; class Eurotatoria; order Ploima; family Brachionidae; genus Brachionus; species Brachionus paranguensis. The sequence goes on along the minus strand of JAESIX010000024.1, from coordinate 503,183 downwards.
AAATGATCTTCAAGCAAACTTCATGGCCATAAATAAAGATCTTCAGTTTAAAATAACTAGACATGATAACCAATTGAACAGAATTGAAAATGACATAATGACTCATTCTAACAGCTTGAAAGAGCTGCAATTCCAATACCAAGACAACAATCGGTCCGCACAATTACGCATGAATGATATTGAAAGCAGAGTAGGTTATTTTTTCTTTAAAAGTCTTTGGCGTTTTAAATAGCATATTTGGCACCTTAATCAGCAAAAATGTTCTTAAATTATTTTATTTTTATTTAAAAAATTAATTATTTTTTTTCACATTGTAAATATTTTTGAGCTTAAAAAAATATTTAATAGGATTTAATTTTTTAAATTTAAATTATTTTAAAGTTCAATTTATAATCTTTGTTTTAATTTGCTTCAAATTTAGAAAAAACATAAGCTAAATAACACAAGGAGTCAGATTGACCATGTGATATAGCTCAAACTTACCTTTGATAAGTGTTCGGCATACAATTTTAGTTTTTATTCAATCAAACTTTTTCCAAAATTACAAGAATAAATTCCATTGACCATTTTTGAATGTTCAATTTCAATTTCAAAATTTGCTAAATTTTTTACCAATTTAAACCATTTTTCTGTCATATTCTTTTCCCACTAAATAGATAAAGTTTTCAGAAAAGTAACATCAAGATTGATTCTAATATTTAGCAAATCTGTTTATTCTGGACCCTGCCTTGATATGTGAACTTGACTGATTTTTGTGTTTTGGTTAGTTTAGCTCATCATTTTTTTTTATGCATTTGATGCAGCACTAACATTTAGGAAAAAAAAATATTAGAATTATTTGAATTTTTTTTGTTGAAAAATACCAATTTATTAATGGCAAATTTGAGTTTCAGATTAAATTTTACGATCAAAACAATCATTTAAAATTTAAAACTTAATTAATCTAATGATTTTGATAATTTTTAAAAAATAAAAACTAAACATTACTCGACATGTTATGTCTAAAAATGGTTCATTATCAAATTAATATCAAAATGAATGACGTTTAATTTATTTGATAAAAAAAATCAATAATTTAAATAATTCAGGTTAGGTTAATTCATAAATTCAAATTCTTTTTTTACTTTCATTTTCATTCATTAAAACTAAAATAATTTTATTTTTCCATTTAAACAAATTAGAAATTTTAAAACATTAAATTTTTTGGTCTATAAAAATTTTTATTAAAATCAATTAAAAAATTTAAACCTATTAAATTAAGTTCAATAAAAAGAGATGTTTTAAATTTTATATATGAAAATAAACTTGACACAACATGTCAAGTAATTGCTTAGGAAAAAAATTATTTTTCATCTTTTATTAAAAAAAATATTACATTTTTTATTTTGATCTTTTGATCTTGATATCAAACTCTAATTTGTCTTTATTAATTGGGAGATAATTTTAAAAAAATATTTTTTAATGTCCTTTGATTTTATGAATCCTTAAGGCCCATTCACCTTTAAAGTTTTTCTTAAAAATTTTGAAATTTTCACAATCCCTGTACAATTTTTGAATCATTTTATTAAAATATTAATTTTTTATAAAGTAAAATAAAATTAATCATTTTAAAAATTAAATATTTCGAGTGCAAATTTATTTTATTTTGACATTTTCAACAAGCTTTTTTTCTATTAGAATTTAGAAAATTGATTATTTTAAATAATGCCATTAGGTATTTTTATACCAGGTTATAACAGGAACAAAGTATGAGAAATTTAAATTAAAAGTTTACGCAAGTCTCATTTAAATGTAGTAGTTTTAATAAATAAACTGTGACACAGGCTACATCATTTTAACTCTTATATGATATGCCAATCTTTAAACTTTGAAAATCAATCACCTCAGATTAATGGATGCATCCAATCTAGCCTTAAGCTGTTCACGTTTATCACATTTACTACATTTGGAGCTTGTAAATTCCAGTAGTTTTGTAATCCAACTACTTCAGCTTATCCGCGTTATCCATATTTCTTAATTCCCAACCCTGTTGCTCTCTTCTGAGACAATATTTTTTTTAAGTTTATTTTTTTGATAGAATGCTCTACAACCGCTGACCCAAACCATAAATGAGATCTTAAAAAGGTAGGATACACATTTTTAAATCGAAACATCTAAAAATCTTCCTCAATCTCCTCAAATTCCTAATTCTCTATATCTGCGCAGAAAATTTACCATCTGTTTTTATGATGGCTCTTTAGGTACAATTTTAACCCTATTTTCCTCAATAACATACTTCTTTTAATTTGGATTGTCTTTGTCAAAGAACATCATTTTACACGTCTCATCGATCAAATTTTTAGCCATTTAACTACATTTTTAATATCCTCCTATAATTTATTTTCAATTTCACGTTTGTTAACCACTATTAAGTTATTGTCATCCACCTAAATCTTATACATATTATTCATACAGTCCTGTTGGTCGTTTATATACACCACCAAAAAAAAGTTCTCATCACCAAGCTCTTTCCAGCCTGATTCTACATTCCCCAAAACAACAAATAGTTTCTTTCCTCCTAGAAAAGCCTTCATCGATCACAACATCTTTTCCTGGAACCCATATACTTTCAAGTGTATTGATTTGTTGCGAGAAACCTTAGCGAAAGTTTATGAAAAGTCAGTGAACAACATATCAACATACTCCCTTCCATCAAACTGCTGATACTAGATCCTCACACTCCAATAAATTGGTTTTCTGCTCCTTCTAAACCTATTTTGTTACTTCGAAAAAAATCTTTCTCATAATAATATCAAAAGTGAAATGGCATCTTAAAGTTGATGATCAATTCAAAATATCATTTCAATTCAAAAAGTTTATCTTAAGGTATAAAAAAAATCTTTGATTTAATTTAAATAATTTTAATGTAACATGATAAACATGTTATTTAGATTTAAAAAACGAAAAAAATTTGAAAAAATATTTTCTCAATCCATTGTTAAATTCGATTTTTAATTAATTTAACTAATTTTTTGAAAAGTTTATTTTTATCTTTTATTTTTTACTTATTTGTTATTTATTTTTTGAATTTCTTTTTTAAATTTAATTTTGAATGCTAGATACAAATACTTTTGCAATAAAAAATTCAAATAAACTTTACAAAAAATCAGTTAATACATTTAAATATAAAAATCGTTTTTAAAAATGCATTGAAAAGATATTTTTTCAAAATTTTTTTGTTCCTTAAATCTACATAACATGTTATCATGTTACATGTAAATTATCTAAATTAAATCAAAGATTTTTTTTAATATCTAAAGATAAACTTTTTAAATTGAAATGATATTATGAATTGATCATCAACTTCAAGATGCCAGTGAAACAACTTTTTTTTCACCTATTGCGGAAGTCTGCAAATTAATTGCGTTTTATTTTTAATACTTTTTAATTTGAAATTTTGCAGAATTCGCACAGATTTTGCAGACTTCCGCAGTAGGTGAAAAAAAAGTTGTTTCACTTTGTTTCATTTGCACAATAATATTTTGACATTCAGAACAAAAGTTATAAAAATTTTTATTTTTGAATGGAAGTTTTAAATAAGTTGTATAAAATTTCACAATGCCTTTAGAACCATCGAAGACACCTCATCTCTTCTTATAGCTTTTGTCTCGTCCAATCTCTCACTCTTAAAAAACATTTCTTCAACATCTCTATTCAAAACCGAACTTGTTCTTACCTTAATCTCCTGTTTTTCTTCATCATCGTCTTGATTTAAATTTTTTTTTGAAGTCCGGACTTGTACTTTAATTTTAGTAACTGTGACTTGAACTAGGCCGCTAGAATAAATACCTGGAACGACAAAAAATTTATCTGGACGTAATCATGACTGCATGGAACGGTAAAAATTCAAATTTTAATTTTAACTTAAAAATGACTTAATTCTTAGGTCAAAGTCACTAAAATTTAAGTACAAGTCCGAACTTAAAAAATTAAATCAGGACTTTTAGACTTGGAACTTTTAAATAACTCTGCTGTAAACACAGACTTGAACTGATTTTTGAATATTTTAGCTATCTTCCCCATGTCCATCATTTAAATATTAAAAAACTTTAAATAAAAACAAAGAGGCTAAATTTAAATGCAAATATTTAGGTCTCTTAATCATTAATATAAAAAAATAAAAGTTTTACATAAATAATTAAATTTAAAAAAGATAAATGAATTAAACAAAAAATTTGATTCTGTAATGATGGAGCAGACAATGGTATTGAAAAATGTAGAAGGAGATACCGTTAAACAGCTTCAACTAATTGATGGAAAGACTCGAACTGTAAAATTTTATTTAAACTTTAAATTTAAAAGATATTTAATTTAATTTTAATTGAAAAGATGTTAGATGACATTCGTAGCCAAATGAATCAATTGAAAGCAAACCAAGACACTGATTTGTCTAGATTAGAAACTCGAATGAATTTTAAAATAGACGAAAGTCAAAGAAATACGGAAAAATTTGATCGCTTAGACAGAAAAATCGAGGAATATACACAGTCAATGAACAAAAGGTTTGTTTCATTCGAGGATGAGTTTCAGAAAAATTTAAATAAATTGTCAACCAGCATTGAAGTAAGCTTAAATTATTTTTAATTTAGCAAAAAATAAATCAATTGGATCAATTTTTTTTAGAAATTAGAAAATAAAGTAAATAAAGGAATCGATGATCGGTTTAATAAATCATCTAATGAGCACGACAAACTTAAAAAAGAATTGAAAAATGGCTTTGAAAGCGTTCAAGATTCAATAGTAGCATTGCAAAGAGTAGTCGACGGAAAAATAAGACTTTCCGAAGATAAATTGGAAAAAGAAATTGAAAAAATACGCAAAATGGTGGTTCTAATCTAAAAGATTTTTAAAATTAATTTTCATCTAAATTCTGATAATAAAACCAACGAGTATTTTTTAATAAATTTTTTTAAACACAATCGAGTTTATATACATTTGATAACTTATAAAGTATAATTTCAAAATTTATCAAGTTTTAAATTTGTATAGGACCTTATTTAAAAAGTTAGCAGTAAAGTTCAAATATTCTTTAAAGAAAAGATGTTTCAGTCAAATCTGTACTAATATAAACGTATTTGAGAGTATTTGAATTTTTGACTGCTAGGAGTATTGGTTTTCTGTTTGCTTCTTCTTTGAGTTCTACTAGAATTGCACCTGGTTTTCTTTGGTCTTTAGATCTCAAACGTCTCGAATACGCTGGCTTGACATCACTTTTTCCAATAGTGGTCAGAATTCCTTTGATTTTTTCTTCATCTTCAGCTCTCTTGTCTGTTAAAATCTGTTTCTTTGATTCTTGCACACCATAAATAATCAAATTTTTTCTTCTTTGTCAAATCTTAAATGAACTTCTCCAATGGACTTCTAATATACTGTAATTCGTTAAATACTCATTTCTATTCTATTGTTTCTAATAATTATGTATAAAAAAAAAAAAAAAAAATCATTAAAAAACCTATCACTTCTTATTTGGAAACTTTTTATTAAATTTTAACTCAATGGCGAAAGGAGTTTTATTACTCGAAGCCTTTTTAATAAATAAATAAACATTTAATAAAAAAAAAAAATTCTTCTCATTCTTTCTTTCATTTCGTTAATAGTCGCATTTGCTCCAGCTATCTGATCAGCTGGTTTTTTAGCATTTTTTGATCTTTGTTTTACCACATGAACCCATTGACTATCGATGTTGGATGAGTTTCCTGGTTTATTTGCTGTTGCTAATTCAGTTTTCAGTTTATTTTTTCAATATTTTTTTCGATTTCCCTTTCTTCTAGATGTTTTAAACTATTTGAAAGCAGGACAAATTTCGAAATATTACCACACCAATCATGTAACGTTTTTGAGCGACCAGATACCACAACCTGTCCAAACGTTAGCCAGTTTATTTCAAGCAAAAAATTTGAGTTCATTTTAAAAAAAAACTGCGTGCTTTTACTGCGTTTTTTTTTAACTTAACACTTTTCTTTCTGCTTACGAGTGCTTTTCTTTTCTTGACTTTTGGCTTACATGTGTTTCTTGTTTCTTGTTTTGAAAATCAAAATATCAGAATAATCTTTGTTAATAAAGTTTTAATTTGTTAATTTATTTTAAAAATTAAAAAATAAATTGATAATTTTTAGCACAAAAATCAAAAAAAGCTTTTATCGAGTTAAAAAAAAGTAAAAAAAACGTTAGTAATGTTTCTATCATTATTCGATCTTTCCTTCTAAATTTCAAAAATTCATTTATTTTTACTTTTGTAAACGTTTAAATTTATGTTAAACATTTATTTAAAAAAAATTGAAGTATTTGGTAATAATTGGAATAAAACTGGTTTTCAATTTAAAAAAAATATTGTTGTATGGTCAATCTATATGATGTATTTAAACATCGTGTTTTATCTTATTTTGTAATTCATTCTTGTTTTATTTTTAATAAACTAAAATTTAACTGAAACAAATTCTTTGTTCTTCTGTAAGTCAAGTGAGTATAAAAAGTTTAATTTATCTAGCTCGATGTTAACAAGCTTTATCGAACTTTTCTTTTTTCGCTTTTTATTTCGCTTTTTCTTATTTCGCTCACCATTCAGACATCCAATATTCATTTGAAATTGTTTAAAGTTTTCTCACTCACTAACCGAACATTTTCATGTTATACTACTCTGTTCCGTTTCTTTCACAACCGGTTTTTTTTTATTTTTCCCTAATCGAGATTTACTTTCATGGTTAAAAATTCAATAAATCCCCTTTACCAAAGAAGAAAATGTTGGACTGCTTGACAGTTAAAAGAAAAAAATGCTTCAGAGAAAAAGAATACTTTCTATTTTTATTGAAATTTTATTGAAAATGTTTGTTTTTTTTTAAATTTCCCACAACAGTCAGTACTTTTTACTAGGTTTTATATTTTTCCTGAAAAAATGGAACTATACTCAAGCCTTTATGGGACAGTTTTAGCTATAATATAAATTTTTTTTTCTCAATATTAAAAAAAAAATTTTTTTTCAATTTTTAGCTTTGAGGATATTTTTTTATTTAATATTAATCGATTTTTTCGTAATTTTAAAATTTTTTTTTATCTTAAGTTTTTAAATTTAAATAAAACTAAATTCAATAGGTTTTTAATATCAAGTTTAAATCTTAATTTAAATTGCAACTTTTTATTAAACGAGGTAGCAAAACTTACCCCCATTTATTTTTTAAAAAAAAATATTTTGAAGTTGCTATCCTTTTCTATGTTATTTCAAAATTGGGTAAAAAATTTGAATAAAAGACGAAAAAATACACCAATTATTTTTTAATTTATTTTACTACTTCGAAAATTAATTTTGATAAATTGACAAAGAAACAGTGCAAAAAAATTTTGACAACATGCAATTTATCTTGGGCATTATTTGAATATTATTAAAAGAAATAAATAAAGTTTTGAGTATTGAAATTGATAATAATGAGGTGCCAATAAGGAGTTTTACTTGTTTAAATGGCTAAAATACTTATTTTATTAACATAAAAAGTACATCCACAAGCAAAAAGTACAAGCAAATAGTGAAGATTTGCCAATTTCCAATGAATCCACAAAAAGTTAAAAAGATCCAAAACCAAAACAAAGAACTTTTGAACCAGTTTCTCGGAATAAAATTAATATGAACACTATTCAAACTAACCAGGCTTCTCAAGAAATTCTACTGGTAATGAATATTTTTTGTTTCATTTTTTTAACTAACTGGTAAAAAACTATAATCTTCTGGTAAAAAAATAATTTTAGGGTGAAAAGGAATTCTTGCCATCATGGTCTTATTTCTTATTTAAAAAAAAGGGGGATCATTCTTTTATTCAAAAAAAATATCAAAAAATTCACCAATTGATCCAAATTGATGAATTATAAATTAGCGTGGCACAATTTTAAATTTTATTTTTGTAAAATTAATTCAGTTTTGTTTAATGAAAATGTTGCCCAAAAATAATCCATTTGATCGATTTTTACTTTTTAGATAAAAAATAAAACTTTTTAATTTCAAAGTGAGCACTGCGAAAATAAAGATCAGACCCATAATGGCTAAAAAAATATACAAATTTATAACATGATTTTCATTCGGCAAAAAACACTTTGAATGCTGGTAATTATCATTATCTACCTGCACTAATAGCATACTCGGAATTTTTATGTTTCTCCAGCTAAATGATGGAATGGTAAACTCTGGAACATTATGCTGTTCATTGTAGCATGAATAATGAGTGTGTCCATTGAAGACGAGTCGGGGCTGCAAAAGATCGACCAGTTGCCGTGTTGATTCCAATGACAAACAATCATACTTAGGTCTAAATTTTGGATTTTTGTTGGTAATTGCTAGTTCACTGTCAATGTCATAAGGACAAATGGAATCCGAGTCTCTGAAAAGGGGATAATGGGTGAATATAATCGGTCTAGAGTACTTTCCGCTTATATTTTTAAAATCACATTTTTTAACTCCATTGTCCCTCAAGCAGGTCATGGTTTTGTTCAGCTTTTTCAGTTCCATTTGAGTACGCTTGCAAAATTTGCATCCATCGTTCTCTAAAGAAATGCTGTTGATCAGAATAAAGTTAATGTCCAGACCTTTTGTGGTCGATTGATGCAAATTAATGAACTTAGTATGAAATGACTTGTTGAAGCGTTCTATCTTGCGTTCATTCATATCATAATGGAATCCAATGTCATGATTGCCAACTATTAGGAGTAATTTTGTTTTTTCACCTGTGTAAAAAAGCTCTTTGACTCGCTTTTCGTAGTAAGTCCACTTGAGAATTTTAGGGTTTAATAAAAAAAAATTATATGATTAAAAAAAATTACTTCTTTGTCAGAGCACCATTTTCCTTCGTCTGTGATGTCGCCCATGATAACTATATAATCAGGGTTGAGAAGAAATCTAGCGGTTTGGAATGACCGGTGCTGCTGCCATTCCCGCCGAAGCTTATCAAACCAATGACCGTTTCTAGAGCCCAGCAAATGAGTGTCTGATATTAGCATCAAATTAAGCAAATTTTCATTTTTTTTACTTGGCCACCGGCATGCAAATAACACCTGATAATATATTATAAACTCGTTATACAAAAATATGAATAATGACAAAAGAAAAAAGCTTAGAAGAGATTTTTTATGAAATAGTTTTCTCATTTTCCATATTTTGAATATTTGAAAACAAAATTGAATTTCTAAAATGCCTAATTAAAAATTTTAATAAAATTCTAATTTGAAAAATGTAAAATTAAATTTTACATTTGTCAGATTTTTTTCCTTTGATATTAATTTTTTTAAATAAACTACTGCCCAAAAATTTATATGAATATTTCAATAAAATACAATAAATTCGCTTTATGTCACCAAATTTCTAAATTCGATAAATTTAAACAAAAAAATCAATTGAAAATTTTTTAAAAGATCGAACTTTTTCAGTTAATTCTAAAGATGAACAGTCACCGGAAAGACAAATAGAATTTTGAGTCCCCCATGAGAGCTGTCTGTTACCAACACTGTTTATTAGTTATTTTAGTAACATTGTTTAGTTCATCTCAGAAGAAGTTAAGATCGGCGGCATCTTGAAGTTAATGATCAATTCAAAATATCATTTAAATTCAAAAAGTTTATCTTAAGATATTAAAAAAAATCTTTGATTTAACTAAAATAATTTTAATGTAACATGATAAACATGCTATGTAGATTTAAAAAACGAAAAAATTTTGAAAAAATATTTTCTCAATCCATTGTTAAAATCGATTTTCAATTAGTTTAACCAATTTTTTGTAAAGTTTGTTTTTATTTTTTTACTTATTTGTAATTTATTATTTGAATTTCTTTTTTAAATTTAATTTTGAATGCTAGATACAAATACTTTTACGAAATAAAAAAATTCAAATAAACTTTACAAAAAATTGGTTAAACTAATTAGAAATCATTTTAAACAATGGATTGAGAAAATATTTTTTCAAAATTCTTTTATTTTTTAAATCTACATAACATGTTTATCATGCTACATTAAAATTATCTAAATTAAATCAAAGATTTATTTTAATATCTAAAGATAAACTTTCTGAATTGAAGGCATCTTGAAGTTGATGATCAATTCAAAATATCATTTCAATTCAAAAAAGTAATCTTAAGATATTAAAAAAAATCTTTGATTTAACTAAAATAATTTTAATGTAACATGATTAACATGTTATGTAGATTTAAAAAACGAAAAAATTTTGAAAAAATATTTTCTCAATCCATTGTTAAAATCGATTTTTATATTTAAATGTATTACCTGATTTTTTGTAAAGTTTATTTGAATTTTTGATTGCAAAAGTATTTGTATCTAGCATTCAAAATTAAATTTAAAAATTAAATTCAAATAATAAATTCCAAACAAGTAATAAAATGAAAATAAACTTGACAAAAAATCACTAAAATAAATTAAAAATCGATTTTAACAATGGATTGAGAAAATATTTTTTCAAAATTTTTTCGTTTTTTAAATCTACATAGCATGTTTATCATGTTACATTAAAATTATTTTAGTTAAATCAAAGATTTTTTTTAATATCTTAAGATAAACTTTTTGAATTTAAATGATATTTTGAATCGATCATCAACTTCAAGATGCCTGATCGGCTTGTTCGCTGATGACTTATGGAACTGGCATATGTATCAAGTAAGGAAATTGGTTTGATTAAAGAAAAATTGCAAGCGAATATAAACATAATACATTTTTTTGTACAAATTATCAATTTACAACAAACCCGCTAAAAACGGTTTACATCACATCAGGTGGAGTAAGGAACAATTTTCATACGAAGTTTAACCTAGAATTAAAAATAGATCAAGCTAAAATACCATTAGTAGCAAATCCATTATTTATTGGAATCAAACTTGATCCAAAATTAAAGTAGGATCAGCACTTAAATAGTGTAATACAGAAAATGATAATAAATCAAAATAATATTATGAAACTAAAAAAACTCAAACTCAAAAAGTCGAATAAACTAGGAATGATCCAATTTAAAACAACAACCAGATATGTCATGTATTATTGCCACCCCAATAGCAATCACAGACAGATTTAATTTTTAAAAAAAAGCTAAAAAAAAATACAAAACAAAGCCCTAAAAGAGATCAAATACTTGAAACCTAAAGCGAGAACAATAGAAATACTTAAAAAACTAATCGGGTAAGAGCAGCCCCGACTCAAAAATTTATTCTTTAAATTTATGGAAAAGAAAAAAATGCATGACTCGACCATAAAAAGAGAAATTAGTGAATACACAAAAAAAGGACACTTACTTGAACAACGAAATAATCCAAGTCCAATTAATATTTTAATAAACTAAAAAACAACCAACGAATTCAAAAACACACTAGACACATACACCAAATCCAATCATACCTTCCTCACTTAAGCAGCAACCTCCAACCAACGCGCACTCAGACTCTACCATAGCGAGGCCTCGATTATTAATAAACTAAAACTGAATTTTTCTTTTTTTTAATTATTTGAATTTTTTTTTGTATATGATACTATTTTTTTTGAGTTCCATATGCAAACTTCTATTATAATAACAGATTTGTCATTAGTAAAGTTGATTATCCTTTTGACATTATCCAATGGCAAATGATGCAGAAGCGTTCCACAACCAAAATGAAGAATTCAAAAAATTAAGGATGGTTATCAGTTAACAAGTATCAAACGAGGAGGCAAGGAAAAAGTATTGGAACTAAATTATAGTCTTTTTTAAAGTAAAAATGGCTATATTTTAATTTTTTTAATTATATTATTTTATATTACTATTTTATTTTTATAAACTGAAGTTTAAAAAATTCAATTCATCGAGAACGAAGTGATCTTAACGGGGCGCACATGTTACTCTGAATAATCACCTTTTCATGAGCTTTTCAACTGATGCACAAAGAAAAGTAAGAATTATACTTGCCACGTATTTCAGAAGTTAGACGCTTCGAACTGATGACAAATACGTTTAGCACTTAGCTCACATCTTGACTAAATTGTAAGCTCATCTTGACTTAATTATAAGCTCGTGTTCTTGACACGAGCATGTAGGTATAAATAAGAATTCCATTCTTAGAACTTCAGAACGTTCAATTACTTTAATAAAGCTTTTTAACAATATATATTGTATTTATGTTTAACCGATAACAAATTAAAAGCGAATAAAACACAATTCTTAAATTTTTTTAATGATTAACAATGAACCATTGACTTAGATTTTTTAATTTCTTTTTTCAGTTTAATTTGAAAAATTATGTAAATATTAAAAAAATTCCTTAACTTTATTCGAAAGATTATTTTGAAATTTTTTATGCAATAGAAATTTTACCAGCAAATTTATCATTTTTTAAACAAATTGGTTGGAAAATTAGAATTTATTTTGAATATAAAAAAGGGAAATCCAAAAAAAAAAATTTTTTCAATTGAGTATTTTTATATTATTTATTTGATATTTCTATTCGAACTTTGAATGCTAAACATAAATTTAGATCATTGAAAATCGAGATACTAGTTCACATAAAAGTATTAATGTTTATTTAATTAAAAGTTTTTTTTTTAATTTATAAATCAGAAAATTTAATTTTAATAAAATTTATTCTAAGCAATAAAATTTCTGATTAATCTTCTACAGTAAGCTCTAATTTAAGACTTGAAACACTCCTCTGAAAATGATACTAATTTAAATAATCAGAATTTATTTCCAAAAGAGAAATGTTAAATAATTTGTAAATTTTACCGAAATAATTTTAAACTTTTTGTTTCTACGGAAATAGAAACTATTTCAGTGTTTAATGTGTAAAAATGAGAAAATTTTTTGATATCTAAAACCACTTAATCCATTCCAAAAATGGACTATTGAAAGAAAAATACAATAAAACTTCTCGAATTAGCAAAAATATAACAGAATAGTCATTAAAAACAAAAATATTGACATTTTGAATCAAAAAACCGAAACAAAAAATCAAGGAATAAAGGTTTAAAAAAAACAAAAAAATTATAAATGACATTAATTGCTTAGATAAAGCTGTAAAAATCGTAAAACTTTTCATTTATGATGAAAAAAAATTTCTCTCATAAAGCTTTTAAGATTTTTTTGAATTTAGCTCAGTCAATTGAAAATAATTCACATCTTCTTTTATGAAGATCTTAAATAATTGGAAATTCAATAAAAATAGAATAATTTAAATAAATTTTTTTTTTGGATAATTTGAATTGTTAACAGGATAAAATTCTCAAAAAGGTATTTTTAATACAAACAAAATTTTTAAATTCATTTAGATAACTCAAAATATATGATAACTCAAATAAATGAACAAATCCATTTTATGATTTTGTTATGTGGTCCTCTCTACGATTTAACTTGATTTTATTCAAAGCCATTTTATTAAGTTAAGCGAGCTGAGTTATTTCTAAAATATGTGATAAAAAAATATAAATAAATAAAGTATTAATCATTCTCTTGAGACATGGACCTTGATTAACCTTGAAGCTTTAGATTAAATTTACCAGATAATTTTTGATCAGCAAACAACAGAGGTATGTTAAATTTAAATTTAAAATTATTCTAAAACTTTTGACTGATTTTAAATTTAAAATAAATCTGTTTTTATATAAAGAGGGTTTTAATTTAATAGATTATTATTTTTTAATTAACTGTACAACTAAACATTTTGAACAAAATTCTTTTAAATAAATTTTTTAATACTTTATTGCTTTGAATTTTTATTTTAATTGACGATTATCGGTTATCAAAAATTATTTTTTTCGATTTTATGTTTACTTGAAATAAAATTTTTAAATATATTTTTTTAATATTTTTTTAATTTCACAAAGCAAAAAGTAGGAATCTATAGAATAATTTTGCCAAATTTTACATAGAATAAAAAATAATTCCTGGATGAAGCAGCATCTGCACGAAAAACATTTTTTAAAAATTGATGAAATGCAAATAGAGCTATTATTGCCACTAAAAATAATGGTCAATTTGAGCAAAAAATCAATTGAATATATTTTTCCTTCTTTTTTCTTATTTTAGAAGTTTGACGTGAATTAAAATTCAAGTAAAAATATAAAAAGTGGAAATCATCTTTTTAAACAATTTAAAATTAAAAATTCTCAGAAATTTAATTTTATAACTAAAAATTTAAATAAATTAATTTTCTTTTTTACAATTCAAAAACTTTCAAAACTTTTTGGTTATATCGTCAACGATTATTAGAGGTTAAGCCCCAATTTAATGTTTAAGGACAATGTGAAAAAGATTTTTGTTTTTCTAAGTTTATTTGCTTGCCTGTTATAAATAAGACTGATTTTTTAATGCAAAAAAAATTAAAAATTTAATAAAATAAACACGACTAAAAATAATCTGAGATAAATAGACAAGAAAATTTAGAACATGATAAAATGACCAGTTAATAAGCGAAATTAAAAAAACATGAGAGAAAAAAGAAAGTAAGATAGAAAGAAAAGAACACCAAGTACAACATCGAGCAGCCCAGAACACTTTTTGCTTATCGAAGGAAGTTGTGAGAAAAAATTTGTGTAGAAAAAAATTTATTTCAAACAAATATTACATTATTATTTCGGATAGTTGGTGGCAAATTTCTTAACAAATTTCCATAAAGTAAAAATTTATTAGAAATATAAAAAAAAAAGTGTCCAGGCGCTTATTGCTTAGCAGCAACCTCCACTGGCATTCGTGTTTGACCCACCAGTGCTTCCAAGCGGCTTTTGAGAACTTGACTGATTAACATTTGGACCAACTTTGATACCATTTGCCTGCAACAAAAAAAACAACTTTTTAATAAAAAATTCTTTTATCACTTTTCACAAACCTCATTGTTGATGTCAAAAACTCCGTCTTGAATTTTTTGGTAAATTTCTTTGGCCGTTCCAATAAAGGCTTCTTCGACATTGGCAGCTGTTTTGGCCGATGTCTCCATAAAGATCAGACCATGCTCTCTGGCAAAAGCTTCGCCCTCTTCTTTTTTAACCTCTCGCCGGGCCTCCAAGTCACTTTTGTTGCCGATCAGCATAATGGCCATGTTCGAGTTGGCGTACTCGCGGCAGTCCTTCAGCCAATTGGCCAAATGGTTGAATGTGTCGCGTCTTGTTATGTCGTAGACCAGGAGAGCGCCCGCGGCCCCCCTATAATAAGATCTGGTGATTGATCGGAAGCTTTCTTGGCCTGCTGTGTCCCATATCTGTAATTTGATTTGTTTGCCATCTATGGTTATCATCCTGGCGCCGAACTCAACCCCTATGGTCAAGTCGTGCACTGGCTGAAATCGTTTGTCTGTGAACTGAAGCAGCAGACACGACTTTCCGACTCCAGTGTCGCCAATTATTATGTATTTGAATAAGTACGCATATGCCATTGTTCTCTATTAGATTAGGTGGAACTTTGTCAGATGATTTTAATCTAAGGATGAGAAAGTAAGTAAATTAAGTGGAGTTGGCTTTAAGTGAGCGAGAGAAAATTTATATGATGGTGATTAATTTTGGCATGATGCAGAAATTATGTAAAAACCAAGTTGAAATTTTAAATCAAGTCGTCATCACATACACGACAAATGAGTGAGTTCAGCGTTTAAGCGCCCCACTAGTCCCCATTGCTTATAGTCAAACAAAAAGCAGAATTTTTTATGTTTATTTGGAAAATATTTTAGACAAAATGCGAACTTATTTATACTTAATTAGGTGAATTTAAAAAATTAAATACGAAATAGCTCACTCTTGTTTTTGTTCCCTCTTTTTTTGTTGCTTCTAAATTCTGCGCATTTTGAATTTTAGTCTAAAAAAATATTTTCAAATGCAATTTTGATCATAATTTTGCCACTAATTTACTTAACTAACTTTAATTTTTTATAATAAATTTTTGAAAAAAGACCAATTTATAATCACTCAGCAGATAGCTAAAATAATCATTTCTTCTATATTCTGCTGAGTATTCATCGATTTTTCTTTAAAAAAAATCTTCATAATTTACCATCTATAATAATAATGATATCAGGAAAAATCTCTGCAATTCCGTCGGTGTTATTTAGCTGATCTCAGAGTTTGCTGATAAAATTTTGTACAAAAAGTACAGGAAAAAATTTTGAAAAAATATGAAAATCGAAATTAACAAAGTTAACTAAATGTTTTCCTTTTATTCAATCTATTAGAAAAAAATTTTTGATTTTATAATTTGAATTTACTATTTTATGCACAAATTTACATTATTGAAGGATTTTTTTTAATTAAGATAATTTTTGCTACTTTTACTGAATTTTACGTAAATTTAAGAAATTTATATTTTTAAATTAAAACAAAAAAAATGAGCTGGGGTTAATGTTTTTTACGGATTTAAATTTAATCGAAAAAAAACCTAAATATTTCAGAATCGATTTAAATTTTACAAAATTTAAAATCACAGTCTGGAATTAATGGAATGAAATCGAACTTTTTGAAGTCTTCTAAAAGTGCCACAAATTTTTTTAAGAGCTAAAAATGAATGTTTTTTTATTAAAAATATATCCATAATTTTCACAGTTGGTTAAATATCCAAGTCAAAATTTAAATGTCAGATTTGACTTTCAAAATTCAAAGTTAGATAAAAATATCATTCGATTAGATGAAGAAATGATGAAGATGAATGTAAAGAAGTAAAGACACTAGAGAAAATTAATGAGCAAGATAATTCAAAAAGATAATTCGCTCATCGCTCCAGTTAGTTGACCAACTCTGATTATTTTGGCTAAAAATTCTATTTTTTTTTTTTATCCATACCATAAATTTTACCATATCTTTACCATTAATTTACGTTAAGTGTAAAAATTACTAATTCTTTTTTGAGACTTTTATTTTTTATCATTTTTTACGTAAATTTTCAATATTTTTAAAAATTACTAAAGTAAATTATGGTTAATTTGTGAAAATTCACGCAAAATATCAAAAAAGTATGTAATTTAAAGTTAAAGATGCTAAATTTCGACATCATACCTCTTATGAAGACTGCTTGTAATTTAATTTTTATTTAATCTAAGCTATTTTCAATTTTGTTACCTATTTAGCCGTAATATTCACTTTCAAAATGCACTAGACTTAAAATTTATTGAAGTCGAAAGCAGGTTTGATGCAGACATTGTCTTAAGATGTAATATTGTTTTCTGCACGTAGAGAACTAATTTATAACTTCTAGAAAATAATTTTAGATTTTAAGAATTTTTTTATTTTAAAATATGAAAATTTTCCAAAAGTTTGAGATTCAAAAAAAAATTATATTTTGATTCTTAAAACTTTACATTACCCAAAAAAAATCTTAAGATTTGTCCGAAAAAAACATTTCGCATAAGTCCATCTATCTGCTAAATTCCCGATAGACAAAAAGAATCATTTTTCTGGAAGCTAAAGAAAATTTTAAAAGGAAAAAAATAATTTTAGTAATTTTCTGTTAGCTGTAATTCTTTTTATAATGACTTTCAAAGTTCCAATCTTTAAAGATATTTATGAAAAATATGAAATAAAAGCATCACAAAAAAATGGAATATAAAGAAAAACTTTCAATTATAAAGTATCTTTTTATCTATAATTTATAGCTAAGAGGCCTAGGAGCCGTAAATGATAAATAAAAAAAATAAAATATAAGTTGATAGATTGAATTCGACCATCACTCAATAAAGCAAACACAAAATTTGGTAGAGACCTGGTGAGAAGAAGAGGTAACATAATTCAAAAAATCAAAAAAAGACCTAGAATATTGAAATTATCAAAAAAATTATTAAAATCAGTGCTGGTTGTGACTGTAAGTTAATTACAGAACACCAAAAGAAACATGAGACTCTGGGTGATGATAGCTAAAAAGAGATCAAGAAAACAGCTTAATTTAGAATATCAGATACTATTAGAAAACATCAATTAGAAGAATTCTTAGATAAAGGTATAAATTAATTTATTAAACTAATTAAATACATTTTTGTCTTTGTTTGAACCTCTTTCAATCATAGCTGATTCCACTTATTATTACTCTGACAGAAATTTCGTCTTTGTCAACTGCTTCTAAAAACTAAAATTGTCACAGGACCATGGTCTTAATTTTTTTAGTTTATTAACAGAAAATTTCATTCTCTCATTTGATTTTGATGTAAATTTAATGCAAAGCTAATGAATTCAATTTTAAAATTATAAAAATTTACAAAGATTGAAGATTATTCTTGGTCCCAACAAAAAAAACTAAGATGATTTGAAAAACTTATTTTCTATATCAAAATAATATAAAACCAAATGATATGGTAAACATGTGACTTAACTTGGGACTATTTGAGTCATTTTAATTAGTCATTTTAGAATAATTAAGAAATTTAAAGAACATTTATATAATTTTAAAATTTATGAATCAAAATTTAAAATAATGATGCATTTCTAAAAATTAAAAGACCTGATATCGCTGAACACAAAATTGCGCTAAAAATTAATTCTAATGATTGAACTAAAAAAAGACCAAATTGAAAAGCATTTGAAGAGGCTTCAATTGTGAATTGTAAATCATCTGAAAGATTCTTTAATGAGAAAATGATTTTTCCTTTCAATCAATTTCTCTTCTTTTCCCTAATGTATTTGAAATTATTAAAATATAAAAAGTAAATACAGTTAATTCAATGAGGAACAAAAGATTTTAGCTCAAACCTAAATAATAACTAAAAATAAGAAATTTTAAATGAAATTTTATTTTATTCTTTTATCGATTTTGCACAAATTTATTATTAAACATAAATAATTTAGTTAAATTGAAAATCAGAGGCATACAAAATGAGGGGGCGGATGAAACCGATGCTCCTGTGGAATAAATTATATATTACTTTTACATGATCAACTTAATAACTTATATGACACGTTGATATTTATTAAGAGAAATATTAAGTTTCGAATAATTTTTTTATCTTAAAAGAATTTAATATTTGTCATCATAATAGCAAAATAATCTAAAATCCTGAATTATTTCAACAAATAATCATTTGACAAAATTTACAATTTTTTAAATAAAAAATTAATTAAATAATTATTTCAGTAAGCTTTTATTATAATTTTGAGATAAAATTGATGAATAAAATTTTGCTTTTATTTTCGTTTCTTAATTTAGAAATGACTGCAAATAAATTAGACCAAAATAAAATAAAAACCATTTGTAATTTTAGAAATTAAATCTTGTGAGTAAGTCTTTTATTCGTAGATAAAAATATCTCTGGTTCAAAATTTTACAAATAATGCTCTTTAATATTTGAGTCGTGATAAATAATTAATAATTAAAAAATTTGACCTCAGTGATTAAAAACCTATCAGACAGCAATGCTAGGAGAAAACACCATTCTTTTGTCAACCAAAAATCTGGTGGTATTTCTTGATGACAAAGTTGAACTGAAAATAAATTTCAATCAAGCAAATTATTAATTAAAGCAAGATATTTCCCAGGTTTTCTTTAGTTGAGTTTTCAAAAAAGTAATATATAATATTCCTCTTACCTTTTTTTGAAACAAATTTTCCTCCTTTTCAACTCATCGGTTAAATTAGAAGAAAAACATAAATCTATAATGTCTTCCAAAAAAGGAAAACCCACTAATGAATTAGAAACCTTTAGGCTGATCAGCCAATTTTTACGAAAAATGTTAAGAATCATTGGCTCGAATGATGGC
Organism: Brachionus paranguensis; assembly: GCA_016802215.1. Lineage (NCBI taxonomy): Eukaryota > Metazoa > Rotifera > Eurotatoria > Ploima > Brachionidae > Brachionus > Brachionus paranguensis. The sequence goes on along the minus strand of JAESIX010000024.1, from coordinate 483,479 downwards.
TAAAAAAAATTCTGTCATGTCATTCAAAAAAAGAAAAGGTTTACGGACTTTAACGCTTTTATTATTAATACTATTAGAAAAGACAAAATTAAAATTAAAAAATCTTTCCTTTAATTTTAAGAAATTTTACTAAGATTGAAGTGTGTGATTAAAATATTGAAAATTTTAAAAATTAACTTTACTTTAGCTATAAAATGGATTAAAAGAAAATTAAATTATCAATTTACCATTTTTTACATAAAATAAGGTAAATTTCAATACTTGACGTAAATTGTTATAAAAATAAAAATGTTCAAAATATTGAAGAATTTTGACGTTTTCTAAAAAAACTAGGATTATATTAAAATTTACAAATTTTTTAAGCGAGAAATATATCGAAAAAAATTTACCGACATTTACGTAAATTTTAAGAGTAAATAATGGTAAAAAATCGTAAAAAAAAGTAATATGTCTAATATATTCTTTTTTTGTAAGGAAAAACTTAGAAAAAAAGTTTTTCTTAATTTAAAGAAAATTAATTTCAAAATTTGAAATTCATTGACAGGATCTTTTCAATTCAAATGTACTGTATTATTATTATTTACTTATTTATTTATTTCACTTTGTTTCATCTGCAGAACAAGTATTTGAACATTAGAACATAAGTTTTAAAATTGTTTTCTCTTTATAGTGGAAGTTTGAATAAAATTTCACAATGCCGTAATTCAGTTTAAAGAAATACCTCAAAATCTTTTCAAAAAGCATCACAATTGAATGGCAGTAGCAAACCTGAATTCTGAAAAAATTTTATAAGATTTTTATAAAATTTCGCTATTTTCTTTTGTACAGAATTTATCAAAATTAAAAAAAATTAATTTGCAAAATCTGTTGTTCCCATTAATCATATCCCTCTGCAAGATTATACACTAGCTTCTTAAGAAGTGAGATGGAAAGGTTCGCTCCTGATAAAAGTTTCTTAAATTACTAAAAATAAAAATGGTAGTCAAATAAATGTTTAACTTAAAGTCTATAAAAAATAAATGTATAACTTTTTTTACGATTTTTTACCATTATTTACTCTAAAAAAATTATACTAAAATTTACGTAAATTTCGCTTGAAAAATTTATAAATTTTAATAAAATCCTATTTTTTTAAAAAACGTCAAGGTTCTTTAATATTTTGGATATTTTTGTCTTTACAATAATTTACGTAAAACATTGAAATTTTACCTCATTTTATTTATAATTTTTAATTTTGTAAATTTAACAAAATTTGCCATATTTTTCGTAAAATAATCTAAAAATTTTACCTTATTTTGCGAAAAATATGTTAAGAATACCACTGTATATTAAGAAAGATGAAAAAAGAGAAGATAATTTAAAAGAGTTTGAATACACCAATTTATTAAAATTACTTTCAATATTATTTCCCAAAATATTAAAAAATTATTACAATAAACGCGATTAAACTAGACACTTTTTCTCGTTTTTTAACAAATATCAAAATCAATAAAAAATAAAAAAATGGCTAAAAAACAAAGTTTTTTTAGCGTTTTATTTTTTTAACCCGCTATTTAATTCAAAGCAAAACCCATTTTTTTACTTGAGGAGCCTAATCTCTTTCTTCATGATCACATAATTTAAAAATTAATACAATTTTTACTTCTCTAAGATAATTTTAAACCAGACCAAATATCTAATTATCTTTATAATATAATTAGCTATTTTCTCCACTTAGTTCCATTAAAGAAATTTGTAAAATAACAAAAATAATTACTTAGTTAATTAATTTCAGAATTGAATTTATCTTATATCAAAAATTTGAGATTTTATAGATATTTTCAAATTTAATTTTAGATCAATAAAGTTAAGTGGATATCAAAAAATTATAATGTCTCATATTTCTATTCATTAACTATTCATGATTCAATTAATTTTAACTATTCATTTAAAACAAAATAAAAATTTTTCAAAAATTCCAAAGAAATCCCAATATCCATTATACAATAATATTTATTTTAAATTTCAGATCTTTTCAAACACTCGTTTAAATCTAATTATTTCTTAATAAAATTTTGAAAAACTCGTGTTTTAACAACTGATCTTGAATTAATTTTAAACAAAATTTAACTCTTAAAATTTTGATGCATTTAATGTCATTTTTTTTTGTTAATTCAGACATATATTAAAATTCGAATAAAATAAAGTTAATTTTTTTAAATTTCAAGTTTACATAAAATTTTAAAAAATAAATTATTTTAGACACTAATTTTGTTATCTCTAGCCCACTTTTTCATCACTTTGACCATGGAGTCTGCTTGGGGACTGCTAGTGTGATTCAACAAAAGCAATATTTCGCGCAGCGTTTCTCTAGGCTCATGTCCAGCGATTATCAATTGAAAAGCACCGGCACATGCGCCTCGCTTTCCTTCCCAATATTCCGGATTCGGATCCATTCTTTCCATTAAATCAAAGGCTCTCGCAGCATAATAGAAATGACCCATCTTGTAACAATCATTTGCAATCAATTGCAGTAAATTAAATGATTCAGTTGACTGTTCCAACTTTAAGTAAAGTTCCCAAGCGTAACGAGGCTTGTTGTTTCGAATGTAGCATCTAGCTAGCCAGCTCAAATAAACGTAATCATATTTTAACTTCTCAGTCTCTATTAATAAAAATGATTGCTCGGCATCTTTGAATGATCCGATGGCAGCCTGAGCTTGGCCATAATTAAAGTTAAATATGTCATCATTATAGAAGTAGCTCTTTGGAAAAAAATAAATTTCTAATAAAATAATTTTATAAAAATTTTTACTTTAATAGAATTTAAATAGACTAAGACATCTTCAAAGTGTCTGATGAGAAAAAAGTAAGAGGCCATACATTGACGACCGGCTATTGTGTCACAATCACTAGCTGAGCCTCCCACCAATTGAAAATACTGTTGCGAAACTTTTAGATTTTCTTTCTAAATTTTTTATTAATTTTTTTATCTAAAATAAAATAAAGAGTCGATTTGGTCATTGAAATTTACTATTTTTACGTAAAATTACTAAAATTTACGTGAAAAATGGTAACATATTAAAAGCCCAAAAAAAAAGTTTTAGTGAATTTTTTGTTTTTTTTAATTTGTCTTTGAATAAATAAATATAATGGTAATATTTTTATTGATTAATTTATTTATTCAAGGAGAAATTAAAAAAAATAAAAAAATCTCTAAAAGCGATTTTTTCTAAGGTGATTTAATTTTTACATTTATTTACGCAAAATATAGTTATAATAGCAACACTGTAGCATATTTTTTCCTTCCTTTTTTTTCTTTATTTTATTATTGTAAAAAATGATTGTACAATATTTTAATGTGCGAAAGCGAGTAGGGTACTTGGAATGCTAAAGCAAACGTTTACAAGTAGAGAGGAAAGACTGTGGGTAAGATTGTATATATCCATGGTGAGACCACACCTAGATTACGCAGTGCAGGTTTTGAATCCAGGTATGATAATGGACGTGAATGCGTTGGAAAAGGTGCAAGAGAGGGCAACAAAAATACCTTTGTCTGTAAGAAACATGCCGTATGAAATGAGGCTGACAAAATTAGGACTGACAAAGCTGAGTGAAAGAAGAGTGAGAGGGGACTTGATTGAAATGTACAAATTAGTGAATGGAATAGAAAAGGTAAGCTTGGTCAAGAATCTAGTGAATAAATCAGAAAACAAGGGACCAGCCGGGGCTTTAAGAGGAAATAGCATCAGAGTCCAAAGAGAAAGTTTCCCAGCTCAAATTAGAAACGATTTTGCGGCTGCAGTAAGTGCCAGACATGTATTTTTTTCAAACAGAGTAGTTCCGCATTGGAATAAGTTGCCAGAAAATGTGGTGAAATCCAAGTCAACCGCTAATTTTAAAATGGCTTTAGATAAGTTCAATGGAATCGGCTGCTACAGCTCTACAGGGCCAATTGGCGGTGATGGGCTTAGACAATCTACATGTTAGGTGTCGCAGCAAGAACTACTTCTACTACTACTACAATATTTTAATGAATTTTACGTAAAAAATGATAAAATATTAAAAGACCAAAGAAAAACGATCTTTCGCAATTTTATTTTAAATAAATAATTTTCAAAATAGAATTTTTATTAATCCAATTATTATTTGTTGGAAAATCTTAGAATAGAAATTTTTGAAATGAATCAAAGGTATTTTTGAGGAGAAAAAAACCTGAAAAGTGAATTTGAAGCAAAGCAATTAGTTTCTGAATTTTATTTGTCCTTAAAAAATGTCCAAATATTAGCACTCACCTAAAATAGTAGAATCCTTAAAAAACACTAGTTTAGGATAGAGGTTTTTCTATAACAATACAAGATTTTGAATAATTTAAGATTCTATCTTATTTAATTTTCAACATTTTTTACCTTAAATGCAATAAAAAATTGTATCATCATTTTTTACAATAAAAAAACAAAATAAAAAATTATTTAAAAAAAATCTTTTTTTAGAACTTTTAAAATTTTACCATTCTATACCTAATTCTACGCAAATTTCAGTAAAAAATGGTAAATCCCAATGATCAAATCAACCCTGTAAATAAAGTTTACTGAATTTTGGTCCTGACCGACAGCTGCATTCACAACACCTTTAAGAATGTACTCGTTTGGCTGTGATGGGTCAACATCTTTCATGAGATCATATGCATCAGCTATGTTGCCTTGCCTCAGATAGTAAATGACAAGGTTTAGTCTAGCCTCGGGTATCACATCAACCAGGGAGGGAAGAACTTGCAAGGCTCCGTCACCATTTTGGAACACTACTAGATTATGTTTGAAAAGATCTTTGGCGTATGAAAACGATAATGATGCGTTTTCGAGCAAATTTTTTAGTTCCATCTAAATAAAATTTTTATTAAAAAAAACTTTTATCTAAGCTAGAGATCAAATGTCACCTCAGCAGCTTTTCCATTATAGAGCCTATAGTGGTTGCAGGCTTTGAGGTTGATGCCAATTGCTGAGTCTGGATAATGTTGTAGATAAACAGCCAAAACTTCTTGAGAAATGTCATAGTAGTCTAATTTGTAGTAGCATAAAGCCACGTAAATATTAAGTGCCAAATACTGTCTATTTTCAAGCAGATATCTTTTATAGACATCGATTGCCTCTTGGTAATGATTTCTCATATAATGCATTGATGCCAAACACAATTGATCTGGTAGAACGTCTTGGAGTTGTTGGTGAAGACCCATTAGTTTGTCTTCGTCATTCATTTTGTGGGATACATGAAAGAGGATTCGTGTTTGAAGAGGGCCCTTGGGACCCTTGAGCGCTACTTCTTCCGCTTTTTTGTACATACCTAGCATGAATAGGCAGCATGACAGATAGGTGAAAACTTCGCCCACAGACTTGGATTTTTCTTTTTCCATCAATTTTTCATACTCATGCTTGGCTCTAGCGTAATCTCCCATATGAAATGCGCAAAAGCCGATCCATAGCTCTGTCATGGGCAATCCTTGGCCAGTATTGCGCATAAATTCAAGCAGAGCGATGGCACCGGAGTAGTCCCGCTTTTGTAGAAAGTCTTCCAATTCAGGAAGCTTTTTTTTCTGCTTTTCTTTTATTTCTTTCTGTTTGAGCGGATCTTCGGCCGCTTTGGTTCGTGAGAGCAACATCTTATTTCGATTTGATTGAAGTTCTAATGAAGAATATTTTTATAGCCAAGAATTCAGAATTTTAATTTTTTCACATTACCTTCAACCATGTATTAAATTTTTTGTTTCCATGGAAACCATTAATAAAATTTAAATCCGATTTATTTGTCTTATAAACAAAATTAAAAATTCACTTAATTCAATTATTTTTTATAATACTTTAAATATAAAATATTTATTTTTAAAATATAATATTTTAATTTTTTTTTTAAATAATTTTTGGACGATACCCTGGAAAAACCCAGAGATCATCCAAAATAACCTTCGTTTGAACCCTAATATTTGCATTACAAATTTTTTTTTAAATTAAAAAATAGAATAAAAATAGAATATTTAATTAAACAGTGTCGGAAATTAACTTGTCACATTATTTCATATGAAATCACCTGATATCAAATAGTATAATGTGATATCAGCTATTAGCTGATGATGAAAATTAATGAATTCAAAGTCAAGTATGGGCTTTTAATTTAAATTTAAATTTTTTTGGTTTTGTCAGTTTCTTTTAAAACTTTTCGTTGAAAACGCCATAGCTTTAATTTGGACCGATCAAAACATGTCCTCTAAATTGTAGCAACTGATACATCCTCTGTACCACCAATATAGTGATTCTGAAAAATTCTGCAAAATTGAGAACATTGTAAATTTTAGCACAAAAAAGAAAAAAAATATAAAAACATCAGAGCCACTAGTCAAGACTTAGACTTGTATAAGTCTTGATCGGACTTTTTGTAAGTTTTATTCTTAAAATTTGTTTTTTTTTACAATAAAATATAAATTGTTGAAAAAGAATAAATTTTTATTTAAAATAACATCCTCAGTTTTTTAAATATACATTTTAAAATAGAATAAAAATAAACAATTTATTAATATTAGCTAATCTCAAATTATATTGTCAGATGATATAATGTGACAAATTAATTTTCGGCACTTTATTAGCAAAGTTAAAATGAGACATAATGGTTTAACTAAATTTTATTCTAGTCAAATAATAAAAAATAAAAATAAAAGAAAGCTACTTTTTTCAAATTTATTAAAATTTTTTTTAATAAATGATATAGCCCGGAAGGAAAGTATTAGGGTTTTTTTATTTTAATTTAAAAAAAAAAAATAGTTAAAAATTTTCAATAAACTGCATTTTTACTTTTTTTCGTTACCAAAGCCTAGTTAATAAATTAATGTTCTGAGGAAAGGATTAAAAACTAAAATATTTATGCGATGGAAAAATATTTTGAGGATATTAAAAATAATAAAAATAATAATAGTTTCTACAGTTGCACCCCCTTGGGTGTAACGAAGCAAGGCTCCTATCGAGGTCTCGCTATGGTAGAGTCTATGTGTGCGTTGGTTGGGGGTTGCTGCTTAGGTAAGGAAGGTATGATTGGATTTGGTGTATGTATCTAGTGTGTTTTTGAATTTTTGAGATTACGATGTTGGCTGGGAGCTGGTTCCAATGGCATAGAACTCGGTTGCAGAGGAATTTGTCACGTTGAACATATGCGTGATGTAGTTCTCTAATTTGACGATGTTGCTGTCCGCGGATATTGCTGGCAGGGCCAGTAGCAGTGGTTGATGGGAATGGGAACCTTGGTTTAATCCAGTTGACTCGTGTATTTTGTAGTATTGGATTAAGTCGCCTCTGATGCGTCTTGAGGCTAACGTAGGTAGATTAAGCGCAGTAAGGCGGTTGTGGTAGTGCAAAGATTTGATAGATGGTACTAACTTGGTTGCGAATCTTTGGACGGATTCGAATTCGGCGATATCTTTTTCATGTGTAGGGCTCCAAACTGTTGCGCCATATTTTGAGGTGAGGTCGGACAAATGTCGTATACAGTATTCGGAAAGTGGAGAGTGTCTAGTGGGTAAATGACCGTTTGAGGCTGCCGATTGCAGTGTAAGCTTTTGCTTTTGCATGACTGATTTGTTTGGTCAAATTGAGCTGGTTGTCAACAAGTATACCAAGATCTCTCTCGACGGATTATTCACCGAGATTTTACTTGATGCCGTTGCTGTCGGTCATTGTGAAGTGGGTGTTTGATGCGGTGAGTATGGATTCATTGAGCGAACTATTGTCTGCGATGGTACTGATGTGAGAGAGATCGGGCGATAGTTTGATGGCTCTGCTTTGTTTCCTTTTTAATAAATAGGCGATACGCTAGCTAGTGACCACAAAGAAGGGATTGCACTAACGCAAAATGAATTTGAGAAGATTAGTGAGAATGGAAGACTGAGGGAATAGTGACATTCACGGAGTACATGTGGGTCGATTAATTCAGATTTTCAAATCATCAACGGCTTTTTAAATTTGTACTTTTTCCAAATAAAAGTAAATTATTTACACTTACTAGTAAATTTTTAATCCCGTTAGCAACTCAATAAATTATTAATTTGAAAAATAAAAAAACATTTTTCAAATTAATTCTAAATTTAAATAAATAAAAAATCCTTTGAAAATCTTAAATAAAAAAAACGAAAACTCATATCAATTTGATTGATTTTCTTTTTCCATTCTCTAATTATTATAATAAAATGACAAATACTATATTTTTTATTAACTATCAAGTAAATAATTTTTTATATATCAGTCTGAAAAGTAATCATGATGTATTGTTACCTGGTAATTCTAAATCGGTAGATCAAATCGTTTCTCCCAAATTTTCAGTAAACTTTTTTCTGAGTAAATTTAACAATATTTTTAGAGAATGGGATCTAGGGTTCTTTGGAGTAATTTATGCGTCTTAAGCGACATTTATACTTGTATGTAAATCTGGTGCTAGATACTTATATCGCTAACAAGATATTAGTTAGTACCAGAAATTCGAAATTTAGTCCATTTTATTTTAATTAATGGAACAATTAGTCTATTTTTATATATGTTCAGTTTTTTACTTAGAAAAATGAGTATTTTGTTAGTTAAATTTAAAAATAAAAATTATTATTTTTTATTTTATATCTTTCACTCTTTTCATATTTTAAAGCTTTATTTAATTAAATAGTTGAGCATACTAAACATTTCTTGGTAATTTTAAAAATTTTACACGATTGATTCATTATGATCTTGTAATCTATGCTTGATTATTTTTTTATTAATCGCCTATAAGTCTAAATTCTTAAAAAATAAAACAGTTATTTAGTTTTTATCTGTTTTGGACAATTTTTATCTAATTCAAATGAAAATTAATTATTTGAATCATATTATCAATTATCAATTACTCGTCTAGGCAAGTCAGACTTGTGAATACAGCACCAAGAGTCAAAATCAACAATTCAAGTCTAGAAAAATTTTTAACAAATAACAGTGGCTTAATGGGGGAGAGGCATAAAAAACAAAATCAAAAAAATTTATACCTTTATTGGCAAATGAAAGTTTATAATCATGAAAAAATTTTAAAAAAATATACTTTCAATAATTTTTCAATTACAAAAATTTTTAATTTTAAATTTAAGTAAATTTAAATTCACCATTTAATGCTTGCTTTAAAATCTTTAATAATCAAAAGATACATTTAGCCTTCTTTTCAAAATAGTTTTTGCTCATTAATTTGTTTTTTGTCATATTTTTTTGACGAGTTAATTTAATTATTAAAAATATTTATTTTAATTAGATAATTTTCAAGTTATTTATTATATTTTTTAAAAAATAAAATACAAAAATAGTTATTTTTTAAATATATTTATTAAGAACTTTTTTTTATTTTTCGCAAATTAAATTTATGAATTATTTTAGTAAATCGACTAAGTAAACAAAAAAAGGAATGAAATTTTTTATTAAAAGAAATAAATAAAAATGAATATTTTGATAAATTTAGAAGTTAAGAGATTTCCGTTTTGTTAAAACTATTAGGTAGATATTTTAATTCATAAGAAAATTGTTAATACAAAATTTAATCAATTTCTCACATATTTTTTTTTGAATTTTTTCTGCTACCTTCGATATTTATTTTATAAAGAACTAGCTTATGTTCGAAAGCAACGACAAGTAAATCCAGATTTATTCACTAGTGTTGATTTTTATTTTGAAAAAACATTTTTACAAGTTGGTTTATGCATAATATCGGCACCCAAAAGAAAACAAATAAATTTAAATTAATTTTAGATATATAAAGACTTAGAAAAAATTTTAGATTATATCGAATTTAAAATTAAGGGGTTTCAAGTTAATTTCATAAAAAAATCTTACGTTCAAGCTTTTTCTTATTTGGATTAGAAATTAGAATTAAAGAAACATACTATTTTTCTTTAGGCATAAAAAAATGAAAACTGACCATTTTATAGAGCTATTTAAAATTAAATTTGCCTGTTTTGATAATTTAAGAGAAAATATATTAAAAATAAGCTAAATAAGCGGAGGAAATTAATGTTTAAATCGATTTTAGAAATATATCGATATTCTTAGGCTCAATTTTTCTTTTGAGTCTTTTTTATTTTAAATAAATAATTTTTCTTTATTTTTAAATATGGATGCTGTATTTTACAGAAATGAGAACTTTCAATCTAATGAATGTTTTCTTGGCTTGGATTAATTTAGTCATTAAAATTCAAGATTTTATTTCTTGAAACAATTTTTTCTTTAGTTGACAAAACAAATTAAGCTATTTCTTAAAAAAAAGTTTTATCAGGGAACTTTTAAAAATCAAGAATTTTATCAAATAAATTCATTTTATGCAAATTATTATTTAAATTGTTTATGAACCTCTGATAAATTAATTTGTCTTTAATTAGTATTATTAAATAGGCTTCAAATTAGGAAACAAAATTCTTTTATTTTAATCAGAATTTATCCTTTTTTTAGTTTATTTAAAAAGTTTAAAACAAGGTTAAATTTTCAGATATAGAACTAAATAAGAAACCCGAAGTCATAAAATGTTCTATATTTTTCAATAACGATATATTAAAATTAAACTGTGGAAATTTTTGTTTAAAACGCCACAGGCCACTTTCAAAACTAGATCACATTTAATAATGAACTTTTAATATAACATCCCTATTCAAATTTTGGAAAAGTTTTCGGAATGAATTTCTAATAAGCTTTCAAATTTTTGTTGTAAAATTAAAAATTTTAAATTAAACTTAGTTTAGCTAGTTTTAGTGCTTTTTTATTTTTGTACTTTAAATTTTAAATAATCATTAAACATATGAAATATGGTAGAAAGAACAGTACTACACATGACACAATTCAATAAAATTTTTTTATTTTTTAATGGTAATTCTGCGTCAATACCTTTAGGCATTACCTGTAATCACTGTGAAATTTTTAATGAATGTTGTTTTTATTATTTATTTAGACATTTGTAATTAATTATCAGAGTTTTTAAAATTGATGAAAAAACTTTTCTTGCACTCTATGTCCTTGCAGATCTATTTTTTTTAAATTCTAAATTTTGTAATTTAATGTAATTTTTGAAATCAGAATTAGATATATCGTTTGAGTATCTAATGATTCCAAAATACGAAACCAACTGAAAGAAAGAAAAATATTTATATTTTCAAAGATTTTGACATCCTTAAAGATTCTGTAAGTAATGACTATTGATTAAACTTAAAGAATTTTTTATAAAATGAAAGTAAATTTTATTCATTTATCCAGTTTATTTTTGTTCTGTAAATATAATAATTTGTTTAGTTAAAAAAATAAAAAATATTAAGTAAAATAATACAAATTTTTATTAAAAATATGAAAATATTTCAGTAAAAAAGTATAATTATTCAAGAAAAAAAACTAAATCAGTAAAAATTCCTAAAATTTTCAGTATAAAAACATATTGTCGGGTTATAATATTTAAGTAAAAAAATATTAATCCTTCAAAAGTGCTTTTGTTGCCTTTTTTGATCTTACTCTTTTACGTCTCCAGTTGGTGGAGATTTATAGTATTTTTAACATTAGACATCGTGAGTTTTACTTTATTACATTGAAAGTAAACTTTTTGCAATCACTGGTGCATTAGTATAATTATTTATTATATAATATTATAAATACTAAATTACTGAATAGATATTAATTTTATGAAATTTTAAGGGAAAAAGCTTTTGACGAATAAAAAAAATTATCTATAGAATAAAAAAAAAATCTTTGTAGTATAAACAAAATTTTATTTATTTAGTATAAAAAACAAATTATTATAGCATAAAAAGTCAATTAAATTTGAACTATAGAATAAAAATATATCTCTTAGAATACTTTCATACATTAAAAAATAAAAAATAATAACAAAAGTATAAAAAAAATCAATCAAATTCTAAAGCAGTTCTTACCTTAGGTGGACGACCTAGTTTATTTTTTGCTTGTTTATTTAAATCAGCTACCTCATCGTTAACTTTTCTTTTTCTTGGACGTCCACCACCTCTTTTTCCTTAAGTTCCATTTTCAACACTCGCTTGGTACACAACATCAATATGAGGCTCAACAAGATCCCCCTGAGGCTCAACAAGTTTCAAGTTCAGTATCATTGGTAAATACCTTAACTTTATTCCATTCTAACTTTTTTTTGGCATTCTTAGTAATTTTAGAAAAAAATAATAGCATAACTATACTGCAATATTTTTATTCTATAGTTGCAAATGTTATACTTAAAAAAAAATAAATAAATTTATGCTTCATTTTATTTTCTTATTCTATAAAGTTTTTCTCTATTCTATAGTTTTTTTTTTATTCGTCAAAAGCCATCGTCCAAATTTTAATAAATTTACTGAAAAAAAATACTGAACAAAAAAATCACAGCCTGTATAATAATACTTGATTGCTTAAGACGTTTTTCTATTTTAGACTTTGGATAAAATCAAGCATCTTACCAAATTAAATGAGAAAATCTTAATTAATATTTTTAGTTCAGTATTGGATATTACGGGAAACCATTATAAAATAATAAGATTTTAGAAATTTTAAATTTACTTATTTTTAAGCAGAGTTGTTTTTAAGTCACAAGTCTTAAGTCAAGTCAAGTCAATGACCTAAAATTTTTTTTTTTAAATGAAATAAATTTCTAAACATAGTTTATTCATATTTCATATATTTTTATTAAATTTAATTATTAATTAGACAAACAAAGTAATGTAATTAATAAATGTAATAATTAGTATTTTATTCTCTATTCATTTAATAAATCCATATTTGATACCAATAAAGTAGTTGCTTCCAAGTTCCTGGCTGTTAATCTTGACCTATGTGATCTGTTAATGTAACCAGATTTAGAAAAAAGTCTTTCAACTGGTCCTGATGAAGCAGGTATTGATAAAAATTTTTGTGCAAATTATAGCTTTGACTTAAATTTTTGTGACTTAGACTTAAAAATGTGACTTATAAACAAGTCTAGTTTTAAGTTTTTAATAAACATCGATATCATGAAAAAATAAGAAAACCAAAATATCTAAAATATTTCCTTTAAAAATCGTTGGTAAATGATTTTTTTTCATTATCTTCTTTTTAATTCAGCATTCAAAGTACATGCAACACCATTTGTATTTGCTTCTTTTTAATCTAAAACAAACCGACTGAACTTTGAGGAAGTAGATGAAAAATAAGTTAGTGGATGAAAGAAAAGCTTTATTTAAAAGAAATATTTTTTTTTTATATTTGAGAAATGTCCAAAATAAATATAATCAATATTAACTGAAAGAGTAATTTTATTAAGGAGGAAAGTGATTGTTCTTAGCGAATAAAAGAAAATGAAAAAAATAAATGCAAAAAGTATTTATGTGTTGAGTAGCCGAAGAAAACAGTTACTTTCAGATGTGTAACCGGTTAATAATAAATATAATATTTAGTCTTTAAAAGATTTATTAAGATAATTGAACGTTCTGAAGTTCTAAGAATGGAATCCTTATTTATACCTATATGCTCGTGTACAGAACACAAGCTTATAATTAAGTCAAGATGTTAAATGTATCTGTCAGCATTTCGAAGCGTCTAGCTTCTGAGATACGTGACAAGTATAATTATTACTTATCTTTGTGCATCAGTTAATAAGCTGATGAATAACTTATTAAAGAAGGTAACAGATATGTCCTATTTTTGGTTTCAAACTTTTATCTAAATTTGTTATAAATGAAAAAGTTTTAAAAGACTAGTGATGTTTTCTTCATCAAGTTATTCAAAATATAAACTCCAAAAAAATTTCAACAAAAAAAATAATTTAAAGATTCAAAAATTTCAAAAAAAAATATTTTTTTTTAAATAACGAGAAAAATAAAAAATTTGATTTTTAGTAATGTAAGATTTTTTAAATCTCCTTGGTCTTTTTAATAACTTATCCTGAATTTATTTAATAAATGGATTGAAAAAGAATGAATAGCATATAAACTATTTAGTAAGTGGTTCTTGCTGCGACTTTTGAGCTCATCACTGATTTGTGACAGTGTGGTATTGCTAATCGCATTTTTCAAATTTCATCTAATAAGTTGTAGCTCCCAAAGTCAACAGGATTTTTTTTCTTTTTGTACGATTCCTGTACTTTCTCTAATGCATTCACATCCATATTTTTACTTGGATTCCAGACCTACACTCCAACTCTAAGTATGGCCTTACCATAGACATACAATTTTGTGAATCTCTATTGACGACAGTTGACTCAAGTGTTCCAAGTATTCCTCTAGTGCTACATTCCCAATATCTTTGTTACAATGAGCAACTTACTCATCTCTATTGTTCAATCTTCTAAAGTCCATTACCTTATATTTTTAGTATCCAAATCTTTCTGTAACTTCGATCTTTAATAAACCTGATTAACAATGGTTGGGATTTGTGAGTCGTCAGCATACATCTCCATCTTATTTGATTCACAATTTGGAAGGTCTTTATCAAAGAATACAATTAAGATCGTAAAATATATTACCCTAAGCGTGTGTATAACCTTAATGTTATACAGAGCAGTTTATTATTATTATTATTATTATTAAATATTAAATTGGAAGTAAATTGGAAGTATTTGCCAATTTTGGAGGATTGTTTTATTCGTCCTTTTTAAATTTTAAATCACCAAAGTTGGTAAATCAACTTAATGAGATATGAACATAATGCTACATTAAGAAAAAATTTTCTTCACCCAAAATCGGTATTCTCAAAATCCAAGAAAATTGCACCCAATAAATTTTTCACATTTTTTAATATTGTGCATATAAATAAAAAATTTTATTAAGGTTTCTCGAAATGAACTGAATCAACTGAAAAATACTTCACAGTTCACATTTTGATTTGAAAATTAAAAAATTATTAACCAAAAGTTTAGTTATTAAATTATGGAAACAAAATTATTCAAAAAAGTGTTTCATTTTAAACTTTCTTTATTAAAAGTCTGTTTTAAAGAATTTAAATTTTAGAACAAGATCTATTTTTTTTTGAGATTTTTTATTTATTATTTAAAAATAATTTATTTTAATATTTCTAATTGTCTTTAGAAAAAAAAAATTCTAAGATACCCTCAATTTAAAAAAAAAACAGGGTTAAGATTTTAAGCACCAAATATTTTAAACTACTTAGAAAAAAAACTTCAAGTGGTAAATAACTGAAATAATTTAATAATATTTTTTAATGAAAATTGCTTATTTTCTTAAAAAAATTGATAATTTTACCAGATTTTTTAATAAAATTTCAAAATTGAAAATAATTCAAAATTATTTTAAAAAATCATAAATTTCGAATTTTAAAATTTTATTTGATAACAAATATTTGATATTAATTTTAGAGTTTATTCAAAGTTGCTTAGATCCGATGAAATGTCTATTGAGGATGAATCGATCACATCAAATAATCAAAATTTTAAATCGTAATTTTTTTTATTAAAATAATCTCTGATTTTTCGGAAAATTTTAATTTTTTAATTTTTAAGTCTGTCAAAAAAGGTAGTGCTGGGAAAGAGGGTTGAAAAAAATTTGAAGCCTTCCAGATCACAATCGATTAGCATCAAGAATGGCATGTTAAAAAAACACAGTTTAAATTCAAGTGGTTGGTATTTTTTTTTTTTTTTATGCCAAATTCATGCAAAAGATTTCTAAAGAGTTATTTAATATCAAATTTTAGAAAGTTTGCCCAAAAATAATCCAAAAGTCACTCATATTGGAAAAATAGAGAATTCTGAAAAAAAACTGACACCATTTTCTTTTTTTACGTCAATTTCGATAAAATTTTCTAATTTACTATGAGCAGCTTCTCAATCTAAACGCTTTTCTATACGAATTTCTAAAAAAATTTATTTCATTTTCACCTTCTGAAATTTTTTTGGATAAATGCATATAATTAAAATTGATTATGAAATTTAAATTTTGAAAATTCTAGAAATTATTTTTAAATCTGTCAAATACAGTTTTTAAAAATAATAAATTTAATTTAAATTTAAATAGAATTATTATATCAGTACTGGTGAAAATATTTTTAAAAAGACTTTGTTTCTAATGTGTTTCCATTGGAATTGTAAGGTAAACCGAAACTTATTATTTTGCTATAATACTTATATTTAACTCGTTTTAAATAATTTTCTGTCCTTATTTATCAGAAGAATAATCTTTTATGAATTATGCAGATTTTATCCAATTTTTTGCTCTGTAAAATTAATTTAGTTTTTTTATTTAATTTTGGACATTTGAATGCTTTAAGCTTTTAGTGTTAATTTAGAAAAAAAATTAATCAAATTGTACTTTAAAGATCCAATTAAATTATTTGCTGAAACAATATTTTTTAAATGCCTTATAAAATTTAAATTATTCATTCAAATTTAGTTATACTTTTTATTCCATGCTAATATTTAAACGTTCTTTAAAAAATAAAGAATTTAAAAGCTTTCATTATTGTATACCTTTAAAGTGAATGTTTCATTGGATTATCAGCTTTTTTGTTAAAATAATATTTGAAAACCGAATTGAAAAAAAAATAAAAAATTGTACTTTTCGATTTTGATGCTTTTATTACAAAAGATTTTTGATCTTATTAATTGATTATGCCTAGTTTTAAATATTTTTTTGTACTCATTTATTCAAAAATTAATGGAATGAATTCGTTCTTTTTATACAAAGTTGTTCTAAACTGTATTTAATAAATTTAAATGACGAAATGAATAAATAGAAAAAAATTAATTAAAGTATCGAAATAAGTTTTTTTTGAAATAATTTTAAAATTGACAAAAAATCCTCCTAAACAAAATCACAAATTATTAAAGTATTTTAATAATTTTAAATTTTAATTGAATTTTTGATAATTAAAGAAATAATTTTTCAGTTTAACCATTTGAGTTGAAGAATCAAAATTTATAATAATCAGCTAAAAATTTCAGCCAAATTCTTTTAGTTCAAAGCGACGAAGT
Organism: Brachionus paranguensis; assembly: GCA_016802215.1. NCBI lineage: Eukaryota > Metazoa > Rotifera > Eurotatoria > Ploima > Brachionidae > Brachionus > Brachionus paranguensis. The sequence goes on along the minus strand of JAESIX010000024.1, from coordinate 466,517 downwards.
TTCCTCTTAAAATTAAAAAACTCTTACTCAGTTATTTCAACATATTAGAAATTTTCATGCTAAAAGCTAAAATCAAGATTAAAAAATTCCAAACAATTCATTGTTTTTTCTAAGTTGCTCTTGAAAGAATTCCCCCATTTAAGAAAAAGTAAAAATCAGCCAGCATAAGTTGTTTAAAAATTTACCAACTCTTTATTTTCTAGCAAAAATAACTTAGTTACTGCGTAAAGTCAATTTTCCAATCGTTTAAATTCGCTTCAGAGCTAGCAAAAATTAAAAATATTGTCCGCAAAATAAGAAAATTTAATACAGAAAACAGTCACGTTATACCCAAAAGTATCTAGCCCTACTGCAATAATTAAAATTAAATGGCATCCAAATCTAAAAATTCGACTCCAGCTAATAAACTAGGCACGAGCACTAGTCTCAATTTAGGTTCATCTAAACAAGGAAATTCGAAAAGTTCCACAGGTAATAAAATCCATTAAGCTTCATTTTGTCTCAAATAATTTTTTTGTCAAAACTCATTTTACGCTCATTTTAAAAAAATGTTTGACTTTACAGAACCATTGAAATGTACAGGAAAATTCAAAGACGACTTTGACAATCTTTGCCAGCTCAAAAGCCTCAAGTTTATTCCAGAAGTGGTATTTAGGAGCAAGCGACCTGGCAGTGCAGTACAAAACATGCTTCTAAATCATACTGACGGTTCTCAAAAAGACAAAAAAAACCAAAACACCGGCAAACAAAAACAAACAGTGACCAGTTCAATGGCTGTAGATGGCGAAAATGACATTGAGCAAAATCCAGACAATTTTATTGACCTGCCCCCTAAGTCTTTCGTAATCAAGGATGCTGCCGAGTACTTTAAGCCCAAAATTCAAGTCGAAATGGACAACCCGGACAAATTGGACTCGGTCACAGAAGTTCATGTCAAAGGATGGAAACTGGACAAACCAATAATCGAAATTCTCAATATTTGCTTGCCATCTATAGATCAATTGCATACTTTAAAGTTTATTTTTATTATTTTAAACAAATAAAAACAAAAAAATATTTTTTTTTAGCCTTTGGGCTGCAGGACTTGATGAAGAAGCAGTCAGACTCATAGGGTCCATGCTTTCAAACTGTTCTAATCTGAGGTATTTTTTCCAAAAATGTCAGAAAAGATTTTGATTTAAAGTGTTTAAAAGAACATTAATTTTGGACAATAATCCAATTTCGAGGCCAGTTTATCATGTTTTATTGTACGAAGAAAACTCAAATATTCAATATCTATCACTGCGCAACAATGACATTGGAGACATTGGCATACAGTACCTTTCGTGTGCTTTGGGCGAACTCAAAAGAGCAAATACAAAGCTATTGTCGTTGAATTTAAATACGAATTCCATAGGTGATGAGGGCGCTAAATATTTAGCCAAAGCGCTCAGGACTAACAGAACTCTTTTGGTACTAAACTTGGCCAACAATGAAATTGGGGACAAAGGCGCCGAGGCTTTAGCTGAGGTCATAAGCAAATTTCCGATGACGTTTGATGAGATTATTCATCGGAGATGTGTAATGTCAGGAAGGAGCTTCGAAAATTTTGTAGGTCTAAAGAATTTCTACGGGGCAATTTGGGTGAAAATAAGTGGTAAATAGTTATCTTTTTCTAAATACTTTATTAAAATGAAGATCCAAGTTTTTTTTCTTTTTTGTCTTTAGTAAAAAACTTGTTTTTGGTGAATTATGAAATTAAAAAAAATTATTATTATTACTACATTTTGTACAAATAGCCCTAGGGCCAACTGTTTGGAGATCGCACTTTCTCCTTTCAGCAGTCAAATAAAAAATTTAAATTTCACCAATTCCAAAAAAAAAGGTGTTATCAAATTTGACATATTTTAGTTTCAAATGAAGATAAAATTTTATTTATTTGTAAATTTGCATTGAGATTATTCGGTTTCAATATGATTTATAGTAAATTAATTTCCCTTATTTATATTTTTTTTGTAATGAATCGTTCTAGAAATCAATCAACCTGTGATAAACTTTTAAACACAGAATTGTTAACCATTCTCTTTAAGACTCTCATTATTATCTGTTCTTTTTTAAATGCCGTAAGTGTCAACAAATCCACTGCTAAGCATATTGACTGACATTTTTCACTGTTATTTTGTAAAATGACTTGGCAAATAATAAAATTTTCCTTTTTTCTTTGACCAGGTATTTAAAAAATTCAAAAAAAAATCAAAATAACCAATTTTTAATGTTTCTACCAATGTTGTTGATAAGTGTTCTCCAAAGAGCCTTCATATTTTGTCTGTTTTTAGATCCCTTTTATTTAAGATCAAAGTTTAAATAATCTCAATTTTTTTTGTTTTAAATTTTTTTTTCCAAAAAGACCTGCTTGAGAGTGGATTTTTTCCCATCTTATTAACAAAGTCTTGCCAATATTGATTCCAAAAATTTTTGTCAAAATTTTTTCAAGTCAGATGACAATTGCTTGAATTATTTTCAATTATCGGTTTAAATACCAAGCTTTCTAATGTACTTGGAAATTCAATAGTGATTACTTGCTAATTATTTTTTAATATTTGAAAATTTTAATTAATTAACTACTATTAATCAATAGATTAATCTTGAAAAATTTGACTAAAAAATACAGTTATTATTTATTTGTTTTTCTGTTCGAGCATAAGCTCCTTCAGATAAAAAAATAAATTAAAAAAATCAAAACAGTTTTAAAATATTTTAAATTTGAAGTAAGTTTTGTTCATTTATTAAATGAGAAACAAAAATAATAATTAAATAATTGTTTAGTTAGGCAACAAAAGGAGTTGGGAAAATAAATGATTAAAATAATACGAGAATCAGAAAAAAACATGGAAATGATCTTAATCTTAATCAAGCAAATACTATTTACCTTAATAATACTTAGCACTTTAAAGATGAGCTTCCAACATTAAATTATCATCACGAATTAAAAGGGACAAATTATTTTTAATATTTTAATGTAAGTAGTTATCACAGACAAAGAAAAAGTAAGACCTGGTCATATTTTAAATTTTCCTTAGAATGTTAGCCTTATTTTAACTAAAATTATTTATAATTATTTATGTTATTTATTATTTGATAAATAAAACTTTATCAAAGACACTAATTTGCTCTGCAAAAGAGCATTAGCTCAATTATTTAATAAACTATTTAAACTAATCAAAGCATCCTAAACCAATTTACGAAAATTTTGGCAATGACAAAAATAATTTAAATTTAATCTAAAAAATTAAATACAAAAATAACAAAATTTAATGAATTAAAAACTTAAAAATCGAATTAAATTTTTAAATTTTAAATATGATTAAAGGAAAAAAATTAAAATTTAATTTTTATTTCAAACGTTAAAAATTGAATTTCTAAATTAAAATCAATGATTAATATATTCTAAATAGCAAATTAAATAATAACAAGCTATTTTACTAGCTCTTTACGCAGCTTGGAATCAAAATTTTAAGTAAAGAAACTTTTTAATTTTATTTTATTTTTATTTTTATTTTACTATTTTGATAGCTAAAGTTATTCTTTCTAAAAAAATCGTAAGAATTAAGAGATTAAGGCTTTACGATTCTAACTTAATTATTATTTTAAAAAAATCTAATCTATCATATTGACGGATAGTGTTATTATTTAATATTATAATAAAATTTAAATTAAATAAATTTTATCTTTTACTTCATTTTTATTTAAAGATAATATGGAGCAATAATTTTGCCCGAGTTTAGTAAATGAAGCTGATACTGATTGACACAAAAAATCAGATTTAAACTTTAATGTATCATAATAATTTAAAAAATATTCAAAATGATACTTTTATGTTAAACAGGACTTATTTTCGACCCAGATTGATCCAGATTGATCCCAGATTAACTTTTATTTTTTAATAGAATTCCACATCAGATCGGAAAGTACCTGACGGTTTGTCCTAAAATAATTCTAAAAATTTTAACTTTACCTTTGCTTAAAGTTAAAGAAAAGCCTACAAATAAGAAAACAGGCGAAATGGCAGCTACATTGCCTCTTCAAAACAGCCAGACCAATCAAGTAGACTTTTTATTCCGAAAAACAAATTCGATTTTATAGTTTTTTTTTAGAAAAATGCAAAAGAACTTCTAAACAAAAACAAAAAAGATGATAAAGCCGCCCGAAAAGGTTTGATTTTAGAAAAATTTAATTTATATTTTTACAATTTTTTAATTCTGAAAATTATTTAAAAGTTGAGAAAACAAAAGAGACTCGTAAGTTTTATTTAGTTCCGTTTCCATTTATGATCCTCAACACCTACATTTTTCCCTTAGTCTAAAATGTTAAGACGGGCTTTTGCATGCAATGAATAAAATACAATTTTTAAATCTAACTTTACTAATAATTACTTTTTTAAGCTTCTGTAAATGATGTTAAAATTAACCGTTCTATAAAACCATTGGCAAAGACTGGAAAAAGAAATACGAAAGATGAAGAATTTAATGTAAGTTTGCATTTTAGTGTTTTTTTGTATTTTAGCTTATTGTATCGTTTGTCAACGCCTTTTGTGCATATATATATGTGCTTGCTACTAATAAAAACATTTTTTATTCAATAACCCATCTTCAAAGGATAATGCTAAAATACGGACCCATACTTTTTGGCCGAAATACACTGAGTGCCGTCTTCTATTTAAAAAAACCATTAGCTAGGCTCTAGGACTTTTGTTTCTGTCTGAAAAACCTTTCAAACATCATGAATGCATGCATAATTTAATAAGCTTTTTTTTTAAATATTTTAAAAGTTCTTAATGTTATTATTTGAAAAATTTAAAAATTGAATGTTATAAATTTTAAATATTTTATTTATGCTGCTATTTTTATTAACTAAATCTTACATTTTATTCATGTTTTTTTTAAACGAAATATCACTAATTTTTTTTTTTAATATTTTGAACCTTTTTTTGAAAATTTCGATAATATTTTCTGTTTAAAAAACTCACATTTTTGTTTATTAAAAAACTTTTGTAAATATCAAAAACCTCGCAGTCACCTGAACCAAGCATTTCTAGTTTAGTTTAAAAATTTCAAATTTTTTGTCTACCAAATTACATAAGATTAAAAAATTACAAATAAATTGTCCTTACTTTTATCGGAACCATGGTATCAAATTAAATAAATATATTTTGACTTGTTAAGAAAACTTTTTAATGACATTTATAAGATATTCTAATTAATTTTATAAATTTGACCAATTAATTTAAGAGAAATCATTTTAAATAAAAATAAATTTTAATCACATAAAGAATATTTTTAGATTTTATAAAATGTTACCACGAAAAGATAATTTATCTGATTTTTAAAATGGATAAAATGTATTTTTTAAATAATGTCAAAACTTTTTTTAAAAAATTAATAAAATTTATACCTTAAACTGTAGTAGTCTTTTAAAAATAATTTAATTTTATTGCATCGGACAAAATAAGTCGTCTTGTAAAGGCCAAAGTTTTTGTTGAGAAGAAGCTTGTTAAAACAGCTTTGCTTTGCTGATGGTTTTGTTGAAAAGTTTATCAAAATATGAATAAAATAGTAATAGGACGGCATTCAGTGTATTTCGGCCAAAAAGTATGGGTCTGTTTTTTACCCAAAAACAACAGGTTATTATTATTTTAGCAATATCTTCTTCAAATTATAGAGCAAAATTTTATTTAAAATTAAATTAATCAACTTAAAGAAAATTTTTTTTTAAATCATTTACTTTGGAAAAAAAATTTAAGGGCATGTTTATTTAGTCTTTTTTATACAGGATTGTGAAAAAGTTAAGAAACTCTTGATTTTTTATACTCTCTTTTTTGATGTTAACTGTAATAGAATGGTTAAGGATTATAATTTTAAGGAAATTTTATATTCCTCTTCTTTTTCTGAAGAGGAAAGGAAGAGTAAATGAAGAGTAAAGGAAAGAAAAAGTTGAAGTTAATGTTAATTTTAATATGTAGTGTAGAAAAAAATTCTAAGACCATAATAACTCATACAGCACCAAATTCCAATAGATTCACTTCCTTGCTTTGTTGGTTAAATAATACATTCTTCATTATGCTTCTCTGACGGTATCTTTCTTTTAATTCTTTTTTTTCTGTTGTTTCCTTCAATGTTCATTTCGTCACTGGACATCATTTGTCTTCATTTGGTTTTACTCCATGATTTAACATACAGACATAGCTTTTTTCTGAGACTTTGTAAATCTTGGTTTTCGAACCGCATATTTCCATTCGAGTTTTCTTTCAAATAATCTTTGTCTTTCAAAAGGATCATGCTTTTCGGCCATTTGATCTGCAAATTCACCAAATCTAGATACTCGCAATTTTTATCAATATAATGCCAATGTGAAAAAGAAGAGTAACAAAAGATACCCAAACTTGGAAGAATTTAACGAAGAAATAGAATTTCCCATAAATAAGTCCAAAAAATAAGATAAAAAAGCTGTGAAACGCTTTTGTTTTAGAGTAACTAAAATAGAAATTTTTAGTGCATCATCTATTACGGTGAGCACACACAATTTTTAAGATTTTTGGAATATAAATGCAGGACTCATTAAGAAATTAATTATTAACATATTTGTTGTAAAGCTAAATCATCAATTAATTAAAGTTAGGGGTTGTGAAGTTCATTTCAATTCGATCTTTTCAATTCAGAAAAATTTGAATAACTTTTTTACTAAAATAGATAATTTAGTTCTGTAAAATGCTTAATTATGAGCAAATTTTCTTAATGCAGTAAATAAGTTTGCAAAGTACTCTGCAATTTTCTGCATTTTGCACGCCATTAAAAAGTATTCTATTCAACTGTTCAATCACGTTGCAGAGTACTTTGCAAACTTATTTACTGCATTAAGAAAATTTGCTCATAATTAAGCATTTTACAGAACTAAATTATCTATTTTAGTAAAAAGTTATTCAAATTTTTCTGAATTGAAAAGATCGAATTGAAACGAACTTCACAACCCCATGAAGTTAAAAGTTTCAAATGAATTAGACTTTCCTTTCGGTAGATATGAGGAAAAGTAAATAGATACTAAGGGAATAGTACATATGTTCGCACATGTATGTCCATGTATTTTTGTATTCTTTATAATTCAAAATATCAAAACACATAAAAAATTAAAATTCATCTCAAATTATACCTTTTTCTAAATTATGTATTTAAGCTTAAACCAATTCATTATCCAAATTTCATTACTATTAGACTTTTAAATCAAAATTTAACAAAATAAAAATTATTTAAAATAAATTAGTCGATAGTTTACCTCGGACTAATAATAGTGTCGAAGCGTGGCACAAACAATTCGAAGGTTGTTGTGGTAAAAATCTGCTGGGTGTTTATAAATTAATTCAAAATTTCAAAGGAAGAGCAAAAGTTACAAGAATTAGAAATAAGTAAACTTCGTACCGGTAAATTTTAGAGTAAAGCTACAGATAAAGAAATTCGAATTTATCATATGTGCTATACATATGACAAGTGGTATGTTTCAAAATTTTTGTGAATAAGGCTCTAAATCAATAATAATAGTCTTTTTTTTATTTTTTTTTTCAAAATTTTTTTATGAATTTTAGAAGTTTTTTTTTATTCAATAAAATTGATCAAAAATAAAGGTATTTTGCTAATTTTTAAATGTTAAAAAATCTTATTGCGAACATACGTACTACTGCCGATACTGAACTTTTTTAAGTAATTAAAAAAAGTAAAATTTAAATCATTTTTTCAAACAACTTTTGAACGATCGGACAAAATGATTAAGTGCTTATTTCAATCGTTTTCTATTGCTCTTTAATATTTTGATATTATTATTTATTGAATTTTAAGTCTCATGGACAGAAGAAAAAAAGAATAATTATTAAGTAAAAAAAATCGTTCTAAAATAATTCTAATTATACAAAAATATTAAATACATTTAGATAAATTAATTCTCAAAGATTAATTTTAAAATAAAATTGACAAATTTTTCTTCAATCTTGAGACCAAATGTCTTCACCTAATACTGAAATCGACTTATAGTAAAAAATTAAGAAATTTTCACTTGATTCCATTAGCTATGAGATTTTGATGATTATTAATTTTACCGAGTCTGCTAAACCAGGATTACTATTTAAGGTAGTAAACATATTTTCTTGATAAAAATTGGAAGACGGATGTGATTTACAGGTAAAAGTGTTCTTGGTGGCTTTTTTCTTTTAGTTAACCTTGAGGCAACTATTTTTTTTAATATTCGGACCATGTCCAATTTGTGATCAGTCAGATCAAGCTGGGTTGGTGAGCACAAACTTTTTTTTGATTACATTTTTGATGATCATATAATTTTTGATCAAAATCTGATAAAAAAAAAATATGATCACTTAAAAATAATTTTATGAAACTAATTTTGCAAATGCTTTTTTTCTTTAAACTTTAGATTAAGAATTATTTATAATATTGCCATTTTTTTTATATTTTTTGTTCAAGTAGAGTATAAAACTAGTAAATTCTAAGCTAAAAAAGAAGCGTATAAATATTTTAAACAAATAGATTAATTTGAATAATTAAATTAAAATTGATGATGATTTTAAACTTTTTGAAAAATTGCGTGATCTAGGTCTGATCCATTCAATACAAATCTGTTATCGACAAAATTGCAAAAAACATCTTCAGTCTATGGTTTTAACAAACCGCAAAAGGTGTAAGAATTCAAAAAACACTCTTTTAACTTGGAGGTGCACATGTTGTGGAACATTTAATTCTATATGTGATGGTTTCTTTTTTGCTTTGTTTAAAAAACCACTGCTGATCACTTATTGATGATGATGACGCCACTATTGCAAAAAGTCAAAGTAAACAAAATGATGCTATGTCTTCTGATAGTGACTCAGAGATTAATTTTGAGAATTTAGATTCAGATCTAGAAAAAAAATTCTAAAATTTGAAATTAAGAATTTAATAATGTGAAAAATTTATTAATAAGTATTTTTTTTCAAAATTCAAAGAGATATTTAATGATCACAAAAAAATAAAATTGATCAAAATTTTTTTTTAAATAAATTTTGATCAGAAATTATGTAATCATCAAAAATGTGATAAAAAAGTCTTAATTGTCAAATCTATTAAATATTTGTACAAAATTTGGTCAACAGAAGCATATTTTTTGACTTGTCAAAATTCTGACCATTCTCTTTAGAACACCTGTTATATTGTGGGTATAATTAAAATGAGTTTGTTTCGGGATTACAGAAACTTTCTTCGTATCCAATTTTCTTTTTATAAATTTTAATTATGAGCCTTTAAACAATGACGAAACAAAATAAAATTAATAAATTAATTAAAATTTCTTTTTTTGACAATTGATGTTTTTTGAAAGTAAAACTAATTTATTTACTAAATTCAATTATTTATGTAAAAATATATCTTTAAATTATTTATAATTTTTTTCATTACTAAAATTAAATGGAAATAAATTAAATAAAAAAAGAAGAGTTCAAAAAGGACATACTGTGATCAACAACGAAGATTTTGTAAATTTTTAGCAAAAAATCTTTTTGTCTTTAATTTAAAAGAATTTTATAAAAATCGAGTTTTTTTTTCAAAGGAAGAAGCTTCTTAATAATGTTTTTTTACTAAGTTCTGGTTCACAGTAATTGCTCAGTATTTGTTTAAGAATTAAAAATTTTTTTTTATTATTAAATATTTTAAAAGAGCCAATGCTATCGGTTCTATTTAATCTAAATCAGTATTTTTTTCAAGATAGATTGTAAAATAATAAATTATTTGTTTAATTTTATAAATTTTAATAATTATTAAGCTTTAAATTTATATCCCAATGGCAAAATTTTTCACCATCTCAGCTTTAAATGTTTAGCTGTTTTTTTCGTACATATTAATGTATAATTTAATTTTAATTTATAGGAGACAGATGATTATGGAAACGAACACTCAACACGTCTTAAAAATGTACATTTATCTTTGCTCCTTAAATTCCTTAAGTTTTGGCTGAAAAACTTTTAGCAATTAATAAACTTTTTTATTTTTAGTTAGCCTTTTTGGAAATAAGTCCTTTGACTGACATCGCTGAATTTATTGATGACAAATTATGGCTGCTTGGAAACCGTACGCTTCTAAGCTTGAATTTATCAAGTAAAATTTTACTAGACTATGTCACAATTACAATTGATTAATTTTTGTTGTCAGGAAATGAACTAACTGAAAAAAGTGTAAATAGTTTTTTAATGGCACTCTCATACCAAAAAACTTTTATGGAACTACACAAGAGTCAAGGAACTGGGCTGCTACGCTTAGTGATGACTGTGAGATCTATTCTGATTTGGAAGCTTAATCATTTAATTTTTTATTTTAGAATAATGATTTCTCATCCGATTACGAAAATTACATTAAACTAACTGAATTAATGAAACAAAGAGATCCGGTAAACAAAAACAACAATGGTAATTTAAATGACACTGAATCAGTTAAGTCGGGTAAAGATTCTTCACTTGGTCGAAAGTCTGGAAATAAACATTAATTTTAAATTATTTTTAATTATCAAATAAAATACACTTTTTAAATTTTTTTCCATATCTTTCATTTGTTAAATCAAAGAGTCTTAAAAGATATTAAATTGGTATGCATTTTTTTTAAAAAAGTTGGCACCTTTGATATTAATTACGTTCGACCAAAGGAAGTTTAGAAACTTTAAATACAAATCTTTCTAATTTTAAACAATTCAAGTCAAAAGACTCAGAAAATTTAAATAAATTGAAAGAATGCACATAAAAGACTTTTGGTAAGAATAAACTTTTAAAATAAATCAGCTATTTTTTTTTAAGTTACAAAATTTTAATTTTGTACTATAAATTTAAATTTATTTTCTTTAGAAAAATGAAATAAAATTCTGACTTTGACTTTTTATTTTTTTTATAAAATATATTAGCAAAACATCTAAAATCATTTAATGTGTCTCACTCGCAACAGTTTTTTTTTGTTGAGAAGTTTGATAAGAAATTTAAAAGAATTATTTTAAAAAAAATTAAGTCAAAGTCTAACTTTGAAAATCATTTGACTTTACTTGACTTGACTTTATGACTTAAGAAAACTCTGATTTAAAAAATATTTGCTAGAACTTAACCAATTCTAAAAAAAGGAGAAAAATAAGATACCTTCAAAAAATTTGAAATTTTCTGAGAATTATATTTTGAAAAATTAAATTTTTCATCTAGAATCAAATAAAAAAATTGAACTTTATATTTTATTTTTTAGTTAATTATTTTTTTGAACTTCTAGCACTTCATTTTGCATTTTCAAACTTAAATCACTAACTTCAGCATGACTTTTTTGAGGAATTAAAAGAAAAAACGTAAATATATTTTTAAATTGAATAAATTAACCTTTAAATTCAATTAAAACTAAAATCAAACTAGAAAAAAAAATTTGATACTTAAAAACCAGATATTTTTCAAAATAAAACTAAAGCACATTTCATCCTGATTTTTTAAAAAAATTTTCAAGCCCTTAAGCAATAAATATTTTATAAAACCTTCCACACTTTAAAAAATAAATTACTTAAAATTGAGAAGATATTTTTTTATAAAATAACTCATTAAGAGGATATCAATCAATTAAATGCATATAAAAAAAATTTCTTTAAACCAATTTTACAACTTTTAAATCACGTATTTTAAACTAAAACACATAAAATCGGATATTTAGAGTAAGAAAGTAGAGGGAAATCTTGAGTAATTAATGATAAAAACTTTAAAAGCTAATGATCTTTTATAAAAGTAATTAACTTTCAATTTTTGCTTTAATAATAAAAAACTTTCATTCTGCTAAGCTTTGTTTCAGCATGAAAGCCTAAAAAGATGGGTTAGTATTTAAGTTATTAGTAAAACATATTTAAAAGTTCAAAGTATTTTTTTAAGGTTCTTTATCAATCAGCTTTATAGCTAAGTCCATTATAATGTATTTGATTAAAAGCTTGTTTTTGAGAGCTGGTCCAATGTCATAAAAAAAATTTGTTTTTGATAGGTTAAATAAACTTTGAGAATTCATTATCAGATTCGGAATTTTTTAGATTATTGATCGATTCTATATTCTGCAGTGAATTGATTAATTAGGTTGATCACTTTTTCTTACTTGACTTGACGCACCGAAAGGTTTAAACTTAATGAGCTTTTTCGAGCCAAATAGGGCAGCTTATTCTCAGTTAGGAAAAATTCAATTTAAAATTTGCTTTTTTAAATTGGTCTAAAATAGATCTAGTAATAAAATTGTCTAGTTAAAAATTTAAAAAAAAGTGAATTATTTGATGGTTCACCAGGATGATAAAAAAGTTTAGAACTAGTTATTTTTAGGAAGATTATAAAAGGAATTCAAAGATAAAAAGAAAGATTAAATCTAATTTTATTTTGAAGTTTTTAAATCCTTTTTTATCAGTATAGGTAGCCGCAAGTTCAATAAACAAAAAAAAGGTCAATACTTATTCATGATTACAAAAAAAAGCAAAAAATATTAAGAAGCCACAGTTTTTAAAAGTAAATATAGTTATACTGAAAATAAAAACTACTCTTTTTTTTTTGGTATTAGCTGATAAAAGTTATTATCCAGGAGATTTGTTCTAATTTTTTTTTAATTTCCTTAATGAATCACATTTTAGGTGAACAAATATTTTTAAAATATCATTAGAAAATAAACTTTATTTAAAAGAGGAAGAATCAAGCTTTACGGAAAAAATTAATTAATTTTCAATAAAACCTACTTACAAAGGCAAACATTTTGAAAAATTTTTTAGCTTAAAAATTAGGCTCTCAGAAAATCTTACTTCCAGAAATAAATGTGTTCAATGCCGCAAGTTATTTAAGAAATTGAATAAGTGTTAATCTTCATAAAAAAAACAAAAAATAAGAATTTTAAGATTAGAAAAGAAAATAAATATATCCTTGTTAACAACTGAATTTTTATTTTGTCCGCTAAATTTTACTTTTAACCAAATTGATAATTAAGTAAAGTAAATCTAAAATAATATAGGTAGTCAATAATTTTGGGAGTTAATTATTTCTCTTTCACTAATAATTTCATATCATATATTTTTATGGTATTGTGGAATTCAAAAAATTCTTCATTTTTGATAAATTAAAATTAAAGTTAATAAAAAATATAAGAAAAAATACTGCAACATACCTAGAATAAATTTTCTCATGCAAAAAAAGACAATAAAAAAAATCAATAAGATTTAAATAGATTATTGATTTGATTTACTTAAAGAAAATAAAATAAAAATTTTATTTTAGGTAAAAAAGGTGCAACAAAGTATGTTGCAGTATTTTTTCTAATATTTTGTGTTAACTTTAATTTTAATTTATCAAAAAATGAAGAATTTTTGTTCAATTTGAATTTCATTTCAAAAAATTTTTTGAAAAAGTCTATTTCAAATTTTTTCCCATTAGATCTTGTAATTTACAAATACAAGTTGAGAAAATAATAGGAATAAGTTAATTTTGGTCTACAAAGAAATTTTAATTTTCTTTGTAAAAGAAATGACAACAGTTTTTATTTTTATTAATAAATTAAATAAATTAAAATGTGATAAAATATTAATAAACAAAAACGTAGTGAAAAGTTAATAAAAAATTTAAAACGATAGAAAAATTAATTTTCAATTGAATGTGCTTTATAATACGATTTTTAATAGAAATTAAAAAAAAATAAAAAATATTTATAAAAATAATCAGAAAAATAATCTTGTTTCAATTTAAACGACTTATTCATAAAAAAATTCAAACAAAAATTCAACTGTTGCTTATTATCATTTAAAGCTGAGCAAAATGTTTATGTTTAGAAGTTTCTTTTAAAATTTATGCTTTGTGTACAAAAAAAATAAAAATGAATTTTATTCTATGAAGTGATTTTTCTTCAACAAAAGTAAGTATGTCATAATTTTTTTTTCAAAAAAAAAAGTTATTGAAAAGGACTTAAAAAAAATGGACCGTCAAAAATTATTTTAAAATGATAATAAAAAAAAACAAATTTATAACTAATTTAAAAAAAGTTAACCGATTTAAAGAGATACATTTTTCTTTTTACAAATTTTAACATTTAAGCGAAGTCATTATTTTAGCTCTTATGTAATGCTAGATTAAATGTTGTAATTTATTTAAATTTTAAAATTTTCTAAATAAAGATAAATTTGCATTTTAATTTATAAACTTTCAACAAAATAAAACTATCATCTTCGCCTATTTATAACAAGTGACTTTGTTCGCAAATTCATTTTATCTAAAATTTATGATAAATTTTTTTAGAATTATGTTTTGAAAAAATTTTTTAATATCAAAAAATGGACTTGGTAAATGAAGCCTCAACTTCTGGCATAGACGACATTATAGTCGTAAAAGCGACCGATTCCATATTGAACGCGAGTTTAGAAGCTCGACTAATTCAAGACCAATCTACTCTATCTGCCACAAATCAACAACCATCTGGGTTCGAGTCAACACAAAATGTTGCCAAAAATCCAACTCAAACACCCAGCCAGTTTTCTGGTGCCAGATTTATCACATTGTACAAACGTATCAGCTTTTTCTTTCTAATCGCAGTTATTCCAATAATTCTGCTTATCTGTAAGTAAAAATCAATTATTAAACCTATTTTTCTCTATCTTTTTTATTTTATATAGGCATCATATTAAGACCCAATTTTCAGTCACTAATCCACTTGTTTTTGTTGTTCTATCTTCCTTTTTTGTACCCAATAAACGAATCTTCGTTGTCTAATCATTTAAAAAAATTTATTCTCTTTCTTATGGTGATCAGCTGTGTCAGCTTAGCTGGTCAGTTAATTTTCCAAATAGTCATAATTTCATCCAAGTCAGACCTGTTGCCCAATTGTTCTTTGCGGCAAGAAATATTCCAAGAGTTCGGCTATGCCAGATTTGACAAAACCTATATGGGTGACATATTTCGGGTGCTGAGTCCAGATGTCATACTTTTAGTTGGCGCATTCATCACTTATTTGATTAATAGAAAATATTCCAGCTGCATTATTGAGCAAAAACGCCATGTGCTGTACAAATATCCAAACCAATCAACCAAAGACACCACTTTTACCGACCATTTCTGTCCTCTGAAAAATGTAAATGAACATGAGCCAGTTACCCCTACCACCAGCAGACACACTGTTGACTCCAACAAACAAAACTTGGCCAAACAAAACACAAAAATAAAACGCTTATACAAAATAGCCCTATCTTATATAAATCAAATTTTGTTTATGTGTCTATTATTTTCCTGTGCGTCAATTTGGCCGTCTCTCTTATCTATTCCATACTTTATAGCATTCGTATTTTTGGCCACTAAATGGTCCGTAACTGGAAGACTAAAGGCCACAAGGACCCAATTTTACACCAAAATATTTTTCACATTTTACACTTCTCTGCACACACTGACAATTTATTTGTACCAATTAGACCTGTTCGAGCAACTGGTCGAGCCCAATACCTTTTTGGCAAGATTAATCGGTCTTAATCAGATAATACAGTGGCAATGTGAGCAGCCTTCGC
Organism: Brachionus paranguensis; assembly: GCA_016802215.1. Classification (NCBI taxonomy): domain Eukaryota; kingdom Metazoa; phylum Rotifera; class Eurotatoria; order Ploima; family Brachionidae; genus Brachionus; species Brachionus paranguensis. The sequence goes on along the minus strand of JAESIX010000024.1, from coordinate 450,941 downwards.
ATATTTACCTGAACCCAAATCTTGAGTTGAACCAAGCTATTCAGCCCTTGCTCTGCATTTTTCTTTACTGGCTAATAGTCTTAGAGTTTAGTTATGGTCTAGAAAAAACGCTTCCATCGAGCCCTCACATTGCAGAATTTTCACCAGAAATAAATGTTGACAAGCCGATTGAATCAGATCATCAGAAAAATAATGATTTTGATGAAATAAATGAAAAACAGGTTAGTTATTTAAATTAATATATTTTTGTTGACTGTTGTCTAGAAAATACATTTTTGTGTTTCCAAAAAACTGATCATCAATTGTTAAAAGATTTACAGGTTTCATTTAAAAATAAAAGCTTTTGATTTAGTAAATAATTGAATATTTATTTTGATACTTTTGTAGTATTTTTTGCTATGTAAAATCCAAATATGGAATAATTTTTAGTATTGAAATTTTTAGTGTTTAAAATTTAGATGAACAAATATTTTACAACAAAATTTAAACAACTAAATTTACTTTAAAAATCAGTTTTAAAAGATTATTTCTAATTTCTCATTTGAATTTATTAAGTGACTTAATTTTTAATTCAATTAATTTAAGATTTTAGGCAATTTTTTTTTAAATTTAATTTAGAAATTCGAACAAAAAATAAATTAAAAACTTGTTTAAAATTTGTTCAGAAATTAATCTTTTTGGTTGGAATTGAATACTAGAGCAAAAATAACTATTAGACAAGTATTTGAAGATTCATTAAAGAATCAAAAATTACCTAACAGACAATAAAGCCTAATTTTAGTAGCAGAAAACATCATTATTAAAACCAGAGTTGTTTAACAGTCACAAGTCTTAAGTCAAGTCCAAGTGAGGACTTTATTAAAAAAAAAAAAAGAAATGTCCCCTTCGATTTTTAGAAGGAAAAAAGACAAAACCATCCAATTTTGTTTTCGGTAACACATTTTAAATAGTTTTAATATTCAATTTTTATCAAAATAAAATTAAAATTATGTTATTTATTTATTTAAATTATTAAATCAGAATAATTTTTTGTTCAAATTTAATTTAAAATTTATTTATTATTCGAATAAATATTCAAGTACAGAGTTTCTATTAAATAGTAACGCTAACGATCCAGCCGGCCGTCCAACGGTAACTTTGGCGTCCCAACCATGGTTTTCAAGAAAGTTTAAAAGACATATATTGAAATATGTTGTTACATGTGACAAAAGTTTACATAGTTGAAGCTTCATGAAAAAAAGAGGAAATAGTAAGGTAGCAATTACACAATGGAGTAGGGTATTCAATATATCTTGATTCGAAGCCTTGTTTGTATTCATCCACTAGTCTGACAACCAATGGAATAGAATGACTCAGTTCTGTCCCAACATATCTCTCACTCAACTCAAAAAGCCGATTCGAGACTGTTAGTAATTTAAGTTTATTAAAAGCCTCATGATGCAACATGTTGGAGGGAGTATCATATTTTAACTTAAGGATAGATCTGACTTCTGTACTCTGAATTGATTGTAGTTTTTTGATATTATTTTCTGAAAATGAATTCAAGTAAGGAAAAGAATAGTCTAAAATTGATCCGACTAAAGTTTTATATAAATTTCCTAGTGTGTTTTGAGTAAGACCCCATTTTTTATTTGACAAAATCTTAATAATATTTAACCTTTTATTGCAGCGTTCTTTAATTTCGTCTACCAGTATATTAAAGTTTAACTTAGAATTAAATTTAATGCCAAGAAACTTGATTTCTTTATGGCTCACTATTCTGTTTCCATAAATTTTCAAGTTTAGATTACCACACTCTTTTTTGTACCTAGAAAAGATTACAGAACACGACTTTTCAACTGACATCTTCATTTTCCATTAAATAAGCCATTGTTCTAGTTCGTTGGTGTATTTATTTATCTTATTTTCAAGGTTCCCCATTTTTTAATAAATGAAGAATGTAACTAGATCATCTGCGAAAAGCAGAGAGTATTCATTATTTGTTTTGTTTCTTTTGGGGATGTCATTAATATATATACTAAATAAAAGAGGACTAATTACTGAGCCTTGAGGAACACCTGCAGTTATTTGATATTCTTCGCTCAGGTGATCATTCACATTTACCTTAAATGTCCTAGAGTCTAAAAAGGATCTAATCCAGTTAGTCAAGTAATGAGGTGGATTCATTTTAATCAATTTAAAAAGTAAAACTTCATGCCAAACCCTATCAAAGGCTTTAGAAATATCAAAAAACAGGCTGCAAACTCTTTTTTTTCTAATAAATGATTCTAAAATTTTTTGAATTAAAAAGAAAAGATTTTTAAACAACTCTGGTTTTAATAATGATTTTTTCTGCTACTAAAATTAGGCTTTTTAATTTTTCAATTTTTAACATCACCTCTGTGGCGTTTATTGTAATAAATAAATATCTAAATTATTAAACAGATTTAATTAAATACTTAGAATTAAAATACTTAGCGCTTAGTTTGTTCTCAAAAAATTACAGAAATGTTTTGAATTTGATCAAGAAGAGGTGTTTTTTTTGACACTTTTTTTATTAAAATTAATAAAATATTTTACTAAGTTTTCCTCAAAATAAATTCAGGAATTTTAACAAGGAATATTTTTCTTTTAATAATAAATACGCAACACTTAAATAATCTATTAATTTTTGAAGATTAGATTTTGTTCTATGGAAAAAATTTGTTTGCATTTATTAGTCAAATGAATTTTAAATTTTTATTTTAAACATTTTTGTTTATCTGTCAAATAATATATATGTTTAATATTTGTCTCTTTTTAATGAATTTTTAAAGAAAACATTTCTTTTTGTGGAATTAACAAAAATTTATGGAATTTGAGATGATCAGTTTTTTTTTAAACATAAAAGATTTATATCTTATCAACAGTCAATTTTATCTTGGTTCAGAAGTAAAAAAAAATTATTGGAGAAAAATTTATTTAAAAAATTTCATATGATCATTTATTAATTGTTGTTGATGTAAAAACATCATTTGCTTGCTGGGTTACGCGCACAAATGTGGTTCTTTTACTGATTTCTTTTAGCTTAGAGGCACCAACATAAGTGCAAGAGCTTCTTAGTCCGCCAAGAATATCCTGAATTGTGTGTTGAATGGGTCCTCTATAAGGAACATACACAGTCTTTCCTTCCGAAGCTCGGTAGTCCGCAACTTGGCCATAATACTTTTCCATAGCTGTTTGACTTGACATGCCATAAAAAATTTTAAACTGCTTTCCATCTTTTTCTATAATTGTTCCTGGTGTTTCGTCGTGACCTGCCAGCATTCCACCTAGCATTACAAAATCGGCACCTGCACCGAAAGCCTTGGCAACATCACCGCTGCAAACACAACCTCCATCAGATATAATGTGTCCTCCCAGACCGTGGGCAGCGTCGGAGCATTCAATAACTGCCGACAACTGTGGATAACCCACTCCGGTCTTGATTCTAGTGGTACATACAGAGCCTGGGCCGATTCCTACTTTGACAATATCGGCCCCGGACAAAATCAACTCTTCCACCATTTCGCCAGTTACAACATTGCCCGCAATTATGGTCTTTTCTGGGTAGCTGGCGCGAGTTTTTTTAACATACTCCACAAAATGCTCGGTATACCCATTGGCTACATCCAGGCAAATGAAGCCGATTTCTGGGACCGCAGTAAGTATGTTCTTCAGGTGAAGTGTGTCCATTTCGGAAATTCCAGAAGACACAGCCACATTTTGTAAGTGTTCTGGATTTTCTTTGGCAAAATTTATCCAATCTTCGACACTCACTTGTTTGGCCACGGTGGTAAACAAACCATTTTTGGACATTTCCTTGGCAACTGAAAATGTTCCTACTGTGTCCATGTTTGAGGCGATTATGGGAACACTGCAAAATTTTCGCTTGCTATGGCAAAAATTGTATTCTCGCTTGAGTTCTACCTTAAAAAATTTTAAATCTTAGAGTAGTTAATTTTGACAGTGCTCTGGGTGCCTACATCACTGCGACTTTTGAGTGTGCTACGCTTGGGTCGAATCAAAACATCCTTGAAATCCAGCTTTATATCAGTGTCCAAGCGGGGCATTTTAAAATTGTCTAGTTTTATCTAGAAAATAAAAATAAAAATTTTGTTGCTCAGTTTTTATACAACCAAAATTAAAAAATACAAAAAACAAAACATCTTGACTACTTTAATAGCTTCAAGTCATATAAACTTAAGACAAAAGCATTTGGAGCTATGAGAAATTTAAAATAACTGCATTTAGAATTTTTTGCATTAAATTTTATCTCGTTTTGTAAATGTGTTTTAAATTTGGAAAGCTTTTCCACGCCATATGCTCAATTAATTACAGTGATAAAAAGTGTACAATGCTGACCCAAGTTCAAAGTCACTCCATTTTAAATTTTTATTTTTTTAGATTTGAAAATTTTTAAAATCGATTTCTATTGACGTCATTTATATTTAAATTAATTATTTTATGATATTTACTATCAACATAAATATTTTTATCAAAATATCAATAGAGATTGTGTAGTTGTATAAAATTTATTGAAAAAAATTCACTTTAAAATTCTGGGCAAAATTTTTTAATCTTTTTTCTGCATTAAATAAACGAATTATATTTAAATTTATTATGATTAGACTAGAAGAAAAAATTTAAAAAAAATGTTACTTTTTAGTTAAAAAAAAACAAAATAACAAGATGTCGAGGTTGGCTATTTGGCTAAGCTTTCAATTAAAAATAATTTGCGGAATAATATTTCAAGATAAAGATTCAAAAATTTTATTTTTGGAAAAAAAGGATAGTCATATGTAATTTTGCAATTTGATGTAATTAACGAATTTTGAATTTTTGATCATTTTTTGGTAAACCCGTCATATCAATAATTAAATTGTCATATGAGTATAAGTATAATCTTCATATGGATAGTTAAATTAAAAATTTTAATTGATTAATTGTTAGATTATTAATTTTTATTTTGACTAATTTTTAATATGACGATTAAATTTTGATATGAATATTTTACATATATTTACTCAAAGAGCCTTATAAAGATCGTGAAAATGATCTTGTGTAATTGATAAGCATAATGAAAGAGTGTTTATTAGCGCTAATTATTTATATACCAGAAACCAGTTATCCAGAAGGAGCTTTAGCTCGGCACAGATAAAACAAAATAAATATTAATAATAAAATCCAACTCCATCGTGTGATTGCTACCTTACAATTTCATCTTTTTTTCCTGAACTATCAAATATTTAAACATGTTTAACCTCTAGCTATTTCAACATATAGTTTTTAGTTTTCTTTTTATTATTTAGACCTATTTTTCCTTTTTTTTTATTTTTATTTATTTTTTAATTTTTTTTATCTTATTTAACTTTATTTAAATTAATTTTTTTTTATTTATTTTTATTCTGAAGGAGCATTACAGCTCGGTACAGATAAACAAATAAATAAATAAAAAATAATTTGGATATTTATTTATTACAATAAACGCCACAGAGCGTTAGCGTTACTATTTAATAGAAACGCTGTAATTGAATACATATTCGAATAATAAATAAATTTTAAATTAAATTTGAACAAAAAATTATTCTGATTTAATAATTTAAATAAATAAATAACATAATTTTAATTTTATTTTGATAAAAGTTGAATATTAAAACTATTTAAAATGTGTTACCGAAAACAAAATTGGATGGTTTTGTCTTTTTTTCTTCTAAAAATCGAAGGGCCCATTTCTTTTTTTTTTTTTTTAATAAAGTCCTCACTTGGACTTGACTTAAGACTTGTGACTTTTAAACAAATCTGGTTTTAATAATGATGTTTTCTGCTTCTAAAATTAGGCTTTATTGTCTGTATTTTTTCTTTTTCCATAATGTTTAGATTATTATACCATTTTTCAATTTTTTTTCTTTGATAATATTAAAAATTTATAATAATAACTAATATTATTAATAAATAATCAAACGGACACTTTGAAAGAATGGTTAACTCATAAACCATTCACTTTTTACATTTACTTTCAAATATCTTATTGTTTTTTAATTTATTAGTCTTAAATTTGATCATTGCGATCTAAATTATTTATACAATACTGATTTTTAAGATTTAATTTTTCCTTAGTCGAAATCCAAATTAATGACCCTATGCTCCGCAAGTAATAAAAAGGAGAAAAAAAATTTGCATGTTTTGTCAACAAAAATACATAAAGAGTTAAAATTATTTTCAAAGCAATGATTCGATTCTAAGCTTGAATTTTTTAAAGACTATTTTATATTTTAAATTTTGAGTTATTCTTTAGTCCATATTTACCATCACATAAGATAATTTTCATTTTTCAATTGTTTCAGTCTAAAACATCTTGATTAAATATTTGCAAATTTATCAATTTTAAAAATTTAAATTTAAATTAATGTTTACAGTTTAATTTTTTTTTAGGAAAAAAAAAAACAAGTTGTTTAATTTTACATTAAATTAAGAATAATGAATTATTTAATTACAAATGAATTCTTCAAAACATTTTTTCTAGATAAATCTTGATTGGAAAGTTTCTAAAAAATTTATTTTTTATTTATTGAAAGTTTTCATAATTTAATGTCTAAAATATATTTTGAAAAAATGAAATCTGCTAAATTTTTTGATTAAAATGATTATATTGAAAATTGAGCAAATTTTTTACTAGCTCCTATTTTTAGCTCTATAAAAACTTTATCAGAGATCCAAAATTGCTGGATTTTATAAAGAAAAAGAAACAAGCCAGATTATTCAAATAAATAATGAAAAAGCCTTATTTGTGGCATCTTTAGTGGGTTAATTATTTTCACATATCTTGTGTAAAACTGGATTTAATACTGAATTTTGTGGTACACCAGCTTTGACTTTATTTGAAACCTACACATTAAAAATTCAATACTTTTTAATTTCAAGACTTGAAGAGATTTTCAAAATTTGAATTCGCAAATTTTCAACCATGAGACTTTTGATGCTTCAAAACTAAAGCTAAAAAAAATTTTTAATTCTACCAATTTAATGAAATTTATCATAATCTTCGGATAATTTTTTTTTGTTAGATACAATCACAGTCATATTTTATGAAAAAGATTTTTTTTAAATGAACATATTAAGCAGCAAGAGATAAAAACCCATTCAATTTTTTAAAAATATTTAATTTCTGAGCCAAGATATTTTAACTAACAAACTAATAAAATAAAAAAAAATTTAAATTAAATTCAAAGATCGGAGTTTATGTACAAGAAACCATAAACTCAGATCAAATAGATGATCAAAACTCTTTTTTGATCGATTTGGATGATAAAAAGCTAATTGATTCTGAAAAGGTAAAAGGCATGAAGTTTAGAATAAAATCATCAATTAGAAAAAAACGGCTAAAAAAATCCCTAAACCCCATTGAAAATATTAAATTAGTAAATCAACATTTTTAATCTAGATTGTTTGTTTGCGCATTTTCTATGCTCGGGGATTTCATAAAAATTTTGCTGGATGCTTTTTTTTTTAATTTTTTTAAATAATGAAATAAATTTTTTTTTTTTTTAAAGAAACTTTTTGTTGCTGATGGAACTGAATCAGGTATTCAAAGAGCCAATTTGAGGCTAAAAAAATTTTCCTCTACTACTCATTCAGTTAATAGCAACAGTGATGTATCATCGAACACTCGGCGACGAAGAGACAATCACAAAAAACGTCGCCAAACAGCGATTATCTTCGACTACACCCGAGCTTATTTTATATCTGTATTCAAATTTTTCAACAAGCAAAGTTATCTTTTATCCTTGGTTTCAATGATGGCATGGAGCATTTTGTACCATTCGATCCTCACTCTTGTCCTATTACTTTGGGCTTGTTTAATTTGGACTTTGCCAAAGACAAGACAGTGGTGTCTGAGATCATCGCCTCTAATAGTCGCCTATTCAATATCGCTTTTGATTTTAGAGTTTATTTACAGCCTTCGACTAAATTCAGGAGAATTGCCCGAGTTTAAAGAAATCGGTCTGGAAAAGCATGAAACTCCAATAATTCACTTGGCTATCAAAGCTGGTCTTACATTATTTTTCTGGCTAACTTTGCATCAATTCATTGCAGAACGCAATGAAGCCACAATTTTAAGCATTCCAACACATGAGACTAATACAAGTCAATTGCCTTTTTTGGATCAAAACTTTCAGGCTGAAATTGTGGAATGGATTCAGTCTATGTTTGCCAAATATTGGATTTTTCTCTCATCTCTTATGCTCCTTTTGATGAGCTGTCAAAATGAAGTTGTCGCATATCGGATAGGATACATGGGTCTTTTTTTGTATTTTATAACTACATTTCAAGTAATTTATTTTTTATTTTTTATTTTTAATTTAAGCTTCGCTTTTGTTTTTGAAGGTAAATTTTATGATCAAAAAAAATTATCTTAATATCTCGATCTACAATTTATTTTTTTGATCATAAAGTTTGGTTGAGGATTAAAAAAAATAAAGAGAGATTAAAATACATGTGATTCACACATAAAAATAAATTTTTTTATTTAAAATGATTTAAAATTCACAAAATGAATTTTTTGAAATGTTAAAATCACATAAATTAAGTTTTAAAATCAAAATTAAACCATAAAAAAAGTCAATAGTTATTTGAACAAAATATTTATCTTTTTTCTTTTAAAATGAATTTTTTGTTAAAAATAAAATAGCTGTCTAATTCCTGACTCTTGAAAGTCTCTAGGTATTTCTTTTTAAATATTAATTTTATCTTTTAGATTTGATTTTTTTATTCAAATAATGGAAAAAAGAAAATTTCATTTTTTAGAAAAATATTATAAAAATTTAAAATTGCTTTATTGAGTTAACCATTCAATATTCCTCTATTGACCCTTCATATGAAATTTAAAATAAAAAATCAATGACGTCTCGTTACTCGCATAAAAAAAGCTCGGCTTCTCTATCTTAAATAGTGCCACTGTAGAAGACAAGATTTTTGGCAAATTTTTTCTTAATGATAAGATGTGGGTAAAATTATAAATTAATTAAGGTGAACAATTTAAATGACAAAATATGATGTTATTTAATTAATTATTCAAGAAAATAATCGAAATATTGATTTTTTTTAAATAAAATTAAATATTAAATTAAAAAAAATAAAAAAAATTGATAAATTAAAAAAAATTGAAAGAAATACCAAAATTAAATTTGGTTAAAAATTTATTTTATTTCTAGTGAGTTCGATTTTCTGACCAAATCATTGAGTAAAATTTTTTATTGTTTACATAATTATCTAATAAATTTATTAAAATTTCACAGTCCTAAATTTTTACCAAGTGACAATATTTCAGTTTTTCATTTTTCTTTTAAACCATTTTAACCTTTTTCTATTTCTATTTACTATTTATAATTCATGCTTCTAATGATCTTCATATTTTACATCTGCATACAGTAGTGATTCAGTTCGAGGATTTACCAAATTTTACGTTAATTCGGGTAAATACCGTAAAATCTAAAAGTTAAAAATCTAAATTTAAGAAAATTTTAGTTAAATTAAGTAAAAAAATAAAAATTTCGAAAATTAAAATAAAAACTATAATTAACTTTATCGAAAAATTTTTTATTGTTTTTTAAACTTATTGATGATGTTTAAATTGATTTTTTATTTAAAAAAAAAAATAAATGAATTTCTTAAAATAAAGAAGTTTGAATTTAAATTTTAGAGATTTATAATTTTTTTTTTATAAAGCCCAAACAAGGCTCTACATTTGTCATACAGTTCCTTGAATTTTTTACTTTTATTCTTTTTTAAAAGTTATAAACTTAATGATCTTAATTATTTCTTAATTTTTAAGCTCCTGAATACATTTTGGAGAATGTCATTGTACATATTTAATTTTATAGTGATTATCTATTCAATGATAGTTCTTGTTTTAATTTACATTTTCCAATTTGATGAAGTACCGGTATATTTTAAACGCGTTTTGAATATTGATGATGAAATATTGTCATCAATTGGTTTTGAAAAATTCGACAAAACTGACCAACTAGTGGTTCGTTTGCTCACACCAACAACCTTTCTTATTGTCAACATAATCCAAAATCACTATTTTCACGATTCGTGGATGAAGTTAACTAATTCCAAAAGATCTACAGACCAATCGGTCGAAGTAGTAGAGCCAACAAGCAGTATCAACAACAACGATCTGATAGTCAGCGTTTTACAGACCAATCTTTCTGATGAAGAGAATAAATTACAAAGAAAAAAAGAAAATTTCTTATCATTTTTGAAAAGAAATATCAATAAAGTCAACAAATGGTATTCAATTGTATCAGTTTATGTGTGGCGTCTAGCCGAAATACATGTTTATAAAGCACTTATTTGTCTTATAGGAATCTATTGCATCAAGAATGTGTCATTGCTGAACTTAATTTTATTTGTAGCACTTTTGCTAAGTATCCTTACTAGCCATTGCAACCAGTATGATAAGAAAATAAATTCAATTTTTTCTGGAATTGTTCAAATTTGGATATCAGTGCTCACTATCTCATCGATGTTTTTTCAATTGAAATTTGTTCACAGTCCAATGGTCACCAATTGTACAGTAAGTAAATTCAGATTTTCTCCTCTATTTTGAAAAATTAGTCACAATCAGACTTGTTTATAAGTCAATGTTTATAACTTTTTCTTTTAATTTTGTTTTGAGTAACGATAGCTGCAAAGTTATCGATCTGAGTAGCCTAACGACCTACTTAGAATAAATCCCAACTATTCCATGAAAGGAAAGTTGGGACTAGACGATCCGAGCCAGATATCGTTTAGTTTTTCGGACGCTGCAAAGTGTCCAAAAAGCCAGTATTGCAAAGTACTGCAGCGCCCTCTTTTCACTCTTCAGAGCCATATAATTGCCACGCATTACACAGGTTTTAAGTCAAGTCAAAACAATGACTTAAAAATTTTTTTTTTTTGTAAAGTCATAACTCTGACTTACATTTTTGTGACTAAGACTTAAAACTGTGACTTATAAGCAAGTCTGATTTGAACAAGAGATATTTGGACTTAGGGGGCCCTGGTCAAAAAGTACAGTAGTACTGCTAAGTGCGAACCTTGCCTCAAAATTCTAATTATTTAATTAAATATAGCTTTTTTTGCTGAAAAATTGGCTTTTATTCTTAGACTTTAAAAAAAAAATTTAAGTCAAGTCATAACTTTGACTTAAATTTTTGTGACTTAGACTTAAAACTGTGACTTAAAAACAAGTCTGTTCAAAATACTCGTATATTCTTTTTAATTGATTTTTTAACTAATTTATTTTAAAAAAATTTTAGATAGAAATTTAATATTTTTATTTAAATATTCATTTTCTCTTCTATTCCTATTTTTTCCTGATGTTAGAAAAAGTGAATAGGAATAAGGAAGAAGAGAGGAAAGAAAATGTACAAATATTTTTTTAAAGTATAAAATACGGATAATAATAAAATACAAAACTTTATTATCATTTTTCATTTACTATCGTGCAAATATACTTTTTTGTTGAACTAAATTGAAATAACCTTCACATGCCCTTATTAAGTAAGAATAGATTGTTTTGGCACGGATGCGTATTAATCCGTCATATCAATAATTAAATTGTCGCATGAATATAAATATGATCGTCATATGGATAATTAAATTAAAGATTTTAATTAATTAATAGTTTAATTATTAATTTTAATTTTAATAGTTCTCTAATCCACAACATGCCAAAATCCTTAGACCAGACCTCAAACCCGGAACCTGTGTAATTTTTTATGATGATCAATTTTTTTTCTTATGACGATTTAATTATTGATATGACTGCTAAATATTTTACCTTTTGGCACTCTTTTTCAAATCAAAAAACATTGTTCTGTAGATTCTACTTCACTGCAGTATTATTGTATCATTCAATATTTTTTAAAATACTTTAAAATCAGAATCTTGTTTTAAAATTTTCTAAGCTGAAATAAGTTTAAAGCAATTGTTCCATATTATTGTACATTTTTTATTTGTATCTGGATTTGGACCTTACATCCAATTCAACAAATATGTAAAAATTTAAAGACCAAGGAAAGAACAATGTTTTGCAATTAAAAAAAATATATTTATTTTTTCTTTTACTTATTTTTTGTAAAAGATGATTTATATAACCAATATTAGAGAATGATTAAAATATTTTAATAAATTTTACCTTAAAAAATATAAAAAAATATAAATTAAGCAAAAAAAAATTTTTTAATCAATCTAATAATTGTTTGTCGAAGAATTATTGAAAAAAAAATCAAATTTTTGGATCGAACTAAAAGGGATTTACGAGGAATAGAAACCTAAAAAGTTAAATAGAATTTAACAAATTCGTTTAAACATTTTATAAGCCATTCACTTCTGAAAAGTGTCCAAATATTTTCACTTAGCTAAAACTACTAAAAATATAAAGAAAAAATTAAGTTGAATCAAAAATTTTTTTTAGAATAAGAAATAAAAATTTTAATTCCAAGAGATGATAGGTGGTCAAACCACTAGTTTAAAAATGATGTTTTTTATAATATTTTCACCAGTTAAAAGAAATTGCGGTGTTTTGTGATTGAAAAACTAAAATTTATTGAAGTATTTTAGAATTCTATTAATCAATTGTTAATTAAAAAAATATTTAAATAATCCTGATTTTAATGTGACAAAATTTTATATTTTTAGTTTACCAATCGTTCTGATTCATCAATTGATCCATTTTTGCTCAAACCCCAGGACAACTTGAAATACATTGGCATTGAAAAAGCAGATAACATACAAGATAACTTAAAAGTAATTTACCTCTAAATTTGATATTTTAAAATTTCAATTATTTTAATAAAAGTACTACATCTGCATATTTTTATTATTGACATTTCAAAAAATTGTCAAACTCAAACAAAAACACTACAGACTAAAAAACAACATCCCACAACCCATTTATAGCATTCTATTTGACCACATAACATGGCTAGATATGGACAAGGACTTGTTCCAATTTTCAAAATATATGGCTAATTATTTCTTCTATCGATTTGGCTTGGAAATTTGTCTATTCATGACCAGTATTGTAATAATCACTCGAATGGACGTGTATGCTTTAGTCTACGGAATTTGGCTAGGTATATTTTTGAATCTGAGAAGGACAGCTATTAGAAGAATATGGATTTACTATTTTGTTTTTCTAATACTATTACTTCCAATTCAGTATGCTGGATGCTTGGGACTACCATCAGTGTTGTGCTATGAGTACCCGTGGTCACAGTGGAATCGAAACCAACCGAACAACATCATAAACAAGGCTCGGATTTGGTTGTTTCTTCCGGATTATTCAAGCCCTCCATCAGCCTCAAAAATGATTGCAGACTTTTTTCAAATTTTTTTTGTTTGGCTACAATTGAATGTATTCAATCTGGAAATGGACAGGCATGCAAAAATTTCCACCATCATGATAGAAACAATGGGTGGAAAAAATAGCGAGCTTGTTTATGAAAAAAAGGATCCGCTGCAAGTAAACCCATTCCATGATTTTATTTCCAAGACCAGAAACTATTTGGACAAATTAAAATACGCTATTTACATGTATTCATACTGGTTGGTTTTGGCAATAGTTTTTTTGTCCGGAACAAGCCGAATAAGTATTCTGTGCATGGGATACGTCATTTTGAGCTTTATTTTCTTATGGATGGGACAAACTTTTCTGATGCGCCCTTTGAACAAACTTCTAAAATTGTAATTTATTTCTACTAAATTTTTTAATTTAATTTTCTTTTTTAAATTTTTTTTCTTAAGTTGGAACGTACTTGTCTCTTATTGCTTTCTAGTCATTTTTATTAAAGCTGTGCTTCAGGTAGATATTTTTTTTAATTAAAAGAATAAAATTTTAATTAAATTTATTAAAAAATAGATTGTTATTTGTATTTTTTCGAGTAAAGTAAGTTCTATTTGCATCTTGATTGACATTTTTGGCATAAACTGCAAAGCATTTCCGTCCGATAAATTTCCGGAAACAAAATGTTTGACTAATGATGATTCAGGAGATGTCGGTCTGGTATGGGACATTGTTTGTTTTCTGGTATTATTGCTTCAGCGACGTCTCTACATGTCCAATATGTTCGAACATGTGGTTAATGAGTATCGGGCCCAAGCAATTTTAGCTGCCAGGTAGCTAATCTAAAAAATGAGTTGTGGCAAAATTTAATTTTTTTCTTATCTAGAGGTGCTGAAATATTTAAGAAAATAATTCGACACAAAGTTAAAAGAGAAAAAGACAAAGAGGACAAAATTTTGGAAAAACTGAAAGCTAATGTCGAACGAATTAGAGAGCATCAAACTGATAAAGTGGCCAAGAATCCAAAAGATCATTATGAAGGTAATTTTTCATCTTTTTTTTACATTTAAAATTATAAATTTGTCTTTTAGTTGGTAAATAATAGTAACTTTAAATAATTTTAGCTTTGCATTAGGTTTTAAGAAAATTTTGAATCTTATCATTTCTTAAAGGTTTAATTCAACCCTTTATGTTTTTCTTTATTTTGCTTGATATTACAGCAAAAGCTTTGGAACGCATGCTTTATTTTTAAATATTCATTTTACAAAACAAAGTTAAAAATTTAAAAAAAAAATTTAATTAATATTTTATGTATTCTAAGTCCCATGGTCTGATTAAAAAAATTCAAATTAAAAAAACGTCTTTTATTTATTAAGATTGAATACATTCAATTAAATTAAAAAAATTAAAATTTTTAATCAATCAAGTATAAATTTGGCAACATTTTAATTCGACCATGAGACCACATAAATTTCACCTAATACTTAAGTCAAATATTTAAGTGTTTATATAAGTAAATTAAAAATTCTATTTGATTCTACCTGATACGAGATTTTATTGATTATAAATGTTTTAAGAAATTTTTGAATCTTAGAAATTCTTAAAAAATAAAAGGTAAAGGTTTAATTTAAGCATTCAAATTAAAATTGTGATTGATAAAAAAAAATTTTTTACAAAAAAAAGTTAAGGGAAGTTGAGTAAAGAACACTTACAAAATATTTTATACAATTAAGGAATGATAAATAGAATGTTTATTTTTGCCTCTAATTAACATATATAACTATCAATTTTCCATCATGTCTTTATTTAAAAAAATCTTACAATTTAATGTCTAAGATACAATATTAATAAATTAATTTTTTTTCTGATAAACAAATTTAGATGTCAAGTAAATTAAATTAGTTTTCGACTAAATAATTTTTAGAAATTTTTGGTCGATGGGTCATCCGTTAAATTAGAATTTTTGTAATGTTATTAAAAATTAAATTTTATTTATTAAGTTGTTCAAAAACAAAATTAAAAAAAAATTTGCCCTTCAATTTGCTTTTTCAGTATTTCACAACTTTTTTCTTTAGTATTCAGCAAGTATTTTTTGAGTATACTCTTTTGATATTTTAAATGTTCTTCACACATTTTTGATTTATTCCAGGAGGATTCTTGTGTATTTTTACACTTTTTTCGTTTTTTATTTAGCAATCATGAATAAGAAATTTTATAAAAGTTTACTTATTAATTACGAATTTATTGTTTATACGTGAAAATAAAAATATTTAATAATCAAAATTAATTTATTTTAATATTTTTTGATTTTAATTTTGATGGAAAAAAAATTCCCAAAAATGATTAAATTTATTGAGTAATAAGCAAAAGAAGTACCTAAAAGGGTCGAATAAACCCCTCCGGGTTTTGAGTGTTAAAAGTCACAAATCAAGAGTCATGACTTGATTTGAAGAATTTAAAAATTAACTAGAAGCCATGTAAATTTTAATTTATTAATTTACAGAAAGGGTATTGGCGTTTATCTTAGGATTTTTGGCTCCTGGTGTTAATCTTTTTGACCGAAGACTTTCTATTCCATTTTAGAAAGCTAAGAGCGTTTTCCTTTAGGAAAAAGCAACAAAATCTTTCCATCTTTAAGATTAGCACAGGCAATTCCTCTCCCAAACAAACTCTCTATTAATAAATTTTCCTTTATGTTATGCGAGCTATTTTTCATTTTGTTCAAGTTAAAAAAATTAAAATTACAATTAAAATTATATTTATTTATGAAAAAATTCCTAAATTAAAAAAAAAAACTTCTATTCAATTAAAGACTTAAAATTTTTGAGTATCCTTTTAATTTTCTCGTAAATATATCAAAATAACATTATGATACTTTTGTTTTTTCATTTCGTAAATTTTTTGCTTTAATTAAAAATTTTTGACTTGAATTTTTTCTTCAAAGTCAAGCCACAATATTGCCTTGAAGCCACATCATACAACACTGATTTTATTTTTGGAAATTTTGGTATTTATTAATTAATTTGGGAATTTTAAAATAATTTTTCTCATTTAAACAAATAAAAAAAAATAAAAAAACAAAATAGATTATTGATTTGATTTACTAAAAAAAAAAGAAAATAAAAATTTTATTTTTAGGTTAAAAAGGTGCAGCAAAGTATGTTGCACTATGTTGCAGTATTTTTTTTTATTAACTTTAATTTTAATTTATTAAAAAATTAAGAATTTTTGTTCAATTTGTATTTGAATTTCACAATACCGAAATTTTTTCATGTTATCACATTTTCACTAATGTTTTCTCAAAAAATACATTAAAAAAATTTAAAAGAAAATTAAATTAATTGTTGATAATGCAGAATTAAATATTTTTCACTTAGATCATTTATACTTTGGCAAGTTTTTACCATAGTCTTCAAATTTTACTAAAAATATAATTTAATCTTTAATTAAGCTGTGCGTTCTGGTGACTATTATATGTTTGATGAAGAATTAGATGCAGATGAATGCGCTGATTTGAATAGTCAAGCTTCTAAATCAAAAGATATAGATGAAGAATTTTTATCGTCGTCCGACTCATCTTCGAATTTCTCAAAAGAAATGAAGCAAGCAATTTTGCAGACAGCAATCATTTTGGATAAAAAGGAAAACGAAAATGAAAAAGAAACTGAGCAAAAAAAAAGCTGGTTAACCGTGGAAAACAAACATTTTTTGACCATCAAATACTACTTTGAAAAATATTTCCTCATTGCTATTGATGTTCTCATTTTTTATTTAAACAAGCAATCCAAAGACTTCCGATTGGTATCCCACATGTTAGCAAAAGAAAAGCTTAAACTAAAATTCAACTCGAATAGCCAAGAACCATCCATGCAATCAATAGATGGCTACTTAACTGACCAAGATATTCAGCAAGCTTTGAAAGAATTAAATCAGCACATGAATTCTCAATCTAGAATTGACAAATTTCTCTCTTCTATTTTTTACTTTGCTCTCAGTCAGTCTGAGTTTATTTGCTATTTTTTTATGATTTTGAATCATTTAAAATCAGCCTCACTTCTCTCGGTGCCATTACCGATTTCAATATTTTTATGGGCAATGCTTTGTCTGCCACGTCCGACAAAAACTTTTTGGATCACCAGCATCACATACATCGAAGCTATTGTGGTTATTAAATACCTTTTCCAATTTGACTTTTTTTCCCAAGATAAAGAGTCACTTAAAAAATTGCTTCAAGTACTTGGTATAGCGAAAATAAATAATTTTGCTGTGTTTGACTTATTTTGTCTCTTGGTAATATTTTTGCACCGAACAATTCTTAAGCGTCTTGGTCTTTGGAAAGATTATTCAAGTGATGAGGATGATGATGAGATGATTACAATTAAAAATAAGGAAATTAATGCAGAAAGTAATCTAGATGAGGAGACTGATGAAATTTTACAAATTGAACCGAGTGAAGTGGTCGATGAGCCTGGACTGGTTGAAGAAGAGAATGCAAATGATTATGACGATGCAGAAAATGCTGATGAAAGCGGTCTAAAACGATTAAAAAATAAAGCAGAACAAATATCAAAGTAATTGAAAAATTTTATTTAACTTTTAATTTTTTAACGCGGTATTGTATTTAATTTGAGTTTAAATTATTTTGCTAATTATTAAGATTTTTAAGGAAAATTTCCAATTGTCAGAATTTCCTTAAAAAGAATTTTCAACAACAAACCTTATTTTATTTTTCACTTAAAAATTTTTATTAAAAATTTAATAATTTACCTATTTTTGGGTCTATCTGCACAAACAAAAATCTCTTTAGCACAAAAAGAATGTGATAATGATATCGGTATTGTGAATTTTGGTACACAAATTAAATACAAAATATAAAAAATGCCCAGGCTTAAGTAGTAGTAGTAGTATAAATCAGTATATTGGTGGTACAAAGGATGTATCAGTGGCTAACATTTACATAGCAGGTTATGGTCCTTCAGAACTTTAGCTTTGGCATTTTTAATATTAGGTTTTTGTTTTTTGTACCAAAATTCACAATGCCCATGATTTCTCAAGTTTTTTTAAAAATACTTTCTATGTATTGATAAACCTTCACTGATATGTAGATTTTTATTAAATTAAAATAGATTAAAATATTGATGTTCTTTTTATGGAATCGTTTGATTATTATTTGAAATTCCATAATAATTTTTTCACTCTTTTAATCATTCTTTTTTAAATTTTTAAATAAACATAAACTTTCAAGAAATAATAGGTTACGTATTTAAAAATTCATTAATTTTTGGATTTTAATAAAGAATTTGTCTTGGAAAAATATGTTATCGCACTTAAAAAAATTTGAGCTTTTTAAAATTTAAACTAAATGCCAGATTTTCACAAGTTAACACAAATTTTGTAACATTTTCTAGACATATTATATTTAAACAAGCAATTTAACTTACCCGGCACCAGAAAATAGTTGTTCTGAATGAGCCAACGCTAAAAGAGTACAAAAACTAAATATTCAAATACTTAATTTTTTTAATATTTTATTCAAATTTTTATATTTTTAAATTATTTGTTGAATTTATCCAAAATTCAAGTTGATTTTAAATGTAAGTTAAGTTCGAATTTTTATTTGAAAATTGATAGTTTTCGAATTTAATTTCAAAAATAAAAATAAATCAAATCTAAATTTAAATTTATCTTAAATTCAAGATTTATTCGAAAATACTTCTTTTTTAATAGTCTTTTCAAATTTTGTATTTATTCAAGTTTCAATTTGTATCAAAATATTTGATTCGATTTCATTACTAATCTTTATGTATCAATTACTTTTAAAATGTAAAAATTATTCTTTTTGATTTAAAGGTCACACATAAAATAATAAAATTTAATTATTTTTAATGCGATGAGATGGGCTACAATTTGTTAATCAAATTTTTTTTCTGGAATAAAAAGATTTTAATTTTTAAAAATAAAAAAAAAACAAATTCGAATTAAAAAATATTCAAAAATTTAAAACTCGACTTTAGATATGTTTGCTGATGTTCTGAATTAGCACAGGCCCTATTTTGATGGTTCTTGTCTTGTGTTAATTTGGAAAGATTTTAGAGCTGCGAAAAATCCTTTAATTTAAAATTTTTAAAATTTAATTACAATACCGTTATGAACCAGAAATTGGATTAACCACTAAACAAGTTTATCCAAAAATGGTCAATCAAAATCAAGTTGATTAAAAAAATTTTTTTTAAAGAAAATTAGAATTTTATCTAATTATAATCATGTAAATTTAAATTTATTTTCCCTCCTATAATTAAATGTTGTCCTGTTTGTATCTATTCCATGTCTTGTGAAAGCTTATAATCATAACACACATCTAACTCCTAACTACTAAAGCTTTTAACAATAACATTCATTTTAAGAGAAAAGACAACTAATCCATTTTTGAAATTCTATCGTGACATTCAATCCAAACACTATGCCGTTGTTGTGGACTGCTATGCTAAAACATTCCTCTGCGAGTTTATAAATTGTATCATAACAATATTTACATATCAATATTTTGGCGAGTCGGCCTATTTGGCAGCCGAGGATTCTTCCAACAGCGTGGTTAGTTCCATAAAAGACAACAAGGTGCCGTACTCATTTTTGGTTATGTTTTTGATCCAATTTATTCTCATGATAGTTGACAGAGCTTTATATCTAAGAAAAAACAGAGTTGGAAAATTTTTATTCCAGTTGGCTTTGGTCCTGTTTGTGCACATTTGGGTTTTTTTTGTCCTTCCCTACATCACCAAATTGCCTTTTACTGCAAACAGGCCTGTACAAATATGGTACTTGGTCAAATGTATTTACTTCGGCTATTCGTCCAGACAAATCAGATGCGGATACCCGACCAGAATTTTGGGAAATTTTTTGACCAAGAGTTACAGCTACGTAAACCTTGTCCTTTTCAAAGGTTTTCTTCTTGTTCCATTTCTGCTCGAGCTAAGATCTCTCATGGACTGGATGTTTACTGACACCTCTCTTAGTCTGTCTGATTGGCTTCAGATGGAAGACATTTATGCCAACATTTTTGTACTCAAATGCTTCAGATACAACGAAAATGTATAATAAAAATAAATTAAAAATTTTTTGAAATTAAAATAATTTTTTCAATATTTATTTAGAAATATCCTACTCCAAGGGGTACTAAGCGTAAAGCTACCATTAAGTACGGCTTTGGAGGTCTTCTTTTGACAATAATAATACTCATCATTTGGTTTCCATTGCTTTTGTTTTCTGTCAGCAAGGACTTTAATGAATCAATTCCACCGCAGACGTGCAAAGTTGACTTGCAGATTGCCGGATTTCTCCAAATCTACTCGATGTCCTCTCAGCAGCGTCTTGCGCAAAAACTTAGTCTAAGCGATTTCAATTCCTTAAAGAACATTGATTCGGGTTCTTACAGCTTTTTGAAAGACTATACTCCGGATGATGTGTTTTGCATAGCTATACCCGGAAATTCCACTTCAATTTGGCAGATAAGTCCGCCCAGTTTTGAAAATTTGAAAGAACAATTGATTGAATCTGATCCTGTTGAGCTGAATTTTTTTTATTCAATAACAAGAGTGTCTACGGGCCTTAAGAATGAACAAATCAGTGAGGTTGTTTCAGCTTCCAAGCAGTCAAAGCTCTACAACGAAACTAAGATGGAACTGTATAAGATGCTAAATAACGAAAATAGTGCTAAAAGTGTCAAGCTGGAATCGGTCTATCCGAGGTTTGTTCATGCCAGAACAAAAGGAAATATTGTAGAAATTGATTCAATGAAAAATTCAGGTAAATAATTTGTTTTAAGTTATTAATTAAAAAATGTTGATTTACAAAAAAATATTGATCTTTTTAAATTATAAAGTGAATTTAGCTATTGAATATTCATATGTCAGTATTTTCACAAGGTTAAGTCTTAAAAAAAACTTATTTATTTCCGAATGAAGGTTATTTTTATTTTTAAGAAAATATTTAATTTAAAAAAAAAATGCATACTGGTTCATTAAAATCGTCTAAACAAAATTTCAATAAAAAGCCAAAATTTTTGAGTAAATTCCTCAAAACGTCAGAAAATCTTAAATTTTATTTGGGTAAAAAGCTTTTTATTTTTATATTTACCACTCATTTATTAAATAAAAAAAACAGATTATTTTATTTTTAACCTTTTAAAAATTTGAAAAATCAATATTTAATAAAAAATACTAGAAAAAATTTTTTTTACCACATTATTTGAACAAGCTTAGTATCTTCGTTTTAGCATTGTACTACTATGTTTTTGTCAAATAAGTTAAGATATGTTCGGCAAATCGAAGTTTCAAATTAAATTTAAAGATCAAAACGACCATTTAAAATTTTAAAACTTATTTATTAATTTATTTATAAATTTAATTAATCAAATGATTTTGATATTTAAAAAAAAATAAATACATTGCTTTTACGAAAACAGGAGAATGGATAAAATTACGTCTTTTCCCGTAATTTTCCGTAAGATTACGTAAGATTAAACTTACGCTAACTCAGGGTGGTAAGTAAACGTAATCTTACGTAAGATTGTGTAAAATTACATCAGATTACGTAAAAAATTGTAATTGACAATAAAAATGCTAACGGCCAAAAACACCTCAAAATCTCGCTGAAAAATCAAATTTATTTTTTTTTGTCCTTTTCAAATCAAAAGATGAAATAAATTCGTACAAATTTTTTTACTCTCTTTCTTACTCTTTATTACGTTAATTTACGTAATTATACCTTAAATTTAGTAAATATTATTAAGAAAATGTAATTCCCCTTTTTTTAATATACAGTATTTCTCAAAAATTTAG
This sequence comes from Brachionus paranguensis, assembly GCA_016802215.1. NCBI lineage: Eukaryota > Metazoa > Rotifera > Eurotatoria > Ploima > Brachionidae > Brachionus > Brachionus paranguensis. The sequence continues at coordinate 428,768 of JAESIX010000024.1, read as the reverse complement.
AATCAATCGATATTATTTAAAACTGTTTACATATGGATAATTGATTGAGGTTAATAATTATTTATTTTCTCGCTTCGTCTATTAACAATGTTCCAAGAGTTTTTGATATTTTCCATTGATTCAAAATTTTTGAGACAAACTGTATACTAAAAAAAGGGGAATTACATTTTCTTACTGATATTTACTATATTTATTTATTTGATTTTTCAGCGAGATTTTGAGGTTTTTTTGGCCATAAGCATTTTTATTGTCAATTACAATTTTTAACGTAATCTGATGTAATCTTACGTAATTTTACGTAAAATTACGGAAAAAGACGTAATTTTACCCATTCTCCTGTTTTCGTAAAAGCACTGTACGTTACATTAATAGACATGCTATGTCCAATAATGGTTCATTATCAAAAAAACATCAAAATGATTGATCTCTAATTCATTTTACAAAAAAAAGCAATAATTTAAATAATTCAGGTTAAGTTAATAAAAAAATTTATTCATTTTTAAATTCATTACTTTTATCTTTGGATCGTGATCTCAAGCTTCAATTTGTCATATGTTCTGCTCTTTTAAAAATAAACTCATGTTCCAGTTTCATATCTTTTTGATTTTAAATTCAAGCATTAGTTTCGTAGAGAAGAAGAGAGCTCCTAAATTCTCTTAAAATTTTTCAAATATTTATTTTTTAATTGAAATTTTTATGAGTTGTAAAAGAATTAAAATTTTTTTAAAAATTAATAATTTTTGTGTTATATTTTCTCCAAAAAATTGTCTATTATAAAAAGTGATTTTTAATTTTGTTAAGAATAAAGTTTTATTTAAATGTATATAATTGAAATTTTTGCAAAATATTTATGATGATTTGTTAATACATAGAAATTAATAAAATATAGGACAATTCAAACTTTAATTTACTTTAATTAACAATATTATATGGATATATACTCCCTAATTTTTTTTCATAGAAAGTTTGTAAAACTTTCGCAGGAAAAAATTAAAAAAAAAATCTTTGACCAAATTATATTTAATTAAAAAAGTCATTAAAAAATATTTGTTGATTAAATAGTAAATTGATTGTTTCTTTCTCTCAAGTTATATTTTGCAATTGAATTTGAATCTAAATTTTATCATAATTGTTATCAACTGTATCCTTATTTATTTATTTATTTGTATTATCTGTGCCGAGCTAAAGCTCCTTAAGATTAAAAAAAATAAAAAAAAAATAAAATAAATCAATAAAAATAGAATAAAATAAAAATGTAAAGAAAATATAAGATAAAAGTAAAGTAAGTTAAAATATAAAATAAAAGACAGTTAAAATAGACAAATTGTAACTAAAGACATGTGTAAAATTTTTTATTATTGAACAATTCAGGAAAGAAAGAAGAAATACTTAGATAGCAATTACACAATGGAGTCGGGTATTCGACATATCTTGATTCAAAACCCGCTTTTTGCTTATTTTGGGGTTTCGGTTTTCTACCCAGTTTTTTGAGGTATTCTTTTTTAATTTCGCATCTTTTTGAATTTTTTTATTTTTTATTAAAACTCTATTTCTAAGCAATATAACAAAATAGAAAATATTTTAAACTTAATTCATTCATATAAGATTAAATAATTTTGATACAAAATTAACAAAAACACAAAAAATTAAAATTAAATATAAAAATTAAATGGCTCAATTTTTAAATTACCTGTCCAATTAGTTTTATGAAATTGGCCATAGATTGACATTTCACACTTGGCCTGGCCAATTGGCCGCAGATGTGAAAAGAATTCAATTTTAATGATTCGGGGTAAAAATTAAAGTTTTTGAACATTTTTTAAATATGATTAAAAATAAACAAGATTTAAACTAATTAAACGACCAAGTTTCTTGAAATATTTTTTCAAAAAAATAAAAATTGTATTCTATTTATATTTTTTTAAATTATTTAAAAATTTTTAATCATTAATTTATTTCAAAACAATATTTTAATTTTCCACGCACTTTTTTATTTTTTGAAAATTTTGATCAAAAAATTTTAAATTAAGAAAAACTCAAATATTATGTTGACATTCAAATTAAATTACGAAATCAATCGAATAACTTGTGGTGGGACGCCTTGGAAATTCCAACAAAAAACTACACTCCACCTTGTTCCAAATCTGGCTATTTGTCAATTGTGGTAATAAGTGATCAAGTTTCTCCATCAAGTATCTCATTTATTACCGAACAAGGGTAAATTTTTATATTATTTTTGAGTGTTATTTTGTCTTCCTTGTGTCTTCTCCTAACGCTTGAACTGACCCCATCTCTCGTAACTTAATAATTCTTGTGTAATGCTTTTTGCTTAATGTATGAATTGAATTTATCAGAAGAGGTTAATTTTTATCACCTGTAGCATTGTAGGATTATACTCAACCTTCATTATTTTAATTGCTCAACTGGTCAGAGATGCACTTGTGGGCTCATCGACAAAAATAATTTACCAAGAATTACCCAATGTGGATAAAATAATTCAGCTGCTCAATGATATACTTTTGGTAAGATCTCTGGTGCTGCTCGATTTAGAAGACGAGCTATATGAAAAGTTGATTTATATCTACCGAGACCCGGCTTTCATGATTCATATAACCAAATGTAATCGAAGGGAATTAGAAAGACGAAGACCAAAAAACACCACAGTTCGCCTTTAATTTTTTTTTACTTTTTTTTGTGTAGAATTATAGGTATATATATAACTTTTGTGCTTGCTTTATCTCGTTTTATCCGCATTATGGTCGTAAATTCGTCCATGAAAATCATATTCGAGCAATTGCCAAATGTGGACAGAATTCTCAAGTTGGTTAGATCAGTGTATATGGTGCGGGAAAACAAGCAGTTTTTGCTAGAAGAAGAATTGTATGCAAAGATCATATTCTTGTATCGGTCGCCTGAGACGATGATTAAGTACACCCGTCCGCCAAAAAATCTTCAAAACAGGACAAGCGGTGATCAAGAAGCTATTGATAATGATGATAAGAAAAATAAATAAATCAAGAAAAAACTTGACTTTGAAAAAAAATAAAAACTTTTAAAAAAAATTTTATTTTTTTAAATTTTGTTTTTATCATTTTTTAAAATTGTTAGATTTTTAATGGTGAAGATAATTTTTTTTTTCAAAAAAAAATAATTATTATTTTTGACTTAATCTAAATAGTTTGTTCATTTTTGATAATAAAATAAGGAATCTTGTGATTCTAAAATAACATAAATCATACGAGTTTTCTCAGAATTTTTTATTTAACCAATTTTGATCAAAAATTTTAAAATGAGATTTAAAGGTGTTTTTTTGATTTTTCTCTTTTTTAAATTTGGTCATCAAACGCCTCTCGATGACTATGTGTTCCAGTTCGATCCCAACTATGGATACCAACTTATTCATACTTATGAACTTAGCGGATACAAATTGTTTATTTTAAATATGACATCCCAAAAATGGCAAGATGGTAAATTTAATTTCAACTATAAAAAAAGCTTATTTTAACAAAAAAAAAGAAACAATTGTTCAAAGACCTATATGGTGGCATTATCTTTCACTAGCTGTTCCTGATAAAATTTTTAGGCCAGATGCTTCTTTGATGTGGATCGGTGGAAGCTCCAATAAAGAAGAGTATTTTTTTGATAATTTTCTATTTTATTTGTAATTTACAAAATCATCTGAAAAATGCATGCAGAAAAACCAAAAAACTAAAATAACTTGTTTTTAAAAATCCAAACATTTTACGGATAATTACTACGTTTCCGGTTTATATCAAAATTATCACAATTCTTTAATTCTATCAGATTTGAAAGAAAATTCTAAGTTTTAAAATATTTATTTATTAGGGTCCTACTAAAACACTGATCCCCACTTATTTTACAAAGCAAAAATATTTTTAAATATGTCATTAATTTTGGAATTTTCTTTACTTTTTGAAAATTAAATTTTTCAAAAATAGGATTTTTTTACAAAATTTTGGCAATTTTTATTGTTACTTAAATTAACCGAAATTCAAAAAATTAATATAAAAATTAAAATTACTTTAAATTTCGTAAATTGTGTGAATTTTGTCTTTAAGATTTTAAGGCAAACAAATCGATGCAAACCGGATACAAACCTTTCAAAAATTACAAAAAAAAAATTCTTTTTCATTAATTTAAATTGACAAAATTGAGCTTTTTAAACTTTGACGATGAAACTACATGAAACAAAATATGTTTCACTAAATTTAAAAGTTAAAATTAATTTTAATTAACACAGGAAAAATTAATGATCAAACAAAATATCAATATTTTGAGATTTCTTTTTTTTTTGTCTCTATGATCTATTATTGGAATTTTTTTTTGCAATTTTTGATTTTATTTTATTTTTGCCATTGCTATTTAAAAAATTTTGAATTAGGTGGTTAAAATTGTAAAGAAATACAACTTAGATATTTAGGCCGGTTAATTTTTAAAGTAATTGGAAATTAAGAATAACATAAAATTTAATTTTTAATTCTAAATTAACATACAATTTGATTAAAAATAATCTATTTATTAGTAAATATTCCCTTAAATTTTTTCTTTAAACTGGGCTGTTAAATGAAACATTGCTTGTTTAAGCTTTTAAAACTTACAGAATAACCTGTAGTTCAAAATCCATATTTTTTATTAAGATTTTAATTTTGTATTGGAATTTCTGTATGAAAATTTACAATTCCAAAATTGTTTAAAAAAATAAGAAAACGAATGTTCTTAATTTTTTATTTTATGGCTTTTCTGCTATTTAGACTAATTCTGAGATTTAAGAATCCCAAAACCAACAGATGGAGACATTCAGTTGGTTTCAAATTTTTCCTTGATAACCGGAACAATTTCAGCAGTTGTTCAGCAAGTTCCTAACCAGCCATATATTTTCAATGTAAAATTTTCAAAATTAAAATTACAAATTTTAAATTAAGCTTTGAATAATAAATTTATTCAGAACGATCCGGATAAAGTGCCCAGATCAGAAGATGAAATAATTTCTTGGACATGGTTTTTTGTTGATATTTTTATTTATTTATGAAGTTAGTTTGATTTTTTAGGAAACTATTTTTAAAGAATACTAGCAATCCGACAATTCTCCTGCGATTTCCAATGACCAAAGCTGTTATTAAAGCTATGGATACAGTCGAGGATTTTTCTTGGAAAAATTTTGGAATTAAAATAGACAAGTTTATGACTACTGGTAAATCTAAACGTGGATGGACTACGTGGACATCTGTATTTAGCATTTAAGCAAAAAATTTCTTCATTAATAAATCAATTCATTTTAGAGTGCAGTTGACAATAAGCGTGTTTTTGCAGCAGCTCCTATTGTCATGGACTTGGCCAATCTAAACTCAGTGAGAATTTTCCAAAAATTTTGATCAAAAAAATATTTAAAAAATTTTTTAAGAATTTTCATAATCATTTCAAAAGTTTAGGAGGATGGACCTTCGAATTTTATGATTACTATACTCAAAATAACCTAAAATACATTGATAGTAGAGAATTGTACGAATTGGAGAAACTGGTGGATCCATTAAGTAAAAAATTAAAGGATCTGATTTTAATCTAAAAATAAATTTTAAAGGTTATTTCGAGCGGTACAAAGATACTCAAATTTTGGTAATGAATGCTGCGAATGATGAATTTTTTTTGCCAGATGACACTTATGCTTATTGGAACAACTTGGTAGCTGCAACAAATGGAACTGCTTTGCTCAGGAGATTTGATAACGTTGGTCACTCGTTAAGTGGCAGAGAAAGTGAAATTGTAGAGTCTTTGTCAGGGATTTTTATCAGTTCGTATGAAAATAAGCTGATACCACGACTCCGATGGTCTAGGCCAAATAACTCGTCTCATGGCCTTATAAGAGTTTTTATTGACAAAGATTACTTAATTCCGTTTGATGTAAAATGTTTTTATGCCTACACATTGGAAGATGGAAGGAGAGACTTCAGAAGGGCAGAAGCGGATCCTAATGATCCTTCAAAAGAAAAGCCTCATCCTGTCAAGTGGATTCCTACTAAAAAAGGAATAAAAACTATAACATATTCTGATCAGACCATTTATGAGATAGCGTTTGAAAAGCCTGAGAAGTTTTACTTGGGATTTTACATGGAATTTAGCTTTAAGGGACTTGATGGTACTGTAAATGTTGTCAACACTGAAGTTAATATAATACCGGAATATTTTCCATTTGATGATTGTTCAGGAAAATATTGCCAAGGAAAGCTTGTTTAAATTCTAGATAAATTTTCTTTAAAATAATTTCATATTTTTTTTAATTAAAATTAATAATTATAAATAATAAAACTGGGAAATTTTTCCAAAAAAAAAGATAACTTTTTATTAAATTTAGATATTATTTTGTTTTTTTTTTTGAAAAAAATAATAAAAACTTTTTATCTATAAGTTTAAAATTATTTTCGTGATTACGACATTGTGCAACTTTCAAAGTTGCATCAGCTATCAAATTCTGCGAAATTCTGCGAATTTAGCAGAAATTAGATTTCAATATGTTTAAGCGCAGTGCATTTTACAGAGATTTTGCACATCATTAGCAGACTTTGACAGTTGATGCAACTTTGAATGCTATAACATGTTGCATTCATGGAACTAATTTTTAACTTTTAGCGATAAAGTTGTTCAATTTTTTATCATTTTGTTCTGTTCTTTTGTAATGAACTTTTCAAAACCTTTTTTATTAAAAATCCCAAAAATAGACTCTTAAAATATTGAAGAGCAAATAGGAAAATAAAATTGTAATTTCAACCTTGCTTTATCCGAAAATTTATAAAATAAAGTTTTTTCTAAATTGAAACAATCGTATTGAAATGAACTTCACAACCACACAATTAATAATGAATCACAGAAATAAAAATAGATTTTAAGAAATTTTTAAACCTGTCAAAAATGAAATTTAAAAGTTCTTTTGATAATTAGTCTTCAAAAAAAATCAGTTTCTAATTAAAATATTTTATTTCTATTGATCAAACCAAATTGGAATTTAAATCTTTGCTCTTTATTAGACAATAATTGCAAAAAAATTTGAATGAAAATAAAGCTCCCAGATATTTAAAAATTTTGAAAATATATTACTGAGATTTTGAAAAATTTCAAAAAACTCTAAATTCAATTTAATGAGCATAGATAATATTTAACTACAAATCCAGAAAAAATCTACACTAATTCAGTTAGAAAAAAAAAGTATAAAAAAGAAAACAATAACAGTTATTTAATTAAATCGTATCGTAATTTTTAATATTTTATTAAGAAAAGTAGAATAAAAAAAATTACATAAAAAACAGAACATTTAATTTTTTTTAATTTTAATTTTCTTAATTTTAAATTAAAGAAATAATAAATCCATAGAGGTTTAACCCTAACATCAAGGCAGAAACCAGGGAATAGTTCAAACTTCACTGCCTCAGTAGATCGACTCCTCTCAATGCGGACTTGAAAGCCACTTGCATACAGTCCTGCAAACAAGTTATCATCGTTAGGTCCTGCAAGCTCAAACCAAAGACCTGTTGGACGCTGATGGCTGTTTCAAGACTGACGGCAGGGTGATTGCCAGTTTCCATGTGCTAAATGAACACTTCAGCAGCGTGTTTAATCTCCGTTCTCCTGAACCCGTCTCCGCAATATCCTCTCGCTCAAACACCAGATGCGTTGTCAATTTGGACGTCTTCTCATCAGGTAGTGTCATAAAGAGCATCAACCGTCTCAACCCTCGTAAATCACCCAGTCAAGATTGCATACACCCGTTCGTCGTAAAAAGCTGCACAGACGCATTCGCCAAAACTCTCAGCGTCATATTTGTGCAGTCATCCAATTCTGGTAAGACGCCTGATCTGTGAAAACGAACTCAAGTCACACCTATTTTCAAGAAAGGTAGCAAAAGTCTGATAAGCAATTATCAATTTCCCTTATTGCACTACCCTTTAAGATCATGGAACGAATCATAAGAGACGTCATGATTGAACACCTCTTTAGCTATAAACTTATTGCTCGCGAGAAGCATTGTTATGTCCTCAGCAAATCTACAATGATGAATCTCCTGGAAACAGCAGAAAAGATCAGCAAGATTTTTGACAATGGCTGGAATGTGCTTGCGGTCTTCTTGGATTTTTTCAAATGAAAAATCAGCATATCAGGCCAGAACAAGTAGTTGGACATATGTCTCAGCATGGGTGTGAAGAGGTCAGTACTCAATCAAACTAGTACAGTCAATCCTCGATATAACGAGCAAGTTGGGCGGAAATTTCGTTGCTCGTTATATCGAAACTCGTTATATCGAAATTGCATTGAAAAAGATGGGCAAAAAATTTTTTTTATTCAAAATGTTTATTGGTAAAAAAATAAATAAAAAAGGAAAAAAAATACAAAATTATTGTTTTTTTACAAAATCTTTAATAGATGTTTGTTTGGTATTACATTTTTCAATCACAAATATCATCAATCGCATAGTCTTTGATTAAATCGGGTAAAACATTTGAAATCCAATTTTGCACACTTGCTTGATCAACCAATCCAGCCTCGCCAATGATTGTTTTCAGAGAAATTCCGTTTCTCTCTTTGAATTTACAAAGCCATCCATTACTTGCCTTAAAATCTCGATGGCCTAAGATTGTCGCATACTTTAAGGCTTGTAGTTGAATTTCGATTCCACTCCCAGTTACGTTGCTATACTTTTGAACTTGTTCGAACCAAAACAAAACGGCTTTATCGACATCATCGAAACTCGATAATTTGATTCTTTTTTTTTCTGGACCGCACAAGTACTTCTCAAAGTGCTCTAAAATTTTTTCTTTAGACGAGAGAATTGTCGAAATGGTCGATGTGTTGACGCTATACTCTTTTGCGAGAATTGAAGTAGCGATTTTTTGTTCGCAATGTTTTATTATTATTGCAACTTTTGTTTCAAGTGAAATACACTTTCTTTTTTTTTGATTAAGATTGGACATTTTTTATAAACAATTAGATAGGAAATGTTTTCTGGTGATTTATAGTTATTCATGAAGATAAGTTAATTGTTTTATTTTTATTTTTTTTTATATAAAAAGTGTGAAAAAATTTCTTTTTTTCAAGCTCGTTATAGGAAATTTTTATTCTTAAGAAAATGATTAAGCGGTATTTCATTATAAGCTCGTTATAAAGGGTTTCTCGTTATATAGGGTCTCGTTATACGGAGGATTGACTGTACTGGAAAAGATCTGGCAGTCACTTTCGCGAGCAATCTCAAGTTCTCAGGTCATACCAAAGCCAAAAATAATAAGGCCATCTCCATCCTTGGACAGCTGAGAAAAACAATCAGATCCTGGACCAACGCCACCTTCATAATGCTATACTGCGCATATGTCAGGCCCAACTTGGAGTATGCAGCAGTGGTCTGGTCCCCCTACACTATCAAGGACAGCAACATTCTTGAGAAAGTACAAAGACAAGCAACCAAACTCGTTCCGAGAATCCGTAACTTCTGTTACAGCGATCGCCTTTCAATATTGGGTTTGCCCACTCTGAGCGAACACAAGACCAGAGAAGACATGATCCAAATGTTCATTATCATAAATGGCTTAAATAGCAAAGATTGGGTCAGACCCAGACCTTAAAGTATTCCAGTGGACCTGGGGGTCCTCGAGTCTCAGTGTAATTAGGTCATTCTTTCTTAACGACCACCGGGACAGCAGCGCCGTCTCCACTCCAAGTGTCCAAGACAACCAGACACCAAGCTTTTCCCTATGGCCATTTTAAAGCAGCTACCATAGACGGTTTCCTTAGTAAGCTGTCTCCGCAAGTCTGCTTGCTATAGCTTATTATTATTTTTATTTCATCTAATTATTTTTTTTTATTTTTAAACCTACTTTGAGCCGCAATTTCTACTCTCTTTTTTATTTTCTCATTATTTTCTTTTCATTATTTTACTCTTTTGCCTATTAATAAATAATTATAACAAGAATTAGTAAAGTTATAACTTAATATTTAACTTTTTCGTTTTTATGAATATTTTTTTTAAGTTTGATGAAGTTAACTGACGTTTAAATTTTTTTAGCTTCAAAAATTTGTGACTTTCAGCTTAATTTCCATAAACCTTAATATTAACACATTACTAATCTAGAATAAATCATTAATTTTGATAAAAATAAAAAAGATTAAAGTAGCTTTGAAATGAGCAATTTTTAAAAATACGAAAGTAAAATAAAAACAAGTAAAAAAATAGTTGAGTATTATGAATTTTTTTTTATTATAAATTCAAAATAATTTAAATAAAGTATATTTTTCTAAAAAATTCAATCCATTAAAATTTAAATATAAATAAGACAAATGGTTAGATCAAATTAATCTTAAAATCATGGGTCGAAGAAATTTCGAGAATAAATGGTCCTTCTTGATTTGCTAAATATGTACATGGCCTAATTCGATAATTACCTGAAACAAGATTGTCTAAAGTCATGACACAATAACCTTTTCTTAAATCTCCTGTGCTTTTCTCTTGATTCGTATTCACATCTATAAAATCAAATCCAACCGAATATTGCCTAAAATGATCGTAAAAATTAAAATTTTATCATCTATCAAAAAAACCTACTGAGGGCCTTTTAATTCAATTTTTAATGCAACATTTGAGTTAATTAGCTTCATTTCATAAGTCGGATTATTCATATGAGTTTGTCTATTATTTGAACAACCACCAGCACTCATACCTTCCCATTTTCCACTTATTCTCTTCCAATATTTTTTATTATATGGCTCTGTTATTTCATTTAAACTGAAAGGAACTGTTGAATAAGCTCTAAGGGTGTAATATATTGACTTTGATTTTTCATATTGGGCAATTACTAAAGTGTAGACCTTAGAATCACTGCATTCGTCTACCAACTTTACTAAATAATGAGGACTATTAATGCGAACTCCTTCTTTATAAGGCGCAGGTTCCACTTAAGAAAATTTTTTTATTATTTTTTTAAATTTATTTAAAATATGCACTAATTTATAAAAACAAAAATTAAAACAAAAAAGCTAAAAGATATTCATATAAATAGGTGTTCAAATAAGGCATTTTGAAATTCATGATCAAATGTAAGATGTTTAATGTCAAATGTTTAATTCTTAAATAATATTTTTGTTTTAGATTTTTTTATCAACAACTAACTAAACTTTGTTAACTCTAATTTATTTAATTTTTATCTAGGGAAAAATGGCATTGTGAAATTTCATACAAAACTTCCAATACAAAAATGAAAAATTTTTCTAACTTTTGTTCTAAAGGTAAAAAACTTGTTCTGCAAATGTAACAACTTTTGTTTCACCTCCCGCGAAAGTCTGCAAAATCTGTGCAAATTAATTGCGTTTTATTTTTAATAGTTTTAGATGGGGTGCAATTTTGCAGAATTTGCACAGATTTTGCAGACTTTCGCGGGAGGTGAAACAAAAGTTGTTACATTTACAGAACAAGTTTTTGACATTTAGAACAAAAGTTATAAAAATTTTTCATTTTTGTATTGGAAGTTTTTTATGAAATTTCACAATGCCGGAAAAATTATATTCGTTTTTATCTGAAATAAAAAGTAAATATTAATCAATATTTTTTAAATATATTAAAGCAAATTTCAAACAATTCAAGTTTTCAAATAAAGATTTTAGAAGAAACAAAAAAAATAATTTTTTTTTAAATTTTAGTCGTGTGATTATGAACTTCAAGCTGCCTTCAAATAAAAATTAAAAATTTCACATTAAAAATGATTTTTTCCTAGAAAGTTATTAAAAAGAGAATTTGAATGAAAAAAAAATTCTCTAAAATGTTGAGACTTTTTAGGAGTAGGGTATAGAAGTACTTTAAACATGGTTTTGACGTAACTTTAAGCAAAGCACGATAAATTATCTTAATTAACGTAAATTACTAGAATATACGTGAAAAGCATAAGGTGGAAATTTTTTTGTAATTTTGGTTAAAATGAATTTGAAATTTAGTTTTGATAAAATTTTATTTTAGAAAATTAAATGAATTTTTCTGAATTACATTATTCCCTTAATTCTTAGCCATTCCTAATAAATATTCAAATATTTTAATAGACTCCCGCTAGGAAATGGCATCTTGAAGCTGATGATCAATTCAAAATATCATTTCAATTCAAAAAGTTTATCTTTAGATATTAAAATAAATCTTTGATTTAATTTAAATAATTTTAATGTAATATGATTAACATGTTATGTAGATTTAAATAACTAAAAAATTTTGAAAAATAATTTTTAAAATCCATTGTTTAAAAACGATTTTTATATTTAAATGTGTTAACAGATTTTTTGTAAAGTTTATTTGAATTTTTTTATTTCAAAAGTATTTGTAAATAACATTAAAAATTAAATATAAAAAATAAATTCAAATAATATTTTCCAAATAAGTAAAAAAATGAAAATAAACTTCAGGTAAATAAACTAAAAATTGATTTTATCAATGGATTGAGAAAATGTTTTTTCAAATTTATTTTTATTTTTTAAATCTACATAACATGCTAATCATGTTACATTAAAATTATTTAAATTAAATCAAAGATTTATTTTAATATCTAAAGATAAACTTTTTGAATTGAAATGATATTTTGAATTGATCATCAACTTCAAGATGCCTCGGAAATGGTTAATAGTCAATGCCAAAGTCTGACATTTTGACTTTTAGGTTTTCATTAAAGATAAGAATTTTGAGAAAAATAAATAATTTAAAAAAAAACTTGTTTTTTTCGATTATGAATATAATTTTTATCGAAATCAATAAATTTCTTTAACAAAAAGAGGCCAACAAACTGAAAAAATATTTAAAGTCAAAGTTTTGACTTGACTTGGAAAAAATAAAATTTAGAGTCAAAGTGAAGACTTGATTTTGACTGTTGACAAACTCTGCTCCAGCTTATGGAAATAATTCGTTCCCCGTAGCTAGAATCGCTTGATCATGCACTACGTATGGAAAGCGAAGAAGAACCAGCTAGAATATTGAAACACTTCATGGTCAAGCAAGGAGAGGCGCCAAAAAGATGCTTAATGACTGTTCAGACAAGCTCAAAGATGAGAAGTTAGAGTAAGTGGAGAGAGTAAAGAAAAGAACAAGGCAAGCCACCGAAGCTTTAGTGGTTTTAATTATATTATTTGTTATTATTAAGATTAAAAAATTTGTATTTAGATTCTTTCCCATGTAATTAGAAAAAAATTACTTGTAAGGCGATTAATTATTTTTGTATCTAAATTTCTGATTGCATCACTAAAATCAAAATTTTGAATTTGATGATCCTGAAGAAACTTTTTTGGTGAATGCGATGACAATTAAGATGAATATATTTTTTGCGAGACATCAAAATTTTTTAAATGATACACAAAATCAAATTAAAATTTTAATTTTTTAAAATTTCGGTTAATAATTTTTTTATGGTTTAAAAATACTTTTTGTACTTTTTGTTATTTTTGATAATTAAATTAAAGATTTTAATTCATTAATAATTTTGAGTTCTATAATCTACAAAATATCCGAATCCCTAAATCAGGGCTACCCCCGGACCCGTCTAATTTTTAATATAATGATTAAAATAACCAAAAAGTACAAAAAAAAAAAAAAATTGGTTTTTAAAGAGTTTAATCTCATTTTCTATCTATTCAAAAGTCAAATCTAAATAGGAAAAAAAATCATCGCTGGAATGCAATACAATTAGCATTTTTAAAATTTTTTTAAAAATATTTTTAATTAAGAGGATTGAGCTAAATCTGAAATTTTAGTGTCAATTAATATTATTAAATACAATAAGAATCTTTAACATATTATTCATAAAAATAAAATCAATCAAGTAAAATTAGTGATAAAATCAGAATTATTAAAAATTAACACGCCATTTTTTAATACAATTTTAGCAAAAAAAAGGAAGAGTTTAAAAAAAATTAAATATCTTTTAAATTACTTGGATAGTAGACCCTTTTGCCATCATTTTTATAAACAACCAAGGCTATATATTCTTTATTTTCAGCAAAATCGGCTTTATCTGTAATATGTCTGGTCAACAAAAGCCAAGTGGTAAACTTGCTTTTTTTAGATCCTGCATTCGGCTTTATTTTCAAAACATACTGCGGATTTTCACTCAAATTATATCTATCCTTAATAGGACCTTCGGATACCGACCATTTTCTTGATAAATTTAATAGAGATAAAATCTTTAATTAAAAAAAAAAAAAATTACCGGTGAAAGCAACTGGTAAATGAAAATAAAGACGGGTTCCAACTCAAATAGAAGACATCAAAAAATTTCATAAGAGATTCATAGTCGATCCAAAAAATGCCATTATCTACATTGATTGCCAATTTGGGATCATAATTCAAAGCTTCCTTGAGCTTTCTGGTCCAATTGGTTACATCATATTCGGAAAAATTTCCTTTCCATCTTAAATGAGACCAGGGATTTTTTAGTTGAAACAATCTTTTACTCTCAAATCTTCTGACATCTAGAACCGCATAAGCATGAGTCGCAACTAGTCCTGTCCGGGACTCATCATCTTTGCTAATGAACCCTGTGGCAACAGTGATCAGAACGTCGCCTGAATGAAGTCTTTCAAACATGCGGTCAAAGTCAGCACTTGGATTGAACTCTGTGTGATCACCATGGATTGCCAAACGCTCAGGTATCCAGTTAGTCAATGCATGAAGGTCAATGTTTGAATTGGAGCCCGGAAAGTCATAGCCGCCCATTACTTTCATATAAGCCTTTTCTAACAAACTGACCCATAGCTCGCCATGGTTCGTTGATCTAGAACAAAGCAGACCACTGTAATTGTCCACAGGTAAGTAGTCATCAATTATTACTTTGCGGGCACAGCCATTTAGTGTTAGACTTATCATGTACTTTCCGCATGGATTATAGATTGGCTCAGCTTTTTTGTTCTGCGGGTAGATAATACCTGATAGAATTTTTTTGTTAAATTTACGCTCGTATTGAGCGCAAACAGTCAGCGATGCCACAAATGAGCAGTCTGATATGCATGTTTGCTTTACACTAAAACATGAGATTGAAAACATCAATGTTGGTTTTTCGAACAATTCGTCCGGTCTGGACCATCTTGAGAAATTTGATTTTTGTGATGATGATAACGCAAGACGACCATCTTTATCACTAGCAAAGAAATAGTTTAAGGAAATGGATTTTAAATATTTCATGGACTTAAATTTGAAAAAAGTTAACAGTAATATTAAGAAATAAATAAGTAAAAGGAAAAAACATTATTTATTTATTTCAAATAAAACTTCTTAGGTTTTCAATTGATTAAACATATCTGTCAAAAAAAATAAGGCGAGTTTACTAGTGATACCACACTTTTAAATATTATTATTATTGTTATTATTTTCAAAAATAAACGCCAATTTGGCGATGAAATTAAAGTAAGAAAAATGAAAAATAAAATAAAGTAAAAATAAAAAAAAATAAAATAAAAATGATAATTGAATAAAATTGGAATATTAATTCCTTTATTTCCTCTTTTTTTTTTTTTACACAAATTTCAATTTCTTTTATTAAAGTCTTTAGTCCCATGGACAAAGTAGAAAAAGATACAAAAGATTATGTAAATTGAATAAAAAAAGAAAAATTTTAAATATAACACCCCAAATTATTAAATTTTGCCAATAAGTCTTTACCACAAATTTATTGGCAAAATACCAAAAATAAGGAGTAATTATTATATGGTATATAAAATTAGTGAGGTGGCCATATAAATTAATTATACTGTCATATAAAATCAATGGACAGAGAAATAAATTAATATGGTAATAATAGATAATAAAAGGGAAAATAAATCATATAATCTATAAATCAATTCTTTATCTTCTTCGTCTGATGCATAATTTTGTCAAACTGAAAATACCATTTTCATTTAAAAATATGGCAAGTTTTTTTTTCTATTTAACATTTTTCAATAAAGCTTTAAGTAAAAAAAGCCCAAAAAAAAACGGAAACTTTTTTGATTTTAGAGTTTTTTGTCTACGAAGTTTGCCCAAGTCTTTAGAAAAATTTGGTCCAACTGAGATTTGTACTATGCTCAACGAATTCAAGTTAAACAATTTAAACCATTACACCAAACTGTTTCTTTTAAATTTCAAACAAAATATGAAATAAGTATGTTTGAAAAATAAACAAGGATTTGATAATCTTTTATATAAGAAATAAGTGATAAGATTCATTGATTTATACTTTAATTTATTTTTTTAAAAATCAAAAAGCAAAATCGAACAAAATGTAAAAAATAAATATGTAAAATGGTAAAAAATTCAAGAAAATTTGTTCGATAATTCTCTTTAAATTAGTTAAATAAAAAAACACATTTAAGATATTTCAATTTAAAAAAATAACCAGAAAAATTTTGAAATGGTTTAATTTTATAAAAAAGAGATATTTTTAAATTTATTCTGCTTTTTTTTATAATAAACCAGTCCTTTTAATTATTATATTTAAATCGATATTTATTAATAAAATTTGGTATTTAGCTAAAAATCAATTTGGATATTAAATAGATATTTTGAGTACTTAAAATTTTTAATGGGTGTTTATTTATTTATTTGTTTATCTGTCCCGAGCTAATGCTCCTTCAGAATAAAAATATATATTAAAAAAATTAAATTAATTATTTTAATGGCTGTTTATTAAAATTTATTAAAATATTTAAATGTTCAATTGAGGTGTAAAAAAATCAAATGAGTGTAAAATAAAAGTAGTATTAAGAGTACTAATTAATCTTAGTGGTGACTTAATTAAATAAAATCAATGTAAATATTCCTAATTTTCGACTTGGGAAATCATAGTTTGGCAAGGATTTCCTATTTTAATTTTAGGAACTACTGATAAAGATAGAATTTTCCACCTGTTTGGTTTAGCAATAAGTTATAATTAAAAAACGGAGGATCTTGAATCTTTATTTTCGAGGAATTTTTATTAGCTGGGAGTAGAAAAAAAGGAAAAAATTTTTTAGAACCAACAGCTCTTGTTTCTGGTGCAGCTTTTATTATCATTAATGGCTTTTCTAAGACTTTCCCAAATATAATAAAGATTAAGTAAATGATAGGGATTTAGCTAAAGAAATAATATTGGACATAGAATATATTTAGATATCACCAACTCACCATATGTTTGAGTTAGGAAATCAATTACTTTTAAAAAAATGGAAAAAAATCATTGAGACTAATTCATTCATGAAAAAATTTTTCGATTATTTTGTTAAAGAATGGATTAATTTGGATTAAGAATGGTTTTGAAGGTGCACATTTATTTGTTCCTAGTACAAATAATGCATTAAACGCTTCTAATTGAGATATTAAGGATCAAAAAAAAATTCGAAATAGTTACCTTTAAGCTAGTTCCTACAGTTAGCAATTATTAAAGCTTAAGTTGTGTCTTGATATTGTGTCTGGATGATCAATCCATCTAATATTAATTATTAAAAGATTAATATTGAACAAGCTATTCCCCTTGATTTGAGGACGAATTCTTTCCAATGTGCTAAGGAATCGAAAGAAAATTAAAATCATAGCTGATAAGTTTTATATTCCTTCAGATGATCTGAATAAGATTCCTGATTCTGAGTTTAAGCGTTACCGATTATTTCGGTATTCATTAATATTTTTTGTAACACTCAATGGTTATTTTTGTGAAACTCAATAATAATTTTTATGTACTCATTTTTGATTTCTTTGATAATAATTTTGACAATTAATAAATACCCAAAAAATTTTATCTTATCATCCAAATAATTAAAATAAATACTCATTTAATAATATTCCTTTATTAAATTAATGCTTTTGGAAGAAACGAAACCTTAATTAAGAATTAAATACTATTACCATTTACTATCTTAAAAATATTAAATCTTTAACATAAAACCTTAAAAAATCATTAATTAATCAATTGCGATTTTAAGAAAATACTAATTGATAATTTATTAATTTTTAACTGTAATGAGTATTTATGGTCATAAATATGGTCAAAATTTTATTCCTCTATTTTTGAAAATGTCTGATCAAGAAATATATATGGTTAGCAATTTTGGAATCGAAATTAAAAAGAATGCACATCTGATGTTTATCTATCAAAACCACGACCAATCCGTACCTTATTAATCAAAATAATAAGAATTGATGTAGATAGGCAATTGTATTTAGAGTTTCTCTCTATTTATCAAAATATCATAATTATTAGTTAAACATTATTTTTACCAACTTCAATTTTTTTCAAATAAATATTTTGTCATTAATTTTTTATTCTTATTTCGTGACTATTTTATTTTGCCATTAATTTACAAACTCCCGTCCAAGTCTCTTATTTTAATATACGTTTAATCATAGCCCAAAAATAAATTTAAATAAAAAAATAATAAATAAATAATAAAATAAATAAATTTAAATAGCAAATAAGAAAAACACTATTTTAAACAGATTAGCACCAAATTAATAAACACGAACATATTTAGAAAAAAAAAACAAAAATTTTTTTAAATGACATCAAAATATTTATTTTTTGCCCCATTTATTAGGACAGCCAAAGTATCCAAAATTAAATAATCTTTGTCATCTTTTTTGCGCCTCGAATTTTGGTCTCTTTGAGGCTAATAGTTTCATTTAATAAAAAATAAGATATCATCTAATATATTGATTAAAGCTTAAAAAATAAAAACATTATCTCTAAAAATATTTTGAGATTCTTTTTAATTGTGTATCAATATACCGAAAAATAAGTGTTAAACTGATCAATTCAGGTATTTTTCAAATAATTAAATTTATTTTAATAAAAAATAGTGTCAAAGTTTTTTTTAATTGAAATAGTATTAATTTTTATTTAAATGTAAATTTTTTTGTTTAATTCTTAAAAATTTGTGGTATCGATTTTAATCAGACATTAAATTATTTTATTTATTAAAATCGCATTTATTTATTGTTGCGGACTAGACCGTAGCTCCTCATTCTAATAGCATAATTTCAGTAGTACTTAACTTCGGTTAAGGACTAGTGAAACATACTTTGTTATAATTTAATTGTTTTTCTCTTTTTGTTATATTATTATTACTAATAATTCTCTCTTTTGTATTCTAATCGTCTCGAATAAAATTTAATAAATGTTTAAACCATAATTATAAACCATTTTTCATTCAAAACCTCAACCGTATCAGTAAACCGTACTTAACTTTAAGTATAAACCGTTAGGCTCAAGCACCCACGCGTTTAGTCCTCAACATTATTTATCTGTATCGATCATTGAATGATAACAAAAATAATTTTTTAAATAGTAACTACAAGTACAAGTCGATGTTGTCCATTCGTCTCTATTAAACTTAACAATTCTAATTTCTCTAATATGAGCAGACAACTCATCGAAATCTTCTTGTAATTTATGATAAGAGCCTTTGGCATTGTCCATATTTAGTTTATAACTTACTTCCTTAACAGACAATAGATAAGTAGTAGTATTTGTTACTTTTTTAATGATCTTTTTCTTTTCTGTCAAGAATGACCAAACGTATGACCAACCTCTGTCATTAAGATCATATTCAGTACTAAAAACTTTTTCTGTTACGGTATCAAGAGACCAATTTCGAACTGTTTTATAGGCATTGTCTAAAAATACACTCAGTGACATTCTCTTTCTTAAAGTATGTAATTTAAGCTTTCCATTAATACTTTCTAGAGCATTATTAGTCGAAGGGCATTTTATTTCCATGATGAGTCATAAGTAGACATTTGTTAGGAAAAGTAATAATTTTTTGCAAGTTCTGAAAGAGTTCTACAACATTCTTTTGACCGGAGTTGAAAATACTCAACGGTCATTGAATTATTCAAGTTTGAAAAAGTGAAAAAAACGCATTTTTCGGCCTTTTTCAAAACGATCTGGTGACCTGGATTTTTTGAGGACCCGGTCACCCAAGGACTCTATGGATAGTTCATTTAATAAGCTTGCCTTTGGCTTTTACAGATCGAAAAAAGCTTCAAAATTCGCCAAGTTATGCGACTTGAAAACAAGTTAATTTTGACCAAATTCAAAAACTTGACGTTCTTGCAATTTGGTCAATAATTAAGCTACCGTAATGATAAGGTAGTCAAATTCAAGATCTGAAAGAGTATTAACTAAGTAATTTTTAGTAATTTTGTTTTTTACAATGAAATGATCATCAAAAAAAATAAAAAAATTGCCTAAATTTGATAACTTATTTTTCATACAATAAAGTAAGTAAAATTGACACGTGACTAATTATTTTTTATATAGAGGTAATTATCGACCATTTTGATTTCTAAAAATTGATTAAAAAATTTTACGAATTCTTTAAATATTTTCAACTAATAAATCAATCCCTAAAAAATGTTGATAAAAATAATAATAATAATCTTAAGCTATTATGTATTCAGGTAAGATCTTATCTTTTTAATTAACTCTCATCCAGCTAATGTTTAAAATTAATAAATCAAATAAGAAAATTGTAAGGAATTACCTAAATGGAACCGAGAAAAAGAATTTTTCTTTGCTGTCAATTTCGGGAAAAAACGGAACGTAATCACGACCATTTATAAAAGATCCGTGTCTGAGCACATCTATTTCGTCTTTAGTAAATGAAGATGATATAATTTTGGGAGGCTCGATCTTTTGAGTTAAAAGTCTATTCGAGTTATCCAATTGTTTAATAAATGCATTTATCTGTTCGGCACGTTCCAATGCATTGGGTATATTTTTGTGTAACTTGTTGAACAAATTTTGCTCATGTTCATTCTTAATTCTATCAGTTCGTTGTTTCTAATAATTAAAAATTTAATTCCAAAAAATTAAGACAATTTTAAAATTACTATTTTTAGATAAAAATCAACCACATTTTTATAGAGCTCAAAGGCTTCTTTCATATTTCCGTCTGAATCTTCATTTAATGCCTCTTCGAGCATACAGTAGCACTTATCTAGATCTTTCTTTTAAAAAAGATTTAAATAAAAAGTAATTGTTTGAAAATAAAAATTTTAAGTAATTTCTTTTAAAAAATAATTTTGCAAAAACTGCCATTTAATTTATTTCTTAAATAAAAAAAAAATCATTTAAGGTGTTAAAAATGGAACATCGTAATAAGCTTTTAGAATGTAAGATGTATTAAATTTAAAAATGACAATTTAAATTCTGCAAACTTTGGATCTTTTTCTAAGAAAATTAAATTTAAAAAAAAATTTTTTTTTATAAGTAAATATTTTTTTAAATAATTAACAACCTTGTGCTCAATCAAGATTTTTTAATTCTATGTTTTACAAAAAAAAATTTTTTATTGAATGAAAATACTCTAAAGATATTTTTTAGATTTTTTTTTTTCAAAAAAAAATTTTGAAATTTAAAATAAGTCCTAGTTTGTACTCTAAAATAAAAAAAATATTTTCACTAGATATTTTTTTTCAGACAGGAAGTATAATTATACAATAAAAAACATTTATTCACTAAATTGACAAAAATATTTTGTGTCATTTTATTTAAGTACAGGGCGAAGGATTTGAAAAATTTTACTATGATTTAAAGTGGCATAATTTGTGGAAATTTAAAGCTTCCATCAATAAAAATTTTTATTTTTCAAATCCTTCGCCCTGTACTTAAATAAAATGACACAAAATATTTTTGTCAATTTAGTGAATAAATGTTTTTTATTGTATAATTATACTTCCTGTCTGAAAAAAAAATATCTTTAGAGTATTTTCATTCAATAAAAAATTTTTTTTGTGAAACATAGAATTAAAAAATCTTGATTCAGCACAAGGTTGTTAATTACTTAAAAAAATATTTAATTATAAAAAAAATTTTTTTTTTAAATTGAATTTTCTTAGAAAAAGATCCAAAGTTTGCAGAATTTAAATTGTCATTTTTAAATTTAATACATCTTTCATTCTAAAAGCTTATTACGATGCTCCATTTTGAGGGGAATTTTTGAATTGAAGAAAAGTTTCTAAAAAAGTGAGAAAATAATCTTCAAAGCTTGGTAACATTTATCTCTTTAATTTTTTAAGCTCTTAAAAATGATATAAATCTTTTTCCAAGTTAATTTGGCGGAAAAAAAAAAGTTATTTAAATTACTTCAATTTCAGATTTTAAGCTGTCAGGAGAAGCTTTCTCTGAATTCAAAAGTATTTTGAGTGTCTCAGCTCGGGAAATGTATTGATTTAGTTTTGAGTAGACGCCGCTTGATTCGATTAGTCCAGGTTCTAGTTGCCTTGCGTCAATTAAGCATTGCGAAGCTTCCATATAATAAAAAATAGCTTGTTCATAGCGATTTTTTGCGTCAAATTCTACGGCTCTTCTTGCATGATCTTTAGCTAATTCAATCAATTTGTTAAAAGACATAATTCAATCTTTTTTCGTATTTTAAAAAATTAAATCATAATATGAAATTTTTTCCTAATTGCATTTTTAATAAAACATAATGTTGAAATTTCAAATGATTCAGGTTAACTCTTTTTTAGATGAATTCTTATCTTTAATTATTCAAAAAGACAATTTAGAATTAATTTCATTCAATTTATTAATCATGTTTTTGGTCAACACATTCAAAGCAATAAAAAATTTTAGTTCTCTAGAAACAATTTATTAAAATTTTGGAAACAGTTTTATTAAATAATCAAAAAATGACTCAGTCATTAATAAAGATTTAAAAAAAAAACAAAACAGAGATGAGGTCCTGGACTAGATTATGGTATATACAAAAAATATTGAACTTAATAGTTATTTAAAAAATGGCTTAGACTAATTGTGCTAGATTGGACTTGACAACTTGTTGCTTCTGAGTGGTGGTGGCAGGTGTTGTTCCACTTACTAAAGCTTTGTGTATGTGAGGAATGACACCTCCACCTGCAATCGTAGCCTTTATAAGCAGATCCAATTCTTCGTCGCCACGTATTGCTAGTTGAAGATGTCTTGGGTTGATTCTCTTTACCTTTAGGTCTTTTGACGCATTGCCAGCAAGTTCGAGGACCTCAGCACACAAGTATTCAAGGATGGCTGCACAATAGACTGCTGCAGTTGCGCCCACTCTGCCGTGGCTTGTTGTTTTGCCCTTCAACAAACGATGTATGCGTCCAACAGGAAATTGTAGTCCTGCACGGAGCGATCTAGATACTGATTTTATTCTCAATTTCCCTGCGTCTTTGCCTCCTTTACCACCAGCCATTTTATTTTTAGAATTTTACAATTTTTTTTATTAGTATTTTAAGTTCAAGAGAAATGAATGGTTTTTCTAATATTTAAATGGTAAAATTTTTGAATTTTCTAAAACAAGGTGTTTTATTAGAATTTAAAATGTTGCAAAATTAATTTCATTCAAAATTGAAATCTTGCATTATTTCAATTCTAACTTGAAATTTTCTGAAACAAATTATATTTGCTTGTAATTTTTTTTTTAAATAGTAAAATTTTTTAATTCATACATTTTAGTATAAAAAAGTTCAAAATAATAAAATCTTTAAACTTTTTTTCTAGAAATAAATAATTGATCGTAAGCGTTTATAGTAAAACAGACTCGAGGCCATACAAGCCGACCCGAAAAAAAGACCTGTTCGGGTACGGGTTTCGGTTTTTACCAGTACACGTACTCGTACCCGAAATACACGTAATTTTTAGGTTTTTCAAACAGGAAAAATTTTAAAATTCATTAAAAAAACTAAAATTTTTGTTAAGTTTAATTTAAATTGAGAATAGTAATTTAATTTTTATTCAAAAAGAAAAAAATAAATTAAAAATCTATTTTTTTAAATTTTATACTTTTATCTTTTTTGTCAAACTTAATTAAAAAAATATTTGCTTTTTCTAAAACAAAATTATAGATGATTGAAATTTTATGTAGAATTGATGCTTTTCACATATTCCTATTATACTTAAACTCTCTGAAACGAATAGGAATAAAGAATTACTCTTTATTGGAGCTGTCTCCTACAAATATTACTCGAAATTATTTCTGATTTTTTAAAAACTAATCCAAAAAAATTGAATAGAACACAATTTTTTTATTCATATGTCTCAATTTTTAACTCAATTAAAAAATTCACCCCAGTTAAATTAGCTAAAATATTAATTTCAAAAAGTAGCATATCATCTTAAAAAAAGCTAATTTAGAAAAATAATTATTATTAAAAAGAAAACTTTTTATTATTTATTCTTTATAATAGATAATGAAGATAAAGAAAAATTTTAGTTCTATTAATATTTAAAAAGTATTTTAAAACACTTATATATAACAGTTGAGACACACAAACTTTATAAGAAAAGTAGAAGAAAAGAAAAAAAGATGGAAAAAAATTTAATATAATTTTTAGAATTTTTAGAAATAGGTAAATTTAAAAACTGGAATGCCACAAATGTTTTAACTTATTCCCCAATTGTTATTTGTTAAGAAAACCAAAAAAATAAAAAAACTATTTAAAATTAAAAATAAAATTATTTTGTTAATTGACACCAGATTAAATAAATTAATATTTTATTTTATTTTGCATTTTTTAAATTCATTTTTCATCACTCTAGAGGTGTTTACTGAAAAGATAAAAATAATAATAACTAAAATGACAATAAAAATATACAATTTTCGCTATGAACCTTTGTTGTTTTTCTTAGGCTAAGAAAAAACAACCAGCATTTGATACTAGCAGTTCTAGTAATTAGTTCTAGTAGTCTTTAATGGGTTATCCTTTTTTAAGGTTTGATTGAATAGATTACCTATATTTTTTTAATAGATTCTGAAAATGAGTTAAGGAAGAAATAAAGGATAATCTAATAAGTTCCAGCCAAATGTTTTCTAAAATATTTTTGACAAAATCTTAATTAGATTTAGCCTTGAATTACAACGTTCCTTTATTTTATCTATCTTTGAATAGAAAATAATTTAGAATTCAATTTATTTCAACTTTTTACTATTTATTAGTAATCTATATTGAGCAAAAGCCCCTTCAGATTAAAAAAAAAGTTTGTTTTTAAAAATTTTTCATTTCTTTTCAAAAAATTATACAAAGATTAAAAATTTAGTTACATTGGATTAAATTAGTTTTTAATTTTAAATAAAATTTGATTCAATATTTTGGAGAAAATAATGAAAAATTTGAGTATTTTATTTAAATGCTGTGGTATCACTTTAGGTCCACTTATTTTTCTTTGTCAATGATTTACCTTTTTTATTTAAAAACTTGAATATTTCAATTTAATAAAACAATTTTTTTAAGTTTTATTGAATTCTGGTAATTAATTAGTTAATAAAAAAATAATTAACAAAAAAAAATATTATTTTAGACTTAATTTTTTAAGTAATAAATAAGAACATGGAACATTTTTATTAAACTCATAGCGTCTAGAACAAATACAACAAAAAATTTAATAACAAATGGTTATCTGATGGACGGTTTCAGATAAGGATAAAATAAATACTTAAAAATACACAAAAAATACATAAAAAATACATTAAACAAACATTTCAATTAATCTTTTAACATAGTAATTAAACGATTGTTTTATTAGACTAAGACATAAATATTTCAAGTGATGGTCATTGGTTTGGTGCGACCATTTCAAAAGAGCTTGGTAACAACATTCCCTAAGACCATCTCTATACAAAAACTTTATTTCTATTTCGTAAATATCTGACTCTTTCAGGCCCAAATAGCGACCTATCGACTTCCATTCTGCACAAACATAGTCCGATATTTCCCATAAAATTTTCTCATTCAACTCAATGCTTTCCAATTTTGCTTCATTCTCAAGAAATAATTTCTCATAAGCACTCATCATTTTTTCGCACTTAGTCTCATCAAATTGGTCAAGATCTAGCTTTGATTCTAAATACTTAATAGAACATGTGTCTGGGCTTTTTAGCCTCCATTTTAGCAAAACTTGGTACAAACACTCCACTAGGCCATCTTTTAATTTAAATTTGCTCTCAATTTCTTGAATTTCGGAATTTTTTAGACCCAACTCTGTGGCTAAATTTTTCCACTGCAGCAAATTTTCATGTCTATTAGCCAACTTCCATAGACTCAGTTCGGACAGCTCAATTGAACTAGCGCTCTTTGGTCTTTTTGCCTGCCAACACGAATCTAAATTTTATAAAAATTAAAAATAAATTTTTTTTTAAATCAAAAATAAGTTTTTTTATTTTTAAAATAATTTTTTCTATTTACCTGACTCGTCGTCCTGGTCCAAAGTTCGCTTTACCGCAATCAAAGCTGGGGGCATTTGATGCGAGCAAAAATTCATTTTCTCAAATTCATTTTCTATTTTGTGGAGCTGAAAAATCTAAAAAAATAAAATAAAATTTAGTAACTAAGGCAACTTTGAAAGATTTGACTTAGCAGGTGATTTTATGTTCGTTCAAATATTAGTTTATGAGATTTTTTGGCAAATATTTAATTAGAGAAATTAAAAACTGTTCGACTGAGAGAAAAAAAAGAGTTTCAAATATTTGTTATCAGAAGCCTTTGGAGAAAGCCATTTCTTTTTCTTGCCAGGTTATGCAAATTGGAAATTTTGAATCTTCTGAAACGTGATAGGTAAGAAAAATACTATCAAATCTAAACACTTGAAAATGTTTGGATATTTCGAGTAGCTATCGGAATTTGAGGTACGCGTGGGAACTAAAATCGATTTGTTTGTCTTGAAATCCCGAGAAATCATTTTCAAATTTAAAATAGTGACAAATGGAATTTTAGAAAGCGTACAAGTTTTCCGGATTCAAATAAAAATGTCATGCAAAACAACAAATTATTTTGGACTCGTGACTAAATTTTAAATTTTAAATCTAATTAAATTTTTTTACAATAAAAAAATCAATAGTTTCAATCAAAAATTTTTTATTGCTTTACTACCTTGTTTTTTTTTATAGATAAAATTTAATGATAAAGATGAAAAAAAAAACTTTACAACCTGAGTTTAAAAACTTGACCCTTAAAAGATGCTCGCTTAATCTAGACCGCTTGAATTCCTTCAAGTTGACAACACGGTTTATTTTTCTTGGATTTTATTTAATTAACCTTTATTTTTATCTTTTTGTTTTAAAAAAAATTCTGTATCATAAATCGCAGATTTGTGACTTGGCAGTTTTAAAAATTAACACTCTTAAATACTCAATTTATAAAGTTCCACTTGAATAACTTCAAAGTAATAATTGTTTTTTTTTCTTGAAATTAGTTCAATTTGAAAAAAAATGTAAAGCTTTACTCTTAATTTCAGGAAAATACTTCTCAAGGGGTTTTGTCTTAAATGACTTTTAAAAACTTGAAAAAGTGCGGATAATAATTAAATTACCCATAGTAAAATAGAGCCTGAAATCAAAGTTAAGACTGAGAGAGATTTTAGTATTTTAAAGTCAAGCTAAAATATATTTTACAGTGATATATTTATAATTTTTTTCGAAAAAAAAATCATCATTGATTTCTTTATTTAATTAAAAGTGTATAATTAAAATATTTTGATACACCATTGAACCAAATGATTGCATACATACTGAGATAATATTATGTAATACAAATATCAAAAGAGGGACTGAATTTATTCAAAAATTTGAATAGGTAATATGAGATTCTTCATAGATTTAGAAATTAATTCACAGTCATTTGGATGATTTTCTTTAATGCTAAAAGGTATTCTTATGAGTAAAGCATTAATTAATTTTTTTCTCAATTGAATTGAAAGTAAACAAAAAATTCGACAACAGTGCTGGGAATTTAGTTGTGAAATCCAAAAATGATAATTTATTAAAATCATTTTTTTAGAAAATTTTTTAGCTTTTAAAATTTCTTTTTATTAAATTGCATAAAAATTAAAATAAAAAATTTATATTAACTATTGATTAAAATAATATTTTTGACAGATGAAATTTTGTTTAATTAGAGTTTCATGTCAAATGATCATACTTAGTAATAAATTTTCTTTATATCTTTATTTTGATCAAAATAATTGAATTCAGCAAAGTTATTTAAAAAAGCAAAGTTAATAAAACGATATAAATTTTGACTTAAAAAAATTCTAGTGGGGATTCAATTATTTTTCATAGATCATTGAAATTAAAATTAAAATTATTTTAAATTTTCAACTTGGATGCATTGAACAACTGCTTCCCATTCTTCTTGTTTTGTTTTTTGGGTACTTGGTATCATTGAAAACCAACGCGAGAAAAAAAACGCGTCATAACCATTTAAAAATGCTACGCCATTTTTGCGTTTAAACAAATTTGCAATAAATAAAATTAAAGAAAATTCAGCATCTGGTCCTGACTTAATTCACAGTTTAATGCTCAAAAATCTGCCTGAGTCAACTCTTTATGACATTTTAAAACTCTTCAATCTAAGTTTAACAACTAGCCAAATACCAAATAACTGGAAAAAAGCACAAGTTACAATGATACCAAAAAAGGTTCCACCAACACAGGATCCGTCGAACTATCGCCCTATTAGCTTGACCAGTTGTCTAGGCATATTGAACGAATAATTATACAAGGCTTTACAATTACATTGAGAAAATTTTTTTACTCATTCGAGAGCAACCAGGATTCCGAAAACATAGACGTACAGCGGACAATCTCTTTTTTCTTATTCAAAAAATAACTGAATCGTTTAACAGGAAAAAAAAAATATGTTGTCTTTTTTTTGATATATCAAAAGCATTTGACAGAGTCTGGCATGAAGGACTTGTGTACAAAATGATCAAATGCAATTGCCTAAGTACTCAATTTCTTGGATCAGATCCTTTCTTATTACGAATGGTGGCTAAACTTAGAGCCTATTTCAATCATAAACCGGGTCGTTCGCAAAGAAAGATGACGAGAAAGTTTAATTGCCACTATACCTATATCGGAAAGTTTTTAAAGAAGTTTACAAACATCAAAAATATAAAAAACCTAAGAGACCTCATTTAAATTGCTAACCAGAAGAAGGCAGCTAGGCCAACATGCAATCGAATGCTTTTAAAATATAGCAGATATGAATTTATAATTGATGATGAATCTTATTTCACTCTTGGCAACACCGCGCAGCCAGGAAATGATATTTTTTATAGCAATAACGTTAGCAAGACGCCGGAGAGTGTAAAGAACAAGTTCGTTAAAAAATTCAAAGAAAAATTAATTGTCTGGTTGGCTATTTCACAATGCGGAATAAGCGAACCATATTTTTTAAACCTACTGGATTGGCGGTCAATCAACATGTCTACCTTGGAGAGTGTATTAAAAAACTACTTGAACCAATGATTAGAGAATATCAGAATGATAATTATGTATTTTGGCCCAACTTAGCATCATCTCATTATGCCAATTTGGTACAGAATTATACAGTGGTGATTTGATATAACGATCCATGATAAATTTACGCAAATTTACGTAAATTTGTGTAAATTAACGTAAAAAATGGTAATTTGACTATTTTTTACGTAAAACAAGAATTGTAAAAATTGGTAAATTAACTATAATTTACACAAATTTACGTAAAATTTAGTTAGTTTACCATTTTTTACGTTAATTTATGTTAACTCAAAAAATGCCAAAAAAATTGCAAATTTTGCTGTTTTTCATAAAATTTTGCTAAAAAATATTATTTTGTCTAGCAAAAAATTTTTTTTTTTAAATTTAATTCTTTACCATTTTTTACGTAAAAATTGGTAAACTAACTAAATTTTACGTAAATTTGTGTAAATTATAGTTAATTTTCCAATTTTTACAATTCTTGTTTTACGTAAAAAATAGTCAAATTACCATTTTTTACGTTAATTTACACAAAAAAACAATAAGATTTGTAATAAAAAACTTTTATTTTTTGAATTTTTTTTAATTAAATTAATATCCTGACCAATCACCATCTTTTTGAATTACAATTTCAATTACCTTTTTCCTTAAAATAGCACCAATTTCATAAATTCATTCTTATTCTACATTTTGGAATTTTATTTAAAATTTTTTTTTTTCATTAAAGTTTACATAATGAGTTTTTAATTTTTCTAGGTCAATTAATATAAATTGTAAATTTCTTTTCTAATATTTAAAAATTTAAACGCTAAACTCTATCTAAATTAACTTTTTTGTTATTTTGTAACATAGTGCGACATCAAAAATCAATCATGTGGTTGAAAGGAAGGACTAAGTCTCCATTCCAACCGGCCAAGGTTTCCCCTAAATTATTTTTAAATTAAATTAAATTCAATTACCTTTGTAATATATTAATTAGAATGTTAATGAAATTTTTTGATAAAAAAACATCAATTATTTTACTTTTTTTAAATGGTTAATATATTTCTTGCAATTTCCAGGTGTTAGAGTGTTTTGGAAATCAAAAATATATCTCAAAACATCATCTTTATTTTTTGGTCCTTTTTCTATGATGAAATTTTTCATTTCATGCAATACCATTTCTATGAGGTTTAAATCAGGTGAATTTGGAGGGGATTTCACTTTTAATTACTATGTTGAATAACTTTTAAAAACTAAAATTTTTATAATATACCCAATTAATATTAATGGTAAAGAAAATTTCGACATAAATTAGACTTATGTTTTGGATCATTGTCTTGATGTAACTTAAAAGCTAAATCAAATTTACCTGCTCTAAAAGGTAATAAATACTCAGCTAAAATATCTCTTTACATTTCAGAGTCCATTATTGATTTAAAAGGCTTTAAAAGAAAACTCAAACTGTCTCATATAATCCTTTTGGCCATTCAAATATCCCAAAAGTGAAGGTTTGTATGAATATTTGAATGACCAGCATTGCACATCAAAAATTAAAAAAAACTAGAAACTTGTTTTATTATATTCTAAAGAATAAAAGTTTTTTATTACAAATCTTATTGTTTTTACTTTTTTTTTGTTTTTTACAATTTTTTACCAAAATTTACCAGTAAAATTTTTGTTTTTACCAATTTTTACGTAAAAAATGGTAAAGAATTAAATTTAAAAAAAAAAATTTTTTGCTAGACAAAATAATATTTTTTAGCAAAATTTTATGAAAAACAGCAAAATTTGCAATTTTTTTGGCATTTTTTGAGTTAACATAAATTAACGTAAAAAATGGTAAACTAACTAAATTTTACGTAAATTTGTGTAAATTATAGTTAATTTACCAATTTTTACAATTCTTGTTTTACGTAAAAAATAGTCAAATTACCATTTTTTACGTTAATTTACACAAATTTACGTAAATTTACCATGGATCCTTTTATCAAATCACCACTGTATGTTAGATAAAAATATAAGGTATGTTTCCAAAGAAGTGAATCCAGCAAACGTACCAAAAGTACGACCAATCAAAGATTTTTGGGGAAATTTGAGGGCTAAAGTTTATAAGGGTGATTGGAAGGCAAAAAATCTTAGGCAACTCGGAAACAAAATTCGCGCTTGCCTGAGCAATATCGACCCAAAGATTGTACAAGACCATGCCAAGAGTGTTCGCTTTAGGCTCGATATAATACGTCATCATGGAGTTCAATACCTTAAGTGATATTATTTTTTCAAAATAGGAGGGTTGAGTTATAATTTTAAAAAAAATTTAAAGCCTTAGTTAATTAAAAAATTTTTTATGATAAAATAAATTTTGTGCCATTTTTTATTCTACACCCGTTATGTGATAAAAACCTTCATAGGAAGAATCTATTTTTTTGAAAAGCGCCTTCGTAGTAAAGAGAATATACGAGTGACTCTCTTCTGATCCATTATCGATTACAATTTCATCTTTATAATCATATAAAAAAAATTTCAAATAAAAAAATGGCTTGTTTTTTTTAAGTAATTTGAAAAAGACAATTGATTTTCTCAATGGCATTTTAAACTAAATTATTGCTTAATTATTTCTTACGTAAATAACTTACAAAATTTTTCGCGCTGTTATTTTTTGGTTGCGATTCTAAGTTGAAGATTAACAGTGGTGCTACGATAAATGTATTTTACGTAAATTTACCAAATTTTACGTAAATTCTAGTAAATTTACTTTTGTAAATTTTTGTAAATTTACGTAAAATTTAAAATCGCCAAAAAAAAGCCGATTTTGATGAATTTTTTAGTTTTTTTTGAAATTTCATTTTTTTATAAGTAAATATTTGGTAATATTTTTTAAAATAAAAATTTACAAAATTTTACGTAAATTTACGTAAATTCCTATTTTTTTGCTAGTAAAAAAAGGTAAAAAATTGTAAAAAAAGGAATTTTTATTGATTAAGTAGAAAAAAACAAATTTAAATTAATTAATGTCGTTGAATTTTATTTAATATCTTTTATTTTGATTTTTTACTAATTTGTTTATCCATTTTTATGCTATCAGCAGCTTTTTCCCATGCTTGCTTAAATGTAGAGTTAAATGGTACAAAACCTCTCAAATCATCTTATTAAATAATCATTAATTTTGATTAAAATTTATTAAAAAATTTACTTTTTATTTTCATCATTACAGACGGATATTCCCTAAGATACTGCCCAAGAGTTTTGTCAGGATCATTTCTAAAATTATTCTTTAATTCTTCCCTTAATTTATTCGTAAAATTTTTGTTGCTAACTGGAAGATAAACCCATTAGTATATTCAAATTTAAAATATAATGTTTAATTAATCACGAATCGATTTGTTAGTACCAATCTCTTCTTCAAATTCATTCTTATATTCATTAGATGGTTTTTTACTAACAGGGACAGAAACACTTTCAAGACCAAGATGAGATTTTATAAACTCTTTTATTTCATTTGAATGCTTTTCACTATTTTCATTAGCTTTCATCGAATTGGTATTTAAATTTACAATGTTTTGGTTAATTGATATCATAGTTTTTTCAAGTGAACCAGTTGTTAACCCTTTATCTGATGTTAGCTTACCAGTATAAACAACAAAAATTAAATATTGTTTTTATTTACACTTTCAAATTCGAGCCTTTTTGCCGCAATAAGCTGCAAAGCATTACGGTAAAAGGCTCTTTTTTAAAAGTGTCTGGCTAATTTATTGATATTAAAGCTTTACTTTTTTTTTGGAACCTTAAAAATTTTCCTGCTTTCAATTCTATTTTGAACAAGAGCGTAATAATTTTCGACTTCATGCAAAAAAGTTATCATAGTCCTTTCAATTAACTAAGAAAAATATTAGAAAAATATTTTGTAAATTTTTATTCTAAAAAATATTACCAAATATTTACTTATAAAAAAATGAAATTTAAAAAAAAACTAAAAAATTCATCAAAATCGGCTTTTTTTTGGCGATTTTAAATTTTACGCAAATTTACGTAAATTTACTAGAATTTTACTAGAATCGACTAGCTGCTTGCGAAGATCATTTGTTGTTGTTAACTAGGCTGGTAGAGATGCGATGATGGATGATGGAGCCTATGCACCCATATTATATGTCATTACTGGTTTTACGCATGCATTGTAGACATGGACAGATTATGCGAGCCCTCGTCTCCTGTAGTAGCCAGCTTTTCCGAGTCTCCCAGAAGTGAGCCTGGCTTTTTATTAAATGAATAAATGACTTTTAAAAATACGCAGTATTTGCTTTTTAATTTCTTAGCTCTGAATGTCTTTAAATTCACCATTTGATTTGAGTATGTACTCTTTAAATGCATGATATTTTTCATTGAGTTGAAAAAGTCTGAACAAAACTAGGTCTATTTTTCAATTAAAAAATTGTTCTAAAAAAATAAAACCTGATTCTTAAAATCGAAGAATTAAAAAGATAATTGAAAACAAATTTGAAAAAATGAAAAAATTTTGATTTTCCTTTAAAATTAAATTTTCTAGCTTGTTGAAGCTACCATGTAAACAAACTTTGCCATAAATGTTTGAATTGTCTTTTTAATTAGAATAACTGGGTATAAATATCACTAAACTCGAAAAGTTTTCTAACCAAAAATCCAATGCGCCATTTAACTTTATTTTTCTTAATTCTTTTGGTCGGAGTTTTAGTCGACGAAACCAGGGCAAAATGCAGGCCTAGAAGAACAACCACCACAAAAAATTCTCTTGCTGAAAGACAAGAAATACTCAACTCGGACCTTCAGACACTTTTTGCAAGAAACAGAACAAAACTGCCCCGAAATGCTAAAAGAATCAGGTCCAAAATGCAGTCAAACATGAGACAGTCATCAACTGATGCTTTTTTTATCAATCAAGTCACTTCTTTAGCCATCAAAACAGCCCTCAACTCAACAACAGCAAGATCTACTGCAACTGACTTGACCATCGACTCCCAATATTGTCCCTTTACTGATGTTACATGTGACTTTACCAACAAATATAGATCAGCTAATGGCTCGTGTAATAATGAAAAAAATCCTCTTTATGGAGCTGCCAATACGCCCTATCACCGAGTCCTTCCTGTGGCGTACCAAGACGGCTTCAATTCAGCAAGAAGCTTATCTGTGACTGGCAGCGATTTGCCGCATCCCAGAACAGTCAGTTTGCTAGTTTCGCCACCACCTGACGTAGGGGTTCATGAAAACACAGTGTCGCACATTTATGCGATTTTTGGGCAATTTTTAATTCATGATATATCTGGAACATCGGCCACCACTGACTCTGACGGTGTTGAACTCGATTGTCCCTGTGGCTCAGCAGACTCAGATTGTTTGCCCCTTGAATGGCCCCAAAACGACCTATTTCTGGACCAGGACTGCATGAAGTTTACACGGTCAAGTGCATCTTTCCCAGATTTTGACTGCAATTTGTCCTACAGGGAACAACTTAATCTTCTGTCCTCATTCATTGATGGTTCTGGCATTTATGGAATCGACCAAGATCGCGCTGATGAATTAAGGACTTTTTCCGGTGGACTGTTGGCCACTAGCGAGCCTTTAAATACAAATAATGTCCAAGTGACCAGTGGAGATTATTTACCACTGTCAAGCGATACATGCAGCTCATCCAGTGACCCAACTTATAATTGCTTTTTGGCTGGTGAATACAGAACTAGTGAAAATTTAGGATTAGTCAGCATACACACTTTGTTCCTAAGGGAGCACAACAGAATAGCTGGTAAGTTGGCAGCAAATAATCCGACATGGACCGACGAAAATTTGTATCAAGAAACAAGACGAATTGTCATTGCTCTTCTCCAGCATTTAGTCTACAACGAATGGGTGCCAATGATCAATGGTAGTAGAGATATATCACCTGATTTAGATTCAACTCAATACTATACCGGATATGATAGCTCTGTAAATTTAAATTTAAATTTTGAATTTTTTTTTAATTCAGCTATATCTTTATTTACAATTAAGAAATTTATTTTAAATTTAATAATTTTGGTTAAACAGAAAAAATTGTAAATTCATTGGGAAAAATTTTGTGGATAATTTTCTTTAATCTAAGTTTGAATTTCAAAATTATAAAAAATTTGAATGTCTAAGACTATGGTTAATGATTTAGGGCACTTTAATTAAAATTGAAAAAATTCTTTTTTAAATTAAAAATCTTAATTTTGGATTAAGAAATTAAGAAATTTATTTTAAATTTTAATAATAATAAGTATTATATAAAATTTTCAGATTCGATGAAATTATTTTGTTTTAAATCAAAGTTGGTAAATTTCTTTGGAGTTGTGAAGTTTTTTCAATTCGATTCTTTCAATTCAGAAAATTTTAAATTACTAAAAGAGATAATTTAGTTCCGTAAAATGCTTAATTTTAAGCAAATTTGCTTAATGATTTTAAAGAACTAAATTATCTCCTTTAGTTAAAAAAAAGTTATTAAAACTTTTCTTAATTGAAAAAACTTCACAACCCAAATTTCTTTGAATTCTTGGAAAGAATTTTGTGGAAAATTTATTTTATCTGTTTAAATTTCAAAAATTAGAAAGCCTGCTGTTAATGATAACGGGTCCTTTAATTAAAACTAAAAAAATAATTTTTTTTTTAAATTAAGAAATTAATTTAAAACTTTTTTATTTTACGTAAAATTAAAAATTCATATTTAAAATTAAATAAATTCTTTAAAAATTTAAAATAAGGGATAGAAATTATTAATTCGAAATTAAAAGTTTTATTTAATATTTATTAAATTCTTTTAAGATAAATCCGGCCCTCACCAACGAATTTTCCACTGCCGCTTTTAGATTTGGTCATTCACTGATTAGAGATAAATTTAATAGATACAAAACTGATGACACTAGATTGGCCTTTATTAATTTTACTGATTTAGAATTTAAATCTGATTACGCCTATGATACAAGAGGAGAAGGTATCTTTTCAATATTCAAGGGTTTAATGAACGACAATTGCTGGAAATTCGGAAGTTTTGGAGTTCAGCTGCAAAATAATTTGTTTGCTCAGACTACCAATGGTGTTTTTTCAGCTCACGATTTACTTGCAACCAATATTCACAGAGGCCGAGATCATGGCTTAAGACCATATATTGACTATGTGAATTATTGCCATGGAACTGTTGTGTCCGAAATTAATGACTTGAGGGATCTGATAGGTCCTAAAAGACGAGATATTTTAAACTCAATTTATGAGTAAATTTTTAAATGTTGATAAAAAAAGATCATAATTTTCTTTAATAGAGATGTAGCTGATATTGATCTATATGCGGGAGCTTTGTTGGAAAAAAAGGATTCGGACTCGTTTTTGGCTGCACCAACATTTTCTTGCTTGATAATGGAACAATTTGCTAATCTAAAAAAAGGAGATAGATTTTACTACGAAAATGATCCTAGTGTTAATCCAGGAGCTTTTACTTTGGGTATGTATAAAACTTTTTTATTTAAAAAATATTTTTTTATTTTTTTTTAGAACAATTGACTGAAATAAAGAAAGTCACGATGGCTGGGTTGATATGTAACAACTATGAGATAGCAGAAATTGCAGGAAATGTGTTCTACACACCGTCAGATTCGAATCCGAGTGTGGATTGTTCTACCTTAAAAGAACAAGTTGATTTATCAAAATGGACTGGTGAATTGTAGATTAAAAAGAATTTTTTTAATTAGTTAACTGATCATTTAATTAAATATTTATCATTATATTTTTTGTATAATTTGCAAACAAATTATAATTAATATATATTAAAAAATATTAATTAATTTTAATATTTATTAATATATTAATTTATTTTAATATTTATTAATATATTAATTATATAATATAATTAATATTTTAACTTTAATTTTTCTAAGATAAATTTTTAGAAAATTTTTTTTAGAATTAGATACAATTAGACATAAAAATTTTAATACTTAATAAAATATTTTTTTTAACTTTTACTTTTTTAAAGCAGCTTTAATCATGCTCAAAAAATTATGTTTACTTCAAAATCCCTTGTTTATTTTAATACCTTTTTTAAGGATGTCTGAATTTCTTTTTCAGATAATTTTTTTACCGTCAAAAAAATTTTCTTTTATTTTTATATTTAGAGGAGATACAGTTTGGAGAATTGAAAAAGAATAGAATTTTAAGAAAAATTTAGCAATCGACTATTAAAAAAAATAAATAAGAATTAAATTAAATTAAAAGAAAGCTTTTGTCCATGAATTCTAATTTGGTCCTTAAATATTTTAATTTTAAATTCAAATTCATTCCAAAATTTTATTTTCAAGAAGTTTTTATACCAGAGTTGTTTAATAGTCCCAAATTAAAGTCCAAATCCGGATTGGACTTGACTCAAGACTAGTGACTTTTAAACAGCTCTGGTTTTTACTGTTATTATATTGAGAATTTATACAGTGATGATTTGATCTAAGGTTTTTATGTTATTTTACGTAAATGACTTTGTAAACTTCCGTAATTTTACGTGAAATAACGTAAAAACCTTAGAACAAATCATCACTGTAAAAAACTTATTAATAGCCCTCAACAAAAGCAAATATAAATGTTATTGAAAGAGTCCAGAGACGTGCAACTAAATTGGTCAAATCTTTAAGGAAAAAATCGTACGAAGAAAGTCTTAAATCGCTCGATCTAATGAACTTGGAAGAGCCCAGAACAAGAGGAGATTTTATTCAGATGTTCAAAATAGTAAATGGCCACGAGAAAATCAACTTAGTGAATGGATTGAACTTTGCTAAGAGTTTGAAAATGAATTTTAGAAGAGAGCACAACAAAAAGCTTGTAAGAGAGATAAGTAAACGGGGTTCATACAGGTGTAATTTTTTTACGAACAGAATTGTGTCAGGATGGAATGAATTGTCAAAAAGTGTTGTAAACGCGGAAATAGTCAATAGTTTCAAATCGGGTATTGATAAAGAAGTTTTTGATATGGTGCATAGAAAGCGAGTAAAGACTGCCACAGCTCCACTGGAGCTAAAAGTTGCTCGGCGTTAGTACAGAATCATTCTATACTGCAGTTCTAATTACTACTACTAAATTCAGCAAAAGAATGATGATTTTAAAAAAACTTGTTTTAAGGTCATTTGTATTTCCATTAGTAGACAGAATCAAATTTCTTTAATAACAGAAGAAGTAATATCTAACTTATTTTTTTTTCAATTTTTACTTTTTATATTCTGTTCATGGGACTTGAATAAATTAAAAAAAAATAAAATAAAAATTAAATCTAGACTTATTTTATAAATCGAAATCTTTTTTAGGAAAATAATTATTTTTCATCTATCCTGTTATATATAAACGAGCGCATTTTCAAATTGTCTAAATATCAGCTCTTTATAAATTAATGGGTTCGTCTAAGAGTGCAAATAGAATTTGTATAAATTTTCGAAATTTTTTTATTTTTTTTTTACAATTTAAAAATTCATAAAAAAATTACCAAAATGGACAATGTAAACATTTCATTACCTTGTGGTTTTTCCGTCAAATACAAGGATATCTTTTACAATAACAAGGAATTTCCATGCCCGGTTTGTAAAACACATTACTTAACAGCACAACAATGTCTAAATATGACAAGGAATAGAATGGTCATAGCCCAAAAATCATTCGAATTAAAGAAGAAACAATTTAAACAGTCTATGACAGAATTGAATACATTTGTAAATTACAAAGGTGATTCTGAATATTATATTGATTGGACTCACAAATACTTTAAGAACAAAATTGACGTTCGTAGAGAAGAAATAAAAGTTCTTTTAAATAAAAAAATTGATGATTATTATGATCAATTGTTGAAAAAAGTTGATAAGGAAAAAGAATCGAAATTAAAAGAATTCAATGAGAAAATTAAAGATTTGGATCCTTCAGCAAAACAAATTGATTCATTAAAAATTGATGAAAGTTTGTGTGTCCACACTAAATTAAATTTTTATAATAATAGTAAAAAAGTAATTGACAATGGTATCAATTTGGCGATAAAAATGAAAGATTATTTAAGCCAGACTAAAATTGGACTAAATGATGGCATCGAAGATATTGAAATAAAAAATTTATTCGGAGAGCTTTATTTAAAGGAGGAAACAAATTTTATTTTTAATGAAAATGAAATTGATGATGATAGTCGATCTGGAGCGACTATTCAATTAAAAATCAATGATTTTTCTAAATTAAAGAATGGAAAGAAGGTTTCGATTGAATCAAAACGGTGTACTGTTAGAAATTTCCAATGGTCAATTAATCTTATATTAAATGATGATGTAAATAAAAATTTATCGTTTGGATTTTTTATGATTTGTTATAATATTGATAAATCACACAAATTTCCTGTTGATGCCAATTTTAAACTTTCGCTGTTAGATAGATTTGACACAAAAAAAGACTTGACCAGACCAATTAACTATTTGTACGATAGAGAAACGGGTTACGGGTTTCCCAGTTTTATAGAAATTGATAAAATAATGGATCAGAAAAATGGATATTACGATGCCGCAAATGACTCGATTACTCTAAAAGCAACTATAAACGCTGAATTAATTCAGAAAATTTAAAAAGAATTTAAATTTTTTCTTACCAATTTGGTTTAGTTCTCTCTTCTTATTAAATAAACCAGAGTTAAATAAAAATTGAAGTTTTTATTTTTGAATAAAATTAATGTGTCGTCTATTTTCAATTCAATTTTTTGTTTTTTTTCATTTATTTAATTAAAGTTTTAGTCCAATGGGAAATTGAAAAATGATTTTTATTAATAAAAAGGTTTAAAAATTTTATTATTCTTTTTTCATAATACAAAGGAGTCAAGTCGGTGATGTGGAACAATTATAGAACAATTATCGGAACAATTCATGTTATCGGGCTTAATGAACTATTAGTTCACTTAATTTTTTTTCTCGCAATGGTCATTTTAAAAAAAATTCTGACGACCAAAAAAGTCCAATTTTTGGCAAATTTTTAATTAGAAAAAGTCAAAAATTTCGGACTTTCATTAGCCTCATCTAATATTTAGCATGTTTGTTGCATTATTTAGCATTTTGCAGAGAGATTTAATCAAATCAATAAAAAAAAACTATTTTTATAAAGACATATAAGAAAATACAAATAAGATTTAAATTAATTATTAATATGATTTACTAAAAAAAAAAGAACATAAAAATTAAAAAATGGGGCAACAAAGTATGTTGCACTATAATAATAAAATAATAATATTTATTCAGTAAAAACCGCGAGGGTGATGTAAAGAAAAAAATAAATAAAATAAAATAAAAAGTAAAGTTTTGTTTTTCTAACTAAATTTAAAAATTAAAATAGAGTGTTTGCATGAATGTAGTAGTAACATGATTTAGTTCGATCAACCAGTTCAAAAACAGACTGGACAATGTCGGTAGAAAAAAAAATGAAAAGTCTACTATAGCGGGACTACGTTAGTCTTCCTGCTTTGTCAATTTAGTTAAACTAAACTTGACCGTAGAATATTAACTATTATTATGATTTAATTGAATTAAAAGAACTACTAGAAATAATTTTTCAAATTCGATCCTAAAAAACAAATTTAATGGCAATTTGGCAATTGTAAATAAATATATATATTTTTCATTTTTTCTTGTGTTTTTGCTAAGAAAGCCTTCGTTAAAAGTTGTAGGATTTTTTCTTGTTTTTCTTTGGTAATTGATCCAGAAATACAACTCGTTATTTACTCAGTTATTCCATCTTTCTTACATTCTCGATTGTTTAAGGAAATTTCTTTTATTTTATTGTTTATTTTTTTTTCGAGATTTTCTAAGTTTTCTATGCTTTCATTTTCACTTCCTAGTATTTCGTTTAATTCACTGATGATCGATTTCTTCTTAATATTTTTTCCGTTTTGCATTAATTCTTTTAAATAGACAATCGACAAGTTCTTTTGTAAATTTATTGACCATCAGCCTTTTCATAAAATGAAGTTTTCTTTTTAGTAGCATCATTTCAGTTGTTTCCATTTCTATGGCATGCATAAGTTTGGATGTTTTGGCTCTCTTTTCGAGACCCATAATTTTTTTGATTATGGTTCCTCCAGTTGTTTTTAGCTTTCTTTGGTCTATTTTATTAATTTCTAGTGCTTCACATCCGTAGGATAAGATAGGTCGACAGTTTGTTTTGTAGAGCTTGAATTTAGTTTTGTTTTGAGAATTTTGCCATTTATTCCAAGGGCTCCGATTGCATTTAGACTCTTTTTTGTATTTCTTATTCGTTGTTGTATGTGAACCTAATTTGTATTTTCGAATTGATTAATACTCCAAAATACTTGACTTTGTCATGAGTCTCGATCATTTTTGTGTTCATCATAAGTGATATTTTTTTGTTAATTTGTTTTTATTGCCAAATACTATCAGTTGAGTTTTATCAGGATTAAACTTGATCTCTTTTTTAGATCCGAATTCTTCGCATATTTCTAGTGCTTGTTGTATTTTTTTTCGTCATCACTTATGATTATTATGTCGTCCTCATATAGGATTATACCAATTTGGAGATTTTGAATTTTGAATCCGAGGTTTTCTTTTTCTACTAGCTCAACCAGTTCTTCAATGTATATTGCAAAAAGTTTGGGTGACAGGGGACCACCTTGCTTTACACCAATTGTTGTCTTAAAAATTCTTGATATTTCACCTTCTTTTTCTACATATGCCAGCAAGCACCCATTATAAATTTTTAGACTTCTCCATATTAGCGGTTTGATTTTTCCAATAAACGTTAGGAATAGATTTCTTCTATTTATTTTGTCAAAAGCTTTACTTGCATATATTGCTACAGCATAAAAAAAATAAAAAAATAAAAAATTACTGGGATCTGACTACATTATTTGTTTCATTCCATTTTAAATATTCATCAAACATATTCGATATACCCATTGCTTATGTTGTTCCGAAGCCATCTCCTAGCATCCTTTGCTTTTATATTTTTATCAAAATATAAGCTGTGAATTTTTTCCTGGGTTTTGATCTTTATTTTTGTAAAGTCAATCTGATAATTCTGTTCTTTCACTTAAATATAAAGAATAACATTGAGATTTGTACGATGTATTAAAATCTAGGCTCTTTTCAGGGAAGTGCGTAATTTAAAATGGTGCTTCTATCCCATTTCATTTTCTGAGCCTCTTTTGCACGCAATGCTACGTTCTCAACTAAATCTAAATCAAGTTCTGTTAAAAAATCCTCTAATGCCTCATAACTATTTAAAACCTCATACGTGATATTCTTTTTTTTCGCTTATTCGAAATCTTCAGTATCGTTTCCGTCATTAAAACAGGAGCGATAATCGGTTTTGATTCGGATTCAGATTCAAAATTTTGGGTCATTTTCCAATTTCGTATAATGTTAGGATTTGATTTTAATAAAATTTTCCATGACAGAACTCATGTAAATTATGTTTTAAATAGTTATTAATTAAATTTTGAATTAGCTAATAGGTCTCGTTTTTAGCAGCATTTTTTTCATTTAGATTTTTTTAGGACTCTTTTCAATTAAATATCTAGTAATTTGACTCTTAAAATTTGAAAATTAAATAGGAATTTAAAATTCATTATATGATTGAATAATTTTTGAACAATTAATTTTTTTATCATTTTTACATTCAAAGATTTTTTTTTAAGATAAAAAAATTCAAAGTAAATTAGAACATTTTTTTCATTATCTTAAAAATTGAAATTCATTTTTGCATTGCGTAAGTTTGAAATTAATAATGTTTAAATAGAATAGAAATTTTTTTTAAAAATCTTTTAAGTCTGTTAAATAAATAGATTGCTAAGTAATTAATCATTTCTTTTGATCAAAATAAATAGGAGCTTCCAATCTTTGGCATTTTTGAGATAAAATTTCAGGAAAAAAATCTGCCATATTAAAATAAAAATTCTAAAAATTAATTATTAAATCTAAATTTATACAACTTTACTTTTCACATGTGATTCCGATCGCTGGTATTCAGAGAATTTCAAAAGGTTATGATTAAAGACAAATAAAGAGAGATTAAAATACATAAAAAATGTGATTAATGCATAAAAAGAAAACTCTTTATTTAAAATGAAGAAAAACCCATAAAATTAATTTATTGAAATGTGAAAATAAATAAAATTTTTTTTTATTTTTCTATTCATCTTTTAAATTTATTTTTTTTTAAAAAGAGTTAAGATCTCAAAAATTAAAATAAAAATCAATTAAAAAAGTTAAGAACACATTTAGTAAAGGAAAAAATAAGTTTCAGTGTTAATAAACATTAAACGAA
Source organism: Brachionus paranguensis (assembly GCA_016802215.1). Taxonomy (NCBI): domain Eukaryota; kingdom Metazoa; phylum Rotifera; class Eurotatoria; order Ploima; family Brachionidae; genus Brachionus; species Brachionus paranguensis. The sequence continues at coordinate 385,229 of JAESIX010000024.1, read as the reverse complement.
ATATTTTTGTCAGATTTAGTTTTATGCGCAGCTTTTTTAGTTTCACTTTTTTATTTGTTTTTAATCCTCATCCATTTCAACAAATTTTCAAATTATTCAAAATAATAAAAATCCTAATCCTAAAAACAATTAAACTTTTTCATTCCTATTTCTTCAAACATGTTTTACTCAGAAATCTCACTAAAAAAATAAAATCAAATATTAAAAAAATGTTGTATTATGGAAGGCTTTTAAATTTTTTCACCTTATTCTGTCACACAGTCATAAGTTGTATGAAAAATATTCATACTCTTTCTCAAAATGGCTTTTATTTGCAATCAAGTGTCTGTTTTAGAGCTTTTTAAGATTAGCTTCTGCAGAATTGTTACTGCTCCTCTCTTTGATTCACTCTTCCAAGACAACGGAATAATTCAAACCAAACTAAAGAAAAACTTAAATATTTGCCCTTTTATTTAATTATGACAACAGATTTGAGAAAGTTTCTTTAGAATATTTAGTAGTTTTGCAGGATTATTATTTTAATTTTATAATTTGATTTATTAAGAAAAATATCTAAAACCATCAAAAAATATTCTGTAGATGATAAAAAATTAAAAATTTATTTTAAAACTTTAATAAAAATTCATATTATTATATGAATTATTTTAATTCTTAAGAGCGCCTTTAGGTTTTTTACCATTTGGCATACAATTACTGAAAACAAAATACCTGAGTTTTCAGATGAAATAATGAAATATTTTAACAAAATAATTTCTGAGCTATAAATATTTCTCTAACATTTTAAAAAGATAAATTTTTATACAATTTTTGCTTGATAAAAACTGGAATCACAAGTTCTTTTAGATTCAAAAAAAATAAAATTTGAGAAATTATGTGAATTTAATTTAAAAAATTGTACAGATTAATTGATTTAAAATATTTTTTTATCAAAATTGCTTTTAAAATAAAGCTAAATAAATATTGTAAATCCGATAAGAGAAGCGCATATTTACGAAGCTTTTTTCCAATTTATCGTTTTTATGAAATTTTTAAATAAGAGAGCCTAAATTTATCAAATATTTGTTTTATTTTACATTCTGATTTATTTAGCTAGAAAACCCAGCTTTCATTCAAATAATATTTTATGAATATTCCATCATTACACCATAATAGGTCTTTAGCTAGAATCGCTTTTGGAAAAAAACTGATTTAAAAAGCGATTATCATCAAGATAAATAAAATGCTTTGAAGGTATAAGAATATTAATTTAGTATAAAAATTATGAGCTTTTACAGAGGTTTTATTTAAGTCACGCGTAATACAAATAGATTTAAATGGCTAAAAAAGAGTTTATTCTGTTAATTAACTTTAAATACAGTTGTTAAAAAAAAAAACTAACTAGGTGCTTTTAATTTAATCTACTTTATTCAATCTGTTAAATAGTTTCAAAAATAAGTTAGATAGAATATGTGTATTTGTTTTTTAAAATTTTAATTAGAATGGTATTATGGTAACAATGTTGGCAAAAAGCAAACATTTTTATTTTACTTGAAAATTATTGGAAAATTTAAGAAAATATTAGAAAAGATTATTTTATTTATGCGTTTGTAAAATTAAGAGCATTTATGAATATTTATTTGGCAGCTTATCTATAAGGCCTTTATTTTTTTGCTTATTTAATTTTGTAAATGGCTTTGAATAATTAACATTTTCCGCCATTTAAAAATTTTATATAAATAATTAACTATAATTTTTAAAACAGTAAGAACTTAAAGAAAATAGCCATCTACAAAATTCATTTCATTAAGGGCTTTTTTACAATGTCACCTAAAGCATTGACTCAGTCTTTTATAAATTCCAAAATTAAAATATTCATGTAGGTAGAAATATTTTTTTTATACCATAAAAACTTCCCTAAGGTTCAAGAAATTCAAAACTTAAGGAAACAAAACTTGACTGTTTTTCAAAAAATAAAATAAATTGAAATACCTTTTTTTAAATAAAAATATACATAAGAGTGTAGAAAATTTTATGCCTTTTCAGAATATATATAATTTTAAAAAATATTTTAATTTTATCATTGAATACCTGGGTCTGAAATAACTTTTTAAAGTGTTAGTTATTTTTAGACTTCTGAGTACACAATTTTTTTAGCTCCTCAAAAAAAATGAAATTTAGGGTTTCAAAGAACGTAGTTTACGAATTCCAAGAAATAAACTAGAAATTCAAATAGCACTTAAGTTTTGAATTTCTGGAATTTTATAATATTTATTAAAAAATCTGATAGCGTATTATAATCTTTTCTTTAATTAATTAGGTCTTTTTTAATGTTTGTTAAATTAAAACCAATCTTTCCATCAAGCTTTCCTCTCCTTGCTTTGCTTTTTCAATCTTTTTTATTAATTTTTTAATTTAATTATTAATTATTTATTATTATATTATTTTATTTTTTTTCGTGTAAAAAACAAAATATTGCATAAATAAATAATTCCCGAAACTGAAATAATGATAAGAAATTATTTCACCAGAAAAAGCATTATAATTTTCAATGACTTTTGAGCCAAAATTCTTAAAATTTTAATATGATCAATAAATCTTGATCTGAAAAAGCTTAAATGCAATGGAGTTTCATAGTCTAGAAAAAAACGATTATTTTGTTTGTATACATTTTTCAAAAAGCTGTAAATTTAAAGATTGGTCTTGAGTTACCAGAAAAGAATTCTTCCATTTGACTTGCCAAACTTGGATATCATCTTTTAATTCACTTTTGGAATATAATTTATGAACATTTTAAAAAGTAAATGACTAATTACAGCACTCTGAGGGGCACTTGATAGAATCTCGCAGTGAGCTTTAATTTAGATATTTAAAAAACCGTTCAAAGGTAAAAAATGATACATTTAATGTTTGGATGTTGCCAGGCAGAGATTAAATTTATTAAAATTTTTTTATCAAAGAACTTAAAATATAAATTGGTTAATCAAAAAACCAGCTGCCAATTTTTTGTTTTTACAAATTTTTTTGTTCTTTTTAGCTTTTTAAAAGTTGTTCAGAAAAGAATAATTTTTTTTTAAGTCACAAGTCTTTAGTCAAGTCGCTAGCTAAAATTTTTTTTTAAATTAATTCTCTATTTTATTTTTTTTATTATTTTATTTGCTTAAAATAACCTCCTTTAAGGAGAAGTAAAAATTCATAGAATAAAATAAAACGAAATAAGTTTAAATAATAATCACATAAAAATTCATATATAAAAAAAAAAAGAAAAAATCAAATATATGCTAAATTAAAATATGAAAATGATTTTTACCCCTTCCTGTCAACAAACAAATCTATGACTTTCACTTAAAAAAAATGTTTTAAGTCAAGTCAAGAATTTGACTTAAACTTCTGACTTGTAAACAAGTCTGGACAAATTGTGTCATACTAGCCATTAAAAAAGTATACTTTTAATTGAAAATTAGTGACACTTTTGAGTCTTTAGAGAAAATCAACCGTTAAGAATATTTTTTCAATAATTCGTATTTTATGCATCAATTAGTAATCTTAAGAGTTCCATTTTTCATTAATTTTCCTTTATTCGGAAATGAATTATAAATTCAATTAAAATGAACCAAATAAATGGATAAGGTTTCTATAAGAAAATAAGCATTATTTTTTATTTTATTTATTTGATCGCAAAAGTCTTAGTTTTGATGATTTGATCGAATTTCGAGGTAAAGCAAAAAAAAAATTTTACAAAATTTAGCAAAAAAATTTAATTCAAATAAATCCTAGAAACTCAACTAGAATTTTTTTTTAGTTTTATTTTATAATTTAAATTAAAAAATTTTAATTATTAAATTTTTTATTAAACAAAACTCATTCGTCAACTGAAAATGAATTAAAAGAATCATGTTGAAATAATAATTATTTTTAAATAGAAACATTCTATAATTTAATAATTTTTCAAAAAATTACTTAATCCTTAGGCCGAAAAGAAAGAATTTGATCTATTCGGAGCTGTCTGAGGTATCGACTTCAATATTTAAATAAAGAATTATTGTATTCTTTTTATCCAAAAAATAAATTCTATTTATAATTTAGATTTTTCAACTAATTTACCATACGAAATCAATCTAGTTCTCTATATTTGTCGAGGAAATTTTTTATTAATTTAAAATTTATTAGTTTTCATCTTCAATTAATAAAAATTTATTAATTTTTAGTGTAATCAATTTGTTTTAAGAACCGAGGTCCTGATATTTAAAGCCTTCAATTCCGATTAGGTTATTTTGAGTAAACAAAAGTGAAAAGTTTATTTAAGCCAAGTTTTCCAAATTATATTCTTTTTGACATAAAATGCTTTCTCTAAATATCCGGAAATTAATTCAGATTTTAGCATCCAAAATATGCATTTGGTACAATTAAGACAAATTTTTGATTGAAGTTAAATAATTTATTTTTATTTATTTGTTTATCTGTACCGATCTAATGCTCCTTCAGAATAAAAATATATATATAAAAAATTAAAATAAAGTTAAATAAGATAAAAAATAAATAAAAATATTAAAAAAAAAGGATAAATATAAAATAATTATATATATATATATATATATATCAATTTTATTAATTTTTTATCTTTTTTTTTTGTTTTTAACATCGCCTATAAGGCGTTAATTGAATAAATAAATAAATAATATATATAATTATATATAAAAGGATAAAGATAAAATAATTTGTAACTTCCACTTTTATACTCAAATCGCAAAACTGTAAATGTAAATACAACTTATTCAGGAAAAAATTTTATCTTTACGTTTTAATCACTTGATTAAGGAAATCTAATTTATATCCCTAATTTACGATATTTACGTTCTATATTTTAAGGTATCACATCATTTACTTTTTATTAATCTTCAATATAATTTTAACGCATTTCAAATCCTTAAAATTAATCTTGCAATAGATATTTTTATCAGGAAAAAAAAAATTAAAAATATAAGCAATAAATAAATGAAAGTTTATTTTAAATTTAAAAAAATTAAGCAAGCAGAAAAATTTCAAAAATTGAATTTTGAATTGAATTGTTAAATAAAATATTTTTTTTTCTTTTACATTTTTTTAGTTTAAAAGCTGTTTAATAGTTGTGCTAATTTTTTTGTTAAAGAAAAGAAAATTTTTGAGATAGAATAATTCATGAATATTTATCATTTTTAATAAAAAAAAAAATTTAATTTACTATAAAAGGCTATAAAATACTGAATGGATTATTCTTAACTTTAATATATTGTAACAATTTTAAACAACTAGAAATAAAAAGCTTTATGCTGTTAATCAATTCTTCAAACTTAGCAAAGGAATCAATCAGGTAAGTTGGACGAAATCTTATGCGCAATGCAACTCATTGTTCCAAACTGAATCTGCCCAGGGAATCAGAGGGCACATAAGAAGAATCTCAGGCTTAAAAGTTAGCTTAAATTAATTAATCCAAAAATTACATTTTAAAGCCGAAATAATTATCGAAAATCCAACATAAAAGTGGGTTAAAAGTCAAAATATTTATTAATAAGCAGTAAAAAAATTTAGCAATTATTTAATATAAATGATTTTGTTATTTTTGCTAAATAATTTATTTTTTAAATATTTCATCATGTTATTGTTCAAAAATAAAATTTATTCAAATTTAAATTAGTCTACATTAATAATTTTTCAATGGTCATTTATTATATTTAAGGTGTCTATTTCTTTGATAAATTTTTTTCAAATTCAATTATTACAAATGCCATTTTCCAAAAAATAACAGCATTTAAAATATTTTGGTTTATTAAAAAATTATTTGAATTCAAAATAAATTAAATGTTTTCTCACAAATTTCATTTAGGAACAAATTTATTTGTTTATTTAATTACCTAATTTTTTAAAGAATGTTTATCAATATTTATAACAAATTATTAATTTAACATTGATAGTGAGCCTTATTTAATTACTCATTGAGGTACCTGATTGGCTAGAAAACTTGAGAAAATTTTATTTTTTAGAAAATAAAAATCTATTATTTAATTGTAACTGATATAATTATTATTATTATTAATAATTAATAATATTTCTTATTTTATTTAGATTTTTTAATTTGGAAGCGAAATGAATGTTTTAAAGCAAATGATACTTTAAATTTTCGGTTCATTAGGAAATTGATGAAAAAAATAAAATTAATTTTAACTTTTTTTCCTAATTTAATGATTTTTTTGAAAATTTTCGAAAAGTTTTTAGTCTGTTCCTAAAAGTAAATTGTTTTTAGTAAATTATTGTCTATTTTCTATTCATTGGCTTCTATTTTTCGTGCTATCAAATTCTTTTATATGCTATCTAACCCAAAACTAACCGATTTTTGGCATTTTCTTAAATAAACTCTTAACATAAATTATATCTTATTATTATTGATAATTTTTGTTAGTATTATTAGATAGCTTTGTTTGATTTTAAAATTATCATATATGATATTGATATCCCTTAAATAAATTAGATATCATAAAAATAAAATAAATCTATTTTTTATCTTTTATTTTATTTGCTCTTTACTATTCAAATTAATTTAAATTTTTTAAATGTGACTGAAATAGAAAAGTAACTGCTGAAAAAGGCCTTTTCAGCACGAAACTGCCCAGGAATCTTAATTCCAAAATTATTTTAAAAAATAAAATAAAAGCAGTAGTTTTAAATAATTTTGGTTATTAGAATTTCATGTTTTATTAATATTCATAAAGCTGACTAGTAACGCCATAATTTTTTATTAATTTTTACTTAGGAAATTAATTTAATTTTGATTGAAATGAGTTAGATTCAGAAAAAAATATTTTTTATTTATTTGTTTTCTGTACCGAGCTAGAGCTACTTCAGAATAAAGTATAAAAAAAAAAAAAAAAAATTAAAGAAAGTTTAAAAGACATATATTGAAATAGGTTGTTACATATTATAAATTATAAAACGATTTACAATTTAATTTATAAAATCAGGACGCATTAATTAACAAAAGTTAATTGTTGGGTTGTATTATATTTAATAAAAAATAATTTGTTGAGATAATTGAAACATATAATATTTATTTTCAGGCAAAACTATTTGAATAAAAATATAAAGCTCAATTTTAAAAAAGCGATAAATTTAATTATTTATTAATTTAAAATTTGTTAAGCTAAAAAATTTATTTTGAATGCTTAATAAAAAATTGCACAAGACCTCGGCTTTTGTTCACACTCAAAACATGCCTAAACTATTAAATTTAGAAGCAAAATCCAAAAATAAACGAAATGTAATAGTTTCGATTATTAAATAAGAGTATTCAATTTCGCATTCAAATCATGAGCACCAAGACTTCAATTAATTTAGTTCCATAGAGAATGCGAATTTGATTTGAGGCAAGAAATGAATAGCTAATTTGAAAATTTTTCGATTACCAGAAACTTGATCTTTTGTATTAAACATGAGAAAGTTTTCAAGCATTTCAAGTGCTCATGATCAACGGAAAAACGAATTTGTTTTTCTAACCCGATGTTGTTTTCTGAGCAAATCAACACCAGCTACAAAGTCGATTAAATCACGTACAAGCCGGCTTTGTATTCAATAAGAAGCTCTGTGTGTTTGTTTGTTTTATGATTGTGAGCATTGCCGAGAATTATTTTTTCTAAGTTTTTAGATGATCGATGCAAAATTAATTAATCTTCTAGGGCATTTGGCACTAAAATATTCATATTTTCTCAATTAACTATGCATTTTGATTAGGCTTTCATCAAAGCCTTACTAATTCACAAATAATAAATTTTCTAAATATGCTCGATTAGGCTGAACATTTATTTTCAATTTGCGTTTGGCAAAAAATTATGTTACGTCATACTAGTTTACCTAGGTCGAGCAATTTCCTCCTAGGCATCCCCCCCCAGCCAGCTTTGTTCGAATATCAAAAGTTAGTGATAAGTCTTGCAGCAGAGTTTTAACATAATACAAAATTAAATATCTATTAAATAGTAATTTTATCTAAAGTTTAATTGAGGATAGTAGGTCAAAATAGCAACAAATAAATTTTAATTTTTTTTCTTCTAATTAATTTTACTTATCTTCTGAAGTTTTAAAAATTGAATCCATCGCTTTGAAGGGGGGGGGGATATGTTTAGCTTATCAACTGATGGACAAAGATAACTAAGAATTATACATGTCACGTATCTCAGAAGTTGGACGCTCCAAAATACTGAAAATACATTTATCACCTAAGGCACATCTTTACTTAATTAAAGATCTGTGTTATCAACACGAGGATACAGGTATAAATAGAGATTCCATTCTTAGAACTTGAAAACGTTCAATTATTTTAAATAAAGCTTTTAAAACAATGTATATTGTATTCATATTAAACCGGTAACAAGTACCAGAATGACTATTAATAGATAAGGCTGTGCTAAGTGACAAAAAGAGTACAATTCAAAGTATACTTGGAACACCAGAAGATATAACATTAGACTAGAACGATGCTATAAAAGAAGGATTAGAGAAAATGATGATTAGAAATAGAGTTGACCCCATATATGAGAGGAGTGAGACCAACGAGATCAGAGACATATTGAAAATGGATGGTGTGGACAGAAACACAGCACTAAATGAAAGATTAAAAATTGATTCCTATGAGAAGGGGATTAACAGAGAGGAAGAATTCGAGAATGCAAATAAGAGAGTAGAAAAGACATGTAAATAGTAAAAAGTGGACTTATTAAAACTCTAAATTTTTTTGATCGTATAACTATTTTTTTATTCTTTTACAATTAATCGATGTTTTTCATTAAACGCCTTAAAGGCGATGCAAAGGAATAAAATATAAAAAAAAGACAAAAAATTAGAAAGTTTCTAAATAAATATATAAGAAAAAGGTTAATTTTTTTGATCGTTAAACTATTAATTGTAAAAAAATAAAAATATATATATATATTTTTTTTCGATCAAAAATTTTACTTTGCCAAAACCTTAGAGTATTTTGATTAGTTTTTTTACAATAAAAATGATTGTAATCAAGTTAGGAAATTAGTAAATAAGAAAAAAATTTTATTTATTTTTAAAGAAAGCGTTTTTCTTGCTTTTATAAAAAAAAATATGATTTAAAACAATAAAAACTTAATATTCTATGTTTGATGAAATCTATTCATATTTTAATAGAGTGCCGAAGAACAGAGAATTCGTTTCAGTTAATTTTAGTTTATTAAAAATATAACAAGAATGGGTTACAAAATAAGATAAAACACGATGTTTAAATACGTCATATCACATGACCATACAACAATATTATTTATACTAAAAGCAACTCTTTACTTTTTTTTTAAATAAATTTGAAACATGGCACTTTTTTCTTGCTTTAAAAAAATTGTATGAACATTTTTATTATATAATGAAAAAAATTTATTTATTTTTTATTTTATTCAAAATATATGGGAATTTCCCCATAATGGGCAGCTGGTCTATTGTAGTTTATGATCGGGGGATCACTTAATATGTGACCGATTTCATTTCTCGGAATTAGTGATCGAACCTGATCACCAATTATGTGATCATGAAATATGTGACCAAAATTTTCCAACCAAAAAATTAAATTATCGAAATAAAATTTAGGTTTTAGAAAAAAACTTTTTGTTTTAAGATGAAAAAAATTTTTATCAAAAAAAAAATAAAAGTATTTTCAAAAAATTAGACTGATGACTTTAGCTATATTTTCTCGTCATGTGTATTTTTAAACCCCTTTCCTCAAAATATTTGCCACAAATAGTACACTCAACTGGATTTCGTTTATTGCTTAGGACTTTCTTAACCATATCATCGGTAGATTTTGACGTTGTTGGTATCTCCATAAGCTCAAGTAGAGCGTCATGAAGTATTGCATCACCAACTTATGTTAAGAAAATTAAAATTTGCAAATAAAAAAAGATTTTTGGTCTTGATTTTTAAGTGTAAAAATTAAGTGATCAATAAGAACTTTATCTGATCAGCAAAATAAATATGTGATCGCAAACATTTTTATGTGATCGCAAAAAAATTTATGTGATCATAAAAATTTTTAGGTGATCAATTTTGGTCACATATTTCATGATCACATAATTGGTGTTCAGGGTCGATCACTAATTCCGAGAAATGAAATTGGTCACATGTTACGTGATCGACCGATCACATACTACTATAGACCCTGGGCAGCTCCGAATAGCTAAGGCCTTCTTTTCAGCCCTCATGATAGAAAATGCAAAGTTAAGTTGTTTTTTTTTGAATGTAAAATTTAAAAAAAGAAAAAATGCATCATAGCTATTTTGACATAGATCCTTAATTATTGGAGTCAAATAAAATCTTTCAAATTTTAATCAATTGTTTTTTTGCTCTTCCTCTGCCCCTTTTAACTGAAATCTTTACTATTTCTGAAACATTGTGATCTCTTTGTTATTGACCCTCTCAATCTGCACACTCGGCCGACTCGGCGGCCTCTTCAGTTTTTTGATCAAAGTTGTAGAACTAAACAAGATAACCTTGTCTGTGAATACAGATAGAAGATAAAATTTAACTTGAAATTAGGCCAATGGATCATTAAATTGATTGTTATCTTAATGGAAATACGGTAATTATGGAAAATATGCTCATAAGTAATCTAAGTAGATAGATCGACTAGGGTTTGTAGTACTCGAAGAGTGGCTCTGACATTAAAATCAATCGATATAAATTTGTACAAAATGAATAATTTAGCTCTTGTTTCGACGCGTTGAACTTTGTTCACGGGCTTCCAAGCCAGCTGAACAAAATCGATATTTCTTCTAGACAGAATTGTTCTCAGTCCGTAGTTATTTATTGTGTCGTTTCATGAGTCAAATGTTCAATATGTGGCACGGAAACGACCATCGATAAAGCCAAAAGAGTTTGTGCGTCTAAGTAGCAAGCAAGTTTATTCAATTATAAATAATTATTATAATATATCCGATTTTAGAGCTCTTTTTTAATTTCAAAATTTTCTGTTTAGCATTAGCAGTACTTTTTTCTATCTTTTTAATCAATAAAAAATAATATTTCAAAAAAAAAAAAAAATTATTTTTATTTTTCGAACATAATTTTTAATTCATATTCCACTCAGAGCACATTAATTTGAAGAGTTATTTTTTGCTGTTGTGTCTAGGAACTTAGATCTAAGCCAAACTAATTCTTTAATTAAAAACTTCCAACCGATTTTAATGTGCTCTGATCTATTTCTTTTTTGATTTAATGCATTTTTAGATTCAATTTTAAAAAAATAAATTTGTGCGACTCTTTACCGATGAGCAAGAAAATGTTGTAGTTCTCTCAATAACTACAACACCGACTCCAGCCAACTTATGTGTCTATAGTTTCACAGTGCAATACTTGGATCTCATGCGTTTAGCAAGTCACTAGTATTTAACACTGTGTAAAATATTAGACAAGAGCTCTCTTTATTATTTTTAGAAGACATGAAGAACTTATGATTTAGCATTTATTGTTATTTTTGTTATTATTTTCTTTATTATTTGTTGAGGCTAGAAGCGGCCACTTATCCATAAAGTCATTATATAATTTTATTCTTTATTATTTCTTTGTGTTATAACCACGAACCACCAGATCCTAACAGATCAGAATAAGACACATTATTTAAGGTTTATAACAAAAAGACCGTAAATTATTTGACAAGGTAACAACGGCTGCCTCAAATTCAGTACAAAAGAACAGAACAAAATGATAAAAGAATTGAATAACTTGTTTGCTTTAAACTCAAAATTAGTTCTATAAGTGTAACATTCATAGTAAAATCAACTGTCAAAGTCAAATGACATGTAAAAATATCTCTGCAAAATGCACAATACTCGGATACATTGAAATTTAGCTTGTGCTGCATTAGCACAGTTCTACCAGAGTCAAGTTAAAAAGACAACTACAAGGATAGAAAATGATTGTATAAAAAAATTAAGCAATTTGGTATTTTTTTGTGTCTTTTAACCGTAATTTGAACCTATAGGGGAAGGTCAAAAAAGCAAGTGTCATAATAGCTAAATTTATTTATTTACAAAAAATTAATCTTTAGTCTCACTTCATTTCAAAAATAATGAGTATATTAATATCTCAAAAGTAGTGATAAAATAATCAGAGTTTCTTCAGTATCTTCTCTATTATAATTCGATATCATTCTATCATTCATTATCATATAACTATTCCAGTTTTTAATTTTTTCTTTAGTTGGCCTGCCGCTTTCTTAAAAAATAATGGCCTTTATGCTACAAATGGTTTTTTGTGAGAGCTCGATAAAAGTTTTGTTAATATTTAGACTTGATTCGTCATTATGAACTCATTTTAGTTAAATAATTTTAGAAAATATTTTTAGTTAAATTGATGCTTTGATTTTTGCAAAAATTAAAAAAAAAAAATTAATTTTAGCTGTTTTGAAAGCTGTTCTGTAGCAAATTTAATTCAACAATTAACTGTAAAAAAAGTTTAAAATATATTTAGCTATCTTCAATGTTCACATTAGTACCCTTGAGGGCCAGTCTTTACCATCTTCCGTTGGACGTATTGAAGCAAGTATTTATGCTCATTATCTTGGTTAGATTAATTAACTTTCCAGTGATATCGACAAAGATGTCGCTGTATCATTCTATCATGACACTTGCGATTTTGACATAGAGCCGAACTTTTTGCACTTTTAATTCTTTTTGGTATTTTTTTTATCTTTTATTAATATTGCATATATTAGAAAAAAGTTCAAAAAATATAAAAAGGATCTAAAAAATTAAAGTTAACGTAATTGCTCGATGATAGCGACAAGTCAATATAGCTGGGTATTCAAATTACTAATTCAGGAACAATCAGGTTTTAGAAAAAAACGACGAACCGCCGATAATCTTTTCTTCCTTATTCAAAAAAATTGTGGAATCATTTAATAGAAAGAAAAAAGATTGTTCCCTATTTTTTGATATTTTCAAAGCGACCAAAATTAAAAAAAAAAATGAAAATTGTTAGAATAATAAAAAAATTATTTATTTGTTTGTCTCTATCGAGCTATTGCTCCTTCTGAATAAAAATGTATAAATTAAATTAAATTAAATAAAGTTAAAAAAGATATAATAATAAAAAAAAAGAAAAAAAAAGGATATATATTTTTAATTTTAATATTCTTTTTTTATTTTTTTTATTTGTTTTATCTGTGAAATAAAAAATAAAAAATCAAGAAAAAATAAAAAAAAGTAAAATAAGTTAAAATATAATATAAAAGACAATTAAAATTGACAAATTGTAAATAATGACAGGTGCAAAATGTTTAAGTATTGAACAGTTCTGGAAAGAAAGAAGAAATAGTAAGATAGCAATTACACATATATGTATATATGAAAAGAGGGTTCATACCGCTCGGATAAGCCTGTGGAGGTAAATCTCCAAAACTATATTTAAAAAAAAAAAGGAACAAAAGATAGCAATTACACAATGGAGTCGGGTATTCGACATATATTGATTCAAAACCCGCTTAATATTCATCAACCAGCTTGACAACCAATGGAACAGAATAACGCAGCCCTCCCGCTACATATCTTTGGCTCAATTCAAAAAGTCGATTCGAGACAGTAAAGAGTTTAAGTTTGGGGTTTGTTGTGAAGTTCGTTTCAATTCGATCTTCAATTCAGAATAATTTGAATAACTTTTTTAATAAAATAGATAATTTAGTTCTGTAAAATGCTTGATTATGAGCAAATTTGCTTAATGCAGTAAAATAAGTCTGCAAAATACTCTGCATTTTTCTGCATTTTGCACGCCATTAAAAAATATTCTAATCAACTGTGCAATTAAATTGCAGAGTTTTTGCAGACATATATTTTCGGATTAAGCAAAGTTGCTTAAACATTAACCATTTTACAGAACTAAATTATTTATTTTAGTAGAAAAGTTATTCAAGTTTTTCTGAACTGAAAAGATCGAATTGAAACGAACTTCACAACCCCTTTAAGTTTATTAAGGGCCTCATGATGCACAATATTGGAAGGAGTATCATATTTTAGTTTAAGTATAAAACGAACTGCTGAGTTTTGTAAGACTTGATTTTTTTAATGTTTATTTCTGAAAATGAATTCAGACACGGAAAAGAGTAATCAATTATTGATCCGATTAAAGATTTATATAGGTTTCCTAGTGTGTAATAGTTAAGACCCCATTTTTTGTTTGACAATATTTTTATAGGACTACAACGCTGTTTTATTTCATCAACCATTGGGGTATAGGTTAATTCTGAATCAAATTTTATACCTAAGAACTTGATTTTATTTTTACTCTCAATTTTATTTTCATATATCTTTAAGTTTAAGTCAATATTTTCCTTATTATATTTAGTGAAGACAATGAAGCAAGACTTTTCGACAGATATTTTCATCTTTCACTTGAAGAGTCATTTTTCTAATTCGTCTAAGTATTTGTTAATCTTATTTTCTAGATTTCCTTTTTTCTTAAAAATGTAGAATGTGACCAAGTCGTCAGCAAAAAGAAGACAGTATTCACTATTTGTTTTATTTCTTTTAGGTATATCATTGATAAAAATACTAAAAAGTAATGGACTAATTACTGAGCCTTGAGGAACATCTGCAGCAATATGGTATTCATCACTAATGTGACCATTTACATTTACTTTAAATGATCTTGAGTCTAAGAATGAATTAATCCAATGTATTAGGTAAGGGGGAAGCTTCATTTTTATTAGTTTATAAATAAGACAATCATGCCAAACCCTATCAAACGCTTTGGAGATATCAAAAAATAGGGAACAAACTTTTTTCTTTCTATTAAATGATTCTACAATTTTTTGAATTAGGAAGAAAAGATCATTTGCGGTTCGTCGAATTTTTCTAAAACCTGATTGTTCCTTAATTAGTAATGAGTTTTGTTCTAAATAACTATGTAATCTTGAGTGTACTATACGTTCTAACAGTTTTCCTAGACAGCTTGTCATACTGAATGATCGGGAGTTAGCTGATTCTTGTGTTAAAATTTACTTTTTTGGGTAGCATAGTAATGTTAGCAGATTTGCATGCATTCGGGATTTATTTATAATAAAAAAATTGCATATGCAGTATTATACATATAAACACTTAATCCAAAGATTTTTTATGATTCACGTCTTTTCTTCATCAGTTCTTTTCATTAATTGGCGGTTATCTAAATATTTCTCTTTCAACTTCTGAAATAACAAAAGGTCTTATTTATTTTTTTATCTGTACCGAGCTAATGCTCCTTCAGAATAAAAATGTATATAAAAAAATTTAAAATAAAGTTAAATAAGATAAAAAAAAATAAAAATATTAAAAAAAGAAGGAAACAAAAAGGAAAGGAATTACTTTATCAAATAAATATTGTGAATCTGTCAAAAAATTAGTTTAGATTTTCTCACACTTTAATTTTCCCCTTTTTTGATAAATAATTGCTCGACTCCGTTTTTTTTGGTCAACATTTCAAATAAGAGCTTCTAATCGTAAACCTTTCTTTTCTTTTAAGTCTGTTTTTGTTTTATTTGTTTATTTTAAATTAAGGACATTGTCCGCTGAGAGTATGAGGTAGACACCATTTTAAACCTGAAATTTTTTCAATTCAAGAGATCTTGTTTGATTTGTATGTGCTTTAGTTTGTGGGTTATGTCTCCTTTCAGAAAGACTCACATAACCACTCTCTCCCTAAACACACATGTAGTCATAACATGTGGTAATTAAAAAAGTACATTTTACACGTGACTTTCTTTTTAAATCTGGTTCCGAAAAAGATGATTGGATTTCATGTGAAAAAAGTGAAAATTGGTTTTGTGGAAATTGTTGGCCAAAGGGTTTTAAACAAAATGATTCATTTTATTGTCCGAATTGTAAATAACATTTAAAAGTATTAAAATCTTTGGACAACAACTTTTTCGTTCAATTTCTGATTTTTATATTATAGTCAAAAAAGGCCAAAATGAAAATCAGTGTTCGATACATAAGAACATGTCACTAAAATCAAGCAGTTAGGTTACTATAAAGTACAAAAAAATGAAAAAAGAATAAGTTTTGAAAAGGAACATGGTATAAATAGATAAAATATCCAAAAAGTATATAGTAAGATGGCCTAACCGGGTGACCTATTTTTTTTATTTTTTTTCTATCGACTCAGTTTTGTTTGAAAACTCCGAATTCATTAACCGAATTAGACCGACTTTTCCGACTCACCCCCTTAGCAAAAGGGGTTAATGAGGTTATGGCTAACTCAGAATGGACTTAATAAAAAATACTTTAATTTAATTTTTGTTTTGTATTGATAGCTTAGGCAGAGGGCTTTCAATATCATGCTTATCTGAGCTATTTGGTATCTTGGTTTCTCGTGAAAATTTAATTTAGTGCATTAACCCATTTAGGCAAATAGGTAATTTTTCGGACCTTTTACAAAAACATAAATTTTGACCACATTAATGAGGTCCTATGAAAAAAGTTATGGTATTTTCGGAATCCTCAATATTTTTTCTTCCTATAATGCTGCTTTTAAAACAAAATTTTTATTTTGCCGTATAATTCAATCAATAAAAAATTCACCCCATTCACACATTAAATAATTGCCCCATCTTACTATAATATTCTAATTGTCTATGTTCTGTTCTTTTGTACTGAATTTCAAAAAACCCTGCTTGGCAGTGCTTGGTAAGCTACCAGTAGAATATTTGGAAAACGAGTCTTTTCATCATGCATACATAGGAACCTAGTGTAATGTTTACATTAGTACCTCTGGGCCTGTCTATCTGATCTCCCGTCTAGACGTATTGGAGCATGTATTTATGCTTCTTCTTAACTTATACACTCATGGTTAAGTTAACTAACTTTCCAGTGATATCGACAAAGATGTCGCTATATCACACCTAGGACTAAGAAGATGTGAATGAGCCAAATCAGAAGAAAGAGAGAGTGCAACGCTAACCGAAAAAGTCTTTCAATGACTTTGGACATTTGTTGATTTGTTAAAAGACTTATAAGATTGGGAATAGTCAAATTGGATTTAGTGAATTGGGAATTTGAAAATGATGCATTCAGTCATAATTACAATTTTATTAAAAATATGTGTATAATTAATATAGAAAAACTAAAAATACAAAACAGGATATCAAGAGCGTGGAATCAACTAACAAGCATTATAGTTGAGCCAATTAATTGACTTAAACCTAAATAATCGCAAGGCAGAGTTACTCAAAGTCATCAAGTTAATATTAAGTCATAAGTTTAACTTTAAATTTTACACTTTTCAAGTCTAAACTTTGACTTGGAATATTTTTTTGTTTCTTTTTTTATTAATATAAATTGATTAATTAAGTTTAAAATAATATTCATTTTAGATTAAAAATATTTTTTTACAAGATTCTTGTTTTTAATCAAATTTAACTGTCAAATTTTATTTATAAGTAGTAGTAGTAGTAGGAACAAAATTGATAGTTTCATATATGTTAATAATTTTTAACAGTTGGATTAAGTCGCCTCTCATCCGCCTTATTTTAAGATTAGTAAAGTTAAACATTTCCAGTCTTTTCGAGTAGTCATATTTTCGAAGTGAAGGGATTATTCTTGTCGCTCTTCTTTGGACCTTCTCGATTTCAGAAATGTCTTTTTCAAGGAACGGACACCATGAACTAATGGCAAACTCTAAATGAGGTCTAACCAGTGCTGTATAAAGCATTCTCAATGTATCAATGTTCAACTTCCTGAAACTCTTAGCGATCATACCCAAAATACGGTTTCCACGACTAGTACAATATTTTACTTGGTTAGTCCACTTCAAGTCACTTTGAATATAAACACCCAGATCTTTTTCAAGATTTGTTTTAGATAAATTCTTCGTTCCGTATCTACTAAATATTGTATAATTAAACAAAGGATTTTTTGAGCCAACATGCATTACACCGCATTTTTCAATATTTAAATCCAACGACCAGGTAAGTGACCAGCTTGAAATAAAGTCAATATCTTTTTGAAGTACAAGATTGTCTTGTAAACTCTTAATTACAGAAAAAAATTTAGTATCATCGGCATATTTTTCACATTTATTAACTAAACCAATCGAAAGGTCATTTATGAATATTAAAAATAAAAGAGGCCCCAAAACTGAACCTTGAGGTACTCCACTAGTTGCATCTAATCAATTTGACATAATTGAACCCAAAATAACACGTTTTTATGTAACATTTTTATGAAAATAAAAAAAAAAATTCATTTTCAAATTGGAATACTGGGACATTTAAATTACGATAAACCACCATTGATGATTGACCAGTTGCTAGAAACATGGCATAAAAAGGGGCCTACCTGAGCTTGCACCATATAAGCTAGAATTATTGTAACTTGTCTTTAAGACAAGAGATGATCTAATAAATTTTTTAAAAATAAAAAACTTATGCCATAGTTAAAAGCAAAAGTAGTTAGTTCCGCATTTTAATCTGTTGCAGATAATTTAAAAAATATTTTTTAATTATAATTAGGTGTTGAATATGTTTTTCAATACTATATTTTTTCCTGAGATGTTTATTTCACTCACAAATGAATGCTGTCATTTTTAATTAATTTAAATTAATGATGAACAAACATAATTTTACTTTATTTTATTAATGAGAGATTTTATCATTAGAACCGCTTGTGTATGCCAATATCATTTTTCGACATATTATCTAAATGATCTAAGAGTATTGAAAATAAGAGCAAAATTTATTTGAGAAATTATCTTTGCCATCAAGATCTATATCTGTCATGACAGTTATTGCAAATTTTATGGATATTTTGGCAAAAAAATTCTAAATTATTATTTTTATCAGATATTTAGATTAGTAAAAAAATTATTCAAATTTATTTTGACAAATGAGTTCAAAAAGCCCAGGACCCAAACGAAAAACTTTAATAATTAAAATATTAATGCTGGATGATTCGGAAATTCCTTTTCAAATCGAAGTAAGCATTTAAATTCTAAATGAGTTGTTAAATATTTGGAGAAAATTTTTTGTAGTCCAAAACAACTGGCAACGAATTGATAAACTTGGTCTACCAATATCTTAAACTTGTTGAGAGCGACTACTTCGGTCTAGAGTTTATAGACTCTAAAGGAAAAAAAGTATCCACAAAAAAATGATTATTCTTTTGTTTTTAAATTTTAATAAAATAAAGAACTGGCTTGATTATGACAAACCAGTGGCCAAACAAATACAGAACAATTTGAAGCTAATATTTTGTGTTAAATTTTATACACCGGACCCCGGTCAGCTTGAAGAAGAGTACACTCGCTATTTGTACGCCCTACAAATAAAGCGCGATTTAGCCGAGGGTCTTTTGCTTTGCACGGACGCCACAGCGTCTCTATTAGCTAGTTACATACTACAAGGTAATTTTTAATGTCAAATTTTACATTTTTTTTATTTTTTTTAAATAGCTGAAATTGGTGATTTCAACGAGAATTTTAATCCATTAACTTGTTTTCAAAATAAAAAATTTTTTCCGCATCAAAACCCCGAACATGAGTCTAAAATAATTGATTACTACAAAAATCATATGTGAGTAAAAATTTTTTTTTCGGATCATAACTACCTAAAAATATTAATTAAATTAATTCCATAAACAAGTTTAATTTGTTCTAAATTACTTCCACTTTGTGTACACTTATATATAACCTCATTAAATAAATTGACTTAAATTGTTGTTTAAAAAATTAAAAGAGTAGAGAATAATAAAGTTGAATTTAAAATAGCGATAATTTTCTATCTTAAAATTTTGAATTTAACTTAATTTAAAAATCTTTAAATCTTTAATAAAAATATTTTTTTTCAATTATCTTAAAAAAATTTAATTAAAACAGCTTCAAAAACAGTAACGATAATCACATTAGAAAATTAACTAGTAATAGCACGTCTGCCATAGCTAAGCACGATAGTTCTTAGCTCCGCGGGGTCACCCGTTGCAGATTATTGTAATAATAATAATAATAATTTACAAATATTATTAAATTTTAATTAAAAATATTTGAATACTAAATTAAATACAATATTCGATTTTCAACAATTAGTTAAGACTCTTTTTAGAATAAATTTTGATAATGTAATATAAAAAAATTTGTCATTTTTTCCATCAGTACCTTTATTTATTAAATTAAACTTAATTTGTTTATAAACAACCTCGTTTGAAAATTAATCTATGGTCTTTCAGAATTTTTATAAATTATCCATTTAACAGAGTAATAGCTTTTTATTTTGTCGACTTTTTATAGACTCCTTGGATAGAAATATATTTTTTTAACATCCAAAAAGATAAATCAAATTCAGGTTTTTAATGTTTATTGATAGCGAATTTAAAGTCAAAAATTTTAAATTTGACAGCTTTGAATTTTCTAATCTTAAAGAAAAAATTTTTTAGCAAAGGAATTTTTTATTTTTTGTGTTCTACATCATTGTCAATGGGTTTTTTTTATTAGGCTTTCAGTTATTGTATGGGAAAAAGCTTTTGACGAATAAAAAAAATTATCTATAGAATAAAAAAAATTCTTTGTAGTATAAACAAAATTTTATTTATTTAGTAAAAAAAAAAATTATTATAGCATAAAAAGTCAATTCAAATTTGAACTATAGAATAAAAATATATCTCTTAGAATACTTTCATACATTAAAGAATAAAAAATAATAACAAAAGTATAAAAAAATCAATCAAATTCTAAAGCGGTTCTTACCTTAGGTGGACGACCTGGTTTATTTTTTGCTTGTTTATTTAAATCAACTACCTCATCGTCAACTTTCCTTTTCCTTGGACGTCCACGACCTCTTTTTCCTTAAGTTCCATTTTCAACACTCGCTTGAGGGTCCACAACATCAATATGTGGCTCAACAAGATCCACCTGAGGCTCAACATGTTTCAAGTTCAGTATTATTGGTAAATACCTTAACTTTATTTCATTCTAACTTTTTTTTTTGGCATTTTTAATTTTACTTAGTAATTTTAGAAAAAATAATAGCAAAACTATACTGCAATTTTTTTATTCTATAGTTGCTAATGTTATACTTAAAAAAAAAATAAATTTCATTTTATTTTCTTATTCTATAAAGTCTTTCTTTATTCTATAGGTTTTTTTTATTCGTCAAAAGCCATCGTCCTTATTGTATTATAACTATTTATCTAACGCCCAAATTTTTTTCACCGCTAATTTTTAATAAAAAAATCTAATTTATTAAAGTTAAGTCTAATTTAATAGAAAAAGCATCTATTATAGTAAAAAATATCTAGATTAATAGAAACTTCATCTTTTTTAATAAAAACAACATCTTTTTTTATAAAAAATATCTTACTAAACAAAATTGAAAAAAAATGGCGTGTGCTAATTCATTAACTAAAATTACTGATTTTTCACCAAATTTACTTGATGAATATAAAATTACCTTTTTTTTCATAAAATTTCTTAATTGATATAAAAATAAAGATTTATTATAAAAATCAAGTTTACAACTAGTTTTTCTAAATTTTAACTAAATTAATAAAAAATAATAATTTATTGCCTAACATTCCCAGGCTTTTTTCTTTCTTCCTGGTCTTGGTTTACAACCAATTACCGATTCTAAATACTTTTCTGGAACTTGAATTGACTTTTTTGACAACAACACCGCAATAATATGTTGACATATGTAGTCTTTGAGGTAATCTTTACATGAGCAAGAAGAAAACTTCCAATTTTGTTCATCCAATTTCACCAAACAAACCGAATCGTTATACTGAAAGAATATATTGAGGTCTAAATTAGAAACAAACTCACATTCATCAGTACAATCACGTCAATCATTTTTTGAAAATCAAACAGATTTTGATAGTATTTGTTTAGTTTTTTTAAGTAAAATAATGCTTGATTTATAATTTTAATACTGCTAAGAAAAATTATGATGAATAATACAAGTTATGCAAAATTAGCATTTTTTTTTTCAAGTAATTTTAGTTAAAAAATAATAAATCGCCAAAAAAATACTATTTTTTTGAATTTTATATTTAAGAAAAAAAATCTTCTTTTGGCCATTGACATATTGCAAATTGAGCTCAATTTATTTTCTAAATTCTGAGTACCATTTTGAGTATGTTTGCAATGGAATTTGCAGTTTAACTATGAAAAAAAATTTGGGAATCATTTGGGAATTTGATTTGTGATCTTGTAATAAATTGATTTAATTTTATCAATTTTCTCCCCATTTTTTTCTATAAATACGACACCGAAAAAAATTAAAGCCAAAAATTATATCTTTGAAGATAATCTTAACAAGACCAAATACTTATTTTACACTTAAATTCAATTTAAAAAAATTCAAATAATTTAAGTGCAAAATTAAGAATTTTAGGTACAATAAAAAAAATAAATATATGATTATTTAAAAACATTGGCCTCCCCATTATCCGCTTGGAAAGAAAGGGACATAATATCATAATTTTATCATTAAAAAAAACTAAAATTGTTCTTTATTTTATGAAATCAAATTTTTGGAAAAATATTTATATACAATTAATTAATAAATTAATTGAAAATTAAATTAATTCTATGAATTGAAGAACTTTAGTTTTTTGAGCACTGTGCAAGTCTCAGTTTGAGCAATTGCTAAAAAAAATTGACCAACTTGGTGGACAAAAAACTCGAAAGTGAAATTTTGAATTTTATTTTGTTTGATTTTTATTAAAAAAAACCAATTTTTTTTTCGGCCTTTTTACTTTTAGTCTTCTAAAAAAATGTCAAATAAACAAAAAAAAGCTTTTTAGTTATCTATTTTATTAATTTTATTTTGCAAAGTGGTCAAACACCGGCCGATGCCGACATGAATCTGCTAGACATTGCTCGCAAAATCGAGCTCTACGGCATACTGATGCACGCTGCCAGAGATCACGAAGGAGTTCAGCTGAATTTAGCAGTGGCCCACATGGGCATTCTGGTTTTCCAAAACTGCACCAAAATAAACACATTTTCGTGGGCCAAAATCCGCAAGCTGAGCTTCAAGCGCAAAAAATTCCTAGTCAAACTCCATCCGGAAAACTACGGCTTCTACAAAGACACTGTCGAATTCTACTTCGACAACAGAGATGGCAGCAAAAACTTCTGGAAAAAATGCATAGAACACCACGCTTTTTTTCGCTGCATCAGCGCCCAGCGAATGCCCAGACAAAAGAGCAGGCTGCTCGCGCGCGGCTCCTCGTTCCGCTACTACGGCCGCACTCAAAAAGAACTCATAGAAAACGCCCGAGAAAACCTGGCCAAGAACAGATCGTTCGACAGATCCTACCACTCTATGCGCAACATAAGCCACTACAATTACTCGGGCAGCTCGGGCGCCATCAACTTTCATCCCCAGGGCACCCAGTCGCTGAACCGCAACTTGGCCAGCCGCTCCACTGGCGCCATCCTGCAGCCGGGCTACGCAACCACCGGACACGGGTCCACCAACTTGATCAGCTCGACAGACTCGGTCAATTTGTACCAGCACCAGGACTACAATGAGCGCACCATCGACTCCAGACACAGCCTCGGCAAGGAAAAAACCTTGGCTCTTTCGGACCACGACGACTGCGATGACCAAAACACTGACCAGGACTGCGAGCAGCCCGGCAACGAGGAAAAAAATGCCACAAGCACCTTCAAGCCACCCAGTGTGAGTCTGCCGATACAACAGCAAAAAAAAGACCACATGGACAGGTCCAACCCGAACAAAATCTACTCGCGCAAGGAAGTCATTCAGACCACTTACAAGGAAGAGTTTCTGCACACCACCACCACTACTAATCTTTACTCGGCGGACAAGCTCAGTCCATCTTCATCATCGCCGTCATCATCTTCGTCCAATCCCAACCAAGAAGCCCATGAAGATGATGATGAGGACGGTAAGAACATTTTTTTCAATTCTAATAGTAGTTTTAATAGAGTTAATAAATTGTGTGTCACTCCAGTAGTGTTGCCTAGTAGTCAAGTTAATAAGCCTGGTAATGTTAGGAATAAGCTTAACTCTGACGACTATTTGTCCTTTTCGCTCAGTTCCTCCATGTCAACTTCATCTATATCCTACATTAATGAGCTTCTTGATGCTTCGGACTCGTCAATGGACACCTCGTCCATTTCATCGACTCTCTCGGTGATAGAATCAAAGCCTGGCTCACAATTCCAAACAAATGGCATCGCCAACACGCGCCCCAGAGTCGAACCGCTGCCCCGCATCATCAAGCATGTTGAGGTGCGCAAGTTGCCGCCAAAAAATTCCTTCTCCTATCGAGATGACACGGTCAATGCCAGCCACAACTTGGAGCTCAAACTTTGGCGCCAAAAAAAAAGCCCAGTCAAGCCTGTGTCCAGCTCAAGTAGCTGTGGTCAAGATGAGAGTTGCAGCGAGACCTATGAGGACGTGATTGATAAATGTCTTGATGATGAGAGTTTGTCCAAAATTATGGCACTGGATGGATCCGAGGCCAGTACACCTGTGGATGGTGGCTACAGTTTTGGGCAATCAATAGCTAAGTCTAGTGATCTGCTTATCGATTCGCCCCCAATTGAGCACAGTCCAAAACATGTCTCTTCAAATACTGATTCTTCTTCCTTTGAATGATTTTTTTTACGGATAAAAAATTAAGCATGAAGTAACCAATGGTCAAATCGGGTTGCCAAATTAAAAATTTTTTTTTTCCTTCCATCTTAATTTGCCATTCTTGAATAAAAATCTCTTTATTGTGATTAATAATAATATTTATTAATATTAATAATAATAGCTTGGTTTAACTAAATTGACACAGCAGACTTACTAACGTAGTCCCGCTATAGTAGACTTTTCATTTTTTAGTTTATTTCTACCGACAATATTAAATTGGTTAATTTAAAAAAAGACGTGCTATAGATAATTTTTCAGCAAAATTAAATTTATTAAAAATTTTCATGTTTGAGTCTGTCAAGTCACTTTGGTTAAATGCCGCCAAAATTGTGTATGTAGTTAGATCGGATTACAATAAGTAAAGTTTAATAGAATTTTATTTAAAAAAAAAATTAAATTGAATTTAAATTTGATAAAATTTAATTAGTAAAATCTGAATTTTTTCCTAAAATTATTTCTTTTTTTTTGGTCTCGCTGTTATGCTTCTTCATATAACTCTTCTCAAATTTTTATATTCAAGCAGTTTATTTAGTATTTTGTTGTGTATTGTATTGGTAACATTAGGCAAGTTTTTAAATTGTATAAAATTAAGTTTTATCTGTTTGAGGAGTTTATTAAATAATTTAAAAGGCTTGAGTAAGGCTCTTCAATCTTTCATAAGCCTCACATGAACAAAAACAATTAAAAATAATTTATTGTCTACGAACTAAAGTAGAATTTACCTTTAAATAATCTATTCTCGTGTAAATATACCAAACAAGTTGTATTCTAAGCCAAAAAATTTAAAAATTTTTATTCAGTAAAATCCTCTTAATCGGAAAATTCAAAGAAGAAAAAAATTGTTAGCCCAAAAGTAAGGGAAAAAACATTCTAGAATTTTATATAAAGAAATTATCATTCAAATTACGAGAATAAAAAATTGAAAATTTATTACAAAGAAAATAAAATTCATCAATGATTTACTTTTGAAAATTTAAACCTGTCTATAATTTATAATTAAAATAATAAAATAATTAAAAAAAGTTTAAATAATAAAATAAATAGTTTATTAAGTTTAAATAATAAAATAAATAAAAAAGGAAAAATTCTGAAAAAGAGAATATGTAAATATATATCAATTAAGTAAGGAAATTTAGAACAAAAATTATATAAAAATTTTAAATTTTTTTATCAAAATAATAAGAAATTTTCGAGTATCTCTAATTTCCAAAAAGATCATATATTATTCAAATTGTAGTTAATTTTATTGTAAAAATGCTAAGTAATTTTATTTGATCATGTTAATGTAACTAAAAAAAGTGAAGTTAATTATTAAAAATAATGTACAGAAATTTTTTAATTAAATTTGATAAATTTTAAAAACGAAATTGATTATTAAATAAAATTAACAATAAAGTAGAACAACCTAGAAAATTTAATTTTTGTCAAAGTTTTTTTAATATTCCATGTAGACAAGATATTTTGAGTTCTATTCATTTAACAATTCTAAAATTGAATCTTACTAATTTGACCATCTGTGCAAAACCATCTAAATTATATTGATTTTGTGAAAATTTTCCCATTCTCGACAATTATTAAGTTTTAATTTTAGTTTAAATGAACCAAAATCATATTTTAATTTTTCTTTTTTTTTCTTCTTCCAACTTTAACTCCACTTAGCGCATTAAGCATCCCCATTATTCCTCCAAACATATTTTACAATTTAAATTCTAGAGTTAAATGTCGAATTAATAGTTAAAAATTTTGAGCATTTAAAGAAAAATATTCAAATTTTTAAAATTAAAAAAATTCAACTTTTTCAAAGATATTTCATTCAGTGCTAGAAAATTATTAATTAAAGAGGCTCACATGAAATTTAAAAAAAAAATTAATTTGAAAATTTTAATCATCATGGTAACATATCAAAGTTTTGATGGCAAATTCTAGTTGGAAAAAAAATTATTGACATATCAGGTTTGACCATATTAAAAATTGTTTAGAATAGTCTTGTAGATTTTTATTTTTTTTTAGTTTTAATAAAATTAGAAAAATATAATTTTTTTTTCATTTTCCTTTTTTAATTTAAAAGTGGATAAAAAAGCTCGATGTTCTCTGGCAGCTCAAATTATTTTGTCCAACATGAAGAAGCAAAATGAACAGCAAAAGTTAAGGGCTTATGAGCGAATAAGACGTCCAATTAGTCCCATTCGATCAGAACCGGGCTACTCATATCGCCCAACTATAAAACAAAATATCAGAGCCCGACAAGACATCACTGGTCCAAATCAAATTTTGCCTATCAATCCGAACCAAATAATCGAACTCCAGGACTATCAGCAGCCTGTCATTCATCCAGCGACCAATTGTAAGTGCCATGTTCACTTCAAGCATTTAATTTTTAATTTAGAATAATTTTTTTACCAAAGTGGTCAAAAACGAAGCCCAGTCAGTTCTTAGAAGACCTCTGATCCAGGACTCAGAAGCCTTTTTTATTTTA
This sequence comes from Brachionus paranguensis, assembly GCA_016802215.1. Taxonomy (NCBI): domain Eukaryota; kingdom Metazoa; phylum Rotifera; class Eurotatoria; order Ploima; family Brachionidae; genus Brachionus; species Brachionus paranguensis. The sequence goes on along the minus strand of JAESIX010000024.1, from coordinate 358,110 downwards.
AAAGAACTTGTCATGACTGAACGCACTTACAAAAAAGATCTAGAACTAGTTACCATTTTGTTCAAACAGTTTGCTGATAAACAAAATTTCAGCTTAGCCAATCTTAGCTTGTTTGATCTGATCTATTCGGATCAAGCTTTGCTTCCCCTTGGCGACTTTCATTCACAATTTTTGAATGAACTCGAGGCTCGATTTCAAAAATGGACTGATAAAAATTTTGAGTGTACATCGACGAGTGTGGTTTTGGGAGACTTGCTCTCGACTCTTGAGCACTCTTTTAAATTTTACCATTTTTTTATACAAAAATATGATCTCATTCTAAATGAACTTGAACAGTTATGTAAAAAAAATAAAAAATTTGACGCAATTTATAAAGAGTTTGAGTCGCTGAAGATTTGCTACCTGCCATTCTCATTGTTTTTGTTTAAACCAGTTCAACGAGTGATGCATTATAAGATTTTAATAGAAAGTAAAGTTTCATCTTTAAATATTTATTTTTAATAAAAATTAAATGTTTAAGGGTTGTTGATATCTTATGGAATAAAGCATCCTGATTATATGCAAACATACAGCATTCTTGAAAAGCTTGAAAAGCTCAGCGATTTTATCGCTGAGAAAATTTCATCATACGTAAGTTTGTTTTTCTAATTTACATTTAAAAATTATTTGCTTATAACCTCGAACAAATTTTTTAAAGGAAAATAAGCAAAAATTGCTCGAGTTGGAAAAAGACTTGATTAATTTTTCCTACGATCCAGATTCTAAACGAGTAATTATTAATTGTTTTTTGTTTAAAAATTTTTTACTCCATTTTAAATTTTAGAAGTTCATTCGTGAAGGTTCTTTACAAAAATTATCCCGCAAGGGCTATCAACAACGAATGTTTTTCTTGGTAAGTTAAATTTAATTTTTATATTACTGTTTTTAAATACAAAAATAACTGATTGATATTTTCCGTCTTTTTTTAATATAAAAATCTTAATATATTTTAAAAAAATATGAGAAGTGAAATTAGCTACAATCAATTAAGTCAGCTAGTTTTAATCTTTGGCTAGATATTATAGAAAAAGATGAAACTTTCAAGAGAAAAAAAAGAAGTGATAGACCTGCTAAAATAGTGACGAAACTAAAGGTGGCTAAACTTAGAGCCTATTTCAATCATAAACCGAGTCGTTCGCAAAGAAAGATGGCTAGAAAGTTAAATTGCCACTATACCTTTATCGGAAAGTTTTTAAAGAAGTTTACAAATATCAAAAATATAAAAAACACAAGAGACCTCATTTAAATTGCTAACCAGGAGAAGGCAGCTAGGCCAGCATGTAATCGAATGCTTTTAAAATAAAGCAGATATGAATTTATAATTGATGATGAATCATATTTCACTCTTGGAAACACCGCGCTGCCAGGGAATGATATTTTTTATAGCAGTAACGTTAGTGTATGTTAAATAAAAATATAAGGTATGTTTCCAAAGAAGTGAATCCAGCAAATTTACCAAAAGCACGACCAATCAAAGATTTTTGGGGAAATTTGAGGGCTAAAGTTTATTAGGGTAATTGGAAGGCCAAAAATCTTAGGCAACTCGAAAACAAAATTCGCGCTTGCCTGAGCAATATCGACCCAAAGGTTGTACAAGACCATGCCAAGACTGTTCGCTCTAGGCTCGATATAATACGTCGTCATGGAGTTCAATACCTTTAGTAATATTATTTTTTCAAAATAGAAGGGTTGAGTTATAATTTTTTAAAAAAATTTAGAGCCTTAGTTAAATAAAAAATTTTTTTATGATAAAATTAATTTTGTGCCATTTTTTATTCTACACCCGTTATTTTGTCTAAAAACTTCAGTCAATTATAAGCAAGCGTTGAGAATCGATAACCCTTAGATCCAAAAATTCAAAAATCGATTGCCAACGCTATTTCATTTATTTTCAATTTAACCCACAATTTGGAAAATTTTAAAACTTACTAAAGTGGTTTTATAGTTTTTCTTAAGTGACTTTGATAGAATTTTTTTGTTCTAAAAACTTTTACCAAACTTTAAGGTAAATTTTATGATCAAAAAAAATATCGAATTACTGATATGTTTTTTGTAACAAAATTGACCTGCTCCGCACTGTTCGACAGGAAGTTTTTTAGCTTCTAAAATTTAACTAATATTTAATTTTCAAATAAATTTTAAATTTGATTTTTTTTCAATGACTTTAATATTTTTTCTAAAGTTTGACGACATATTACTTTATTGTGCTAAATGTTCGACCAACTCAGGCCTCCAGTTTAAAGTTCACGGTGAATTTCCGCTTAGAAATATTCAAATAGAGGACGGAAACGCCCACATTAGCGTAGAAAACTCATTTACCGTTCATTGCTCAAAGCGTTCTCTGCTTCTGTGTGCCGTAAATGTTGAAGAAAAAACAAAATGGATGCAGGATTTGAACCAAGCAGTAGAGAAAGCCAAAAACTCCGAACCTAACGCAAACATTTCACCAAAACTTGCCGATCAAAAGAGCAACTACAGCACACTTAAATCAAACAGCTCCTCGGACAACAACTTAGATTTGAGCAACGAGGAAGATCAAGTTGGCGCCCAGAATATACAGCACAGAGCCAACACGACAATGCATGTTTGCTGGCACCGAAACACTAGCGTTGGCACAAACGACATACACAGGTCCAATCTTAACCAACTGAGTGGCTATTTGCTTAGAAAATTCAAAAATAGCAATGGATGGCAAAAGCTCTGGGTTGTTTTTACCAATTTTTGTCTGTTTTTCTACAAGACATACCAAGACGAATATCCACTAGCCAGTCTGCCATTGCTAGGCTACTCTGTCACGGTGCCAAGCGAGTCAGATAGCATTAACAAAGATTTTGTTTTTAAACTACAATTTAAAAATCATGTGTATTTTTTTAGGGCCGAGAGCCAGTATTCGTTTGACCGATGGCTCGAGGTCACTGAGAGTGCCGTTCAAAAAAAATGCTTGTTCAACATGAACGATTAAAATTATTTTATTTCAAATTAGTTTTATTTATTTTAAAATAGTTTTTTTTTCAATAAAAAATAAAAAATTAAATAACAATAATACATTTAAAAATATGGTTTTTAATATGGCCGGTCTTATTTTCTTATTTGGCTGTCATCATTACAACAAATTCTTAAAAAAATTCTAAGTAAATTTAATTAATATTTTACTTGACACAAACCCTCATAATTAACCATTCCATCTCCGTCCAAATCAGCTTTAAAAGAAAAATTCAAAAACCAAAAATTTTGCCTCTAGACTTGATTTACCTTCTCGAATCATCTCATCAACTTCGTCTTCTGTTAATTTTTCTCCCAAGTTTGTCATTACATGCCTCAATTCAGCGGCTGATATAAATCCGTTTCCGTCCTAGAAGTTAAATGGAATAAAGTTTAAATTTTAGAGTAACCTTAGAACCTATTTTGGGCAAGTTTGATATTGAAAGGCGCTGTGAAGTTCAGTACGAATTGATCAAAAATGTATCCTTTTAAGATAAATTAAAATTAAAGATAAAAAAATTCTCGAAAAAATTTTTTTATTCACTCACACTCAAAAATTAAATAACTTAAGACATTTTTTTAAATAATTTCTAATAGATTAACTTTTTTTGGGACGATCATTACCTGTATTTTCAAACGTTTATTTTCTTGTCCAAATTTTTTTTTATTGTTAAGAAAATAAATTTTAGAACTAAGACAAAATTTTTTCTTTTCGTGTATTACTTTACTGCTCAAATTTATTAATTTGAATTTTATTACATAATTGGTTGTTTAAAAAAATTAATTATTCTCTATAAGTCAAAATTATTACTTAAATTTTTTTTTTGGTATCAAAAATGTTTAATAATAATTGGTTAATGACCGATCTTAAGCAAAAATGCAAAGAGCTTAAAATTTCTTACCAAGGAAAAAAGACAGATTTGATTAAACGTCTAAACAAACATGTCACCGAAAACGGTTTACTGGCTGAGTTGGACAACAGAAAAAAAGAGCAAGAAAAACAGCGAGAGTTGGAGCAAGAAGCAGAGAATGATTTTAGTGATGTCGAGATCAATGCGCCCCAAGTTGATATTGAATCAGACGAAGACGAAATCGAATCGATAAACAAAAATGGAAAGAGAGTAAAAATCAAATTTGCATACAATTTGTTGAATGAATACGAAAATTCAAAGTTTGCCTACCAGTCTATTAAACAAGATTTTGAATATCAAATGGACAAAATTGCGGATGAATAGAACTAAGAATGGGCTTAAAGAGTATTATAGGTGCTCCGCGAAAAATTGCAAAAGCAAAAAAAGCATTGGAAAAACAGTAAATCTGAATTTTATTGTAAACATTGATTAAAATTGTTTTGGTTAAAAAATAAACTTTTTGTAAATATATAAATAAAATTGACAATAAACTAAATAATTTGAACACAAATTAAATTATATTGATTTTTTTCTGAACAATAAATTAATATACCTGAAAATGCAGGTAATATTATCTCCTTTTTTTGTAGTTAAAAAAATTATTATTTTTTACTTTAAATAATAATTTAGTTGAAAATGATTGGAAAAATCAAGGTTGAAAAATTTAATGAAAAAAATTTAAATTGCTCAAATTCTAGTCTATAGAAGATTTTAAAAGCAATAAAAAAACTTTTAAATGCCAATTTGTCAATTATCAATAAATCTGTTGAAAAGATAAATTTCCAAAAAGAGAAATTGAAGGACTATTTTCATAAATTTCAGCCCTTCATTCCAAATTTTTCAATTTTTAATTTTCAAAACCACTTTAAAAATCATAGCTTAAGCCCAGAGTTTGAATTCATTTTATAAAAATTTTTGCATTTAATTTTTAATCAAAGATTTTCCCAACTTGACTCTCTCGAAAAAAAATTTTTGAATTAAATGAATGTAAGTGAAAGTAAATAAAGTGAAATCATGTTGAATAATGTACCAACTATTATATGATATTTTTTATCAAAAAAGGAAAATTTTTTTTCAATTTGCACTGAATTTTACCACGTAATTATGAAAGCAATCTTTAATGAAAATATCCAGTATATTCACCAGGACAATAAGTCTCATGAATCAGATAATATATTTATAAAAAACCAATGTTTTTAATTTAAAGAAGATTTATCAGAGAGAATTTACGTCAATTTGGATACAAGTACATTCCACATGTCTGCTTGGAAATAAACTTCTACATGCCAACTTCCCTTAATAAGCATGCGTCATTTAATACTAGACAGTTTACTCAAAATAAGAATTCCTCATGAATTAATATTTCATCAAAATTTAAATCATCTAATATGGAAGTGCTGTTGTTCAAAAAAATATTCGAACTCCGCGAATTTTTTTCCTCAAAATAAAGAACTGTAATAGAGAGTGATTATCCAAGTAAGAGTTAATTAAAAGTCAAAAGTCTTAAGTTTATGCTTGCTACTTCAATTACTTTATAATTAGATTGTCTTCCACTTCATTTCTTTGGCAAACTTTTCTCAATTTAGTCATGAATGGCTTGATTGCTTATTAAAGCTCAACTTTAGGACCAAAATATTAAGGATCATTATTAATTTCTTCAGGCATTCTAAAATTAAATTAAATTATAATTTTTTTTTATTTATTTGAAGTAAAGTTTAGTAAAATAAGTATAAAATTTGGCTTTAAATATAAAATAAATTTTTTTCTCTTATTTTAGCTAAGTAATTAATTTTAATTATTTGATATGACATACATAATAACAAAACAAAATGCATGATCCAATTTTTTTCTTTTTTTGGCCAACTTGTTGATTGAATTATTTTAAATTAACAATATAGTAAATAAATTAAAAAACTATTCTATTTTCATGGTATGAATCACTTACTTTCCCATTAAATAAACACTAATACTGGGACCTAGCGAATGGTATTGGGACTGGAAAGGGGAACATATGAATAGTTTGATCAGGTAGAAGAAGTATCATGTGGAAGGATCAAGAAAGCAAGAGCTCAAAAAATATCTATAAGTGGGCCTATTTTATTCGAAAAAGCAATTAGATTAGCTACTCTAATGAGTTTTCCAGAATTTTAAGCTAACAATGGTTGGTTTTTTTAATAATAAAAATTAAACATAATAATATTTTTTTTTTCCTCTTACGGTTAAGTTGAAACTTTTTACGACCGCCCTTCGACTTAACCGGGTTTACCTGTAAGCATTTTTTTCTTAAAAATAAGATTTTCTTGCTTAATTTTTAATTTCATAAAAAGGATTTAATTAATCATTGATTTTTGATTTTTTTAATGAATTTGTAGCTTTTATTTAAAAATTTTAGATTTTTAAATTTTAGAAAATTTTTGTCAGATTATCATGATTATGTGTAATTGAATAAAGTGCTTTTAATTTAAATCTTTGTAATGACAATTTTAAATTTTCAAGAACAAAACATCTTCTTAAAATAATAAAAGTCCTGACCGGTACTTACAAGATTTTGAAATAATGGCCATTTTTCAGAAATATTGGCAGAACAATAAAAAATTGTCGAAAAAAATCCTTTAGAGTTTTCAGAATTTGGCAAATTGTTAGTTTTAAAATTTAACTGCTCAAGATCGAGTAAATAAATAGATTTTACAAATATTTTTTACAAAAAATAATTTGTTATTTTAAAACATCATTTAGTTTTTTCCTTATCACAAGAAAACTTGTCTGATAATTTTGTGACCAGTGTGGTAAAAAAAACATATTATGCATTAGATTTTTTTAATAAAAAAAATGAAAAAAAGTTGCGTAAATACGTAAATTCTAATATTTTGTGTCTACCTGATAACTTAAATTCTAGATTTTATTTTTTTAAATTTTAAAAATTTTTGAAAATTTTGTAATGGCTAAACCTGGTTCCTTTCGAAAACCTACCATCCAGAATTTTTAAAAAGTGTAAAGCTATTCTTTTTTTGTAATTATATAATTTGAAAAATCCAATATATAATATATTTTTAGTAGCTAATTTTTTGAATTTTTTGAATTTTACTAATTTTTTATCAAAATAAACAAATTAAGGTCGAGGATACCGAGCGCAAAAAGGAATAAAAAACTAGAAGAGCTTGATAGTAAGTAAGTAAAATTTCAACACATGTCAAAAAATTTTGCAAAAGATTATAACCAAAAATACTCAAAATATAAGCAATTGAATATGAATTCTGAAATACACATTGAAGTATTCTGGGATACTTGTCAAAAAAGGTTAACAGGTTGTACCAAAGTAATTTTTTTTAATAAAAATCTAAATTTACTTTATCGAAAACTCTAAAAGCTTCTCTTAGTTCTTCTTCTCCATCACTGTCCTTCATTTTGTTGGCCATCATAATCAAAAATTCTAAAATGTTCTGATTATGCCAAGACAAAACAAAGCTATTTTTCTTACCTTCAAAGTCGATATTTCCATTCCCTGTATGATAAGCTAATAGTTTACTAAGCAACAAAAGTTAAGTTTATGAATAAAAAAATCAACTAACCGTCCTCATCGATTTCATTTATCATGTCCTGGAGTTCAGTTTCAGTCGGGTTTTGACCAAGAGAGCGCATTACAGTGCCTAATTCGCTTGTTGTTATCCAGCCGTCTCCGTCGCGGTCGAACAATGAAAATGCCTCGCGGAATTCTTTGTAACATTAGCTAGGTTAGTTCCAATTTTATTTTTTAATAATACCACAAATTTGCTCTTCGGTCAAAGAAACTTCTGAACCCATCATTTGGGCTATTTTGGCCGAATTTCGGTTTGCATCAATGTTATTTTTCTTTAAATTAATTCAAAGTGACCAGAAGAAAAAATATTTTGTGGTAAAAAATTACCGTATTTTTATTAGACATTCTTGGGAATTTTTTTTCCAAAAAACTTGAGTTTTCTTTTTTCTCTCTTTTTCTGGATCTAAATTAAAAAATAAAATATATAAAAATTAATGCATCCCGAACAGAAGAGTAAGAATGCTGTGATGGGTGATGAGTTTGAGAAATCAATTTTTCAAATTATAAAATTTGAATTTAAACAAAAAATGTTTTACAATTGATATAAATCATTTATATGGCGAAATTTCTAAAATAATTAAGATGAATGTAAATTGTAAAATAAGACTTTTTTATTGAAAAAATTGTGAAATAATTTTAAATTTTTTTGAATGGTAAATTGATTGTATTCTTGTCAATTAATTAATTTCTTAAAAAAGACAAAATGGAAATTTTCTACAAATGTAAGCAGCATTTTTTAATGATACGCATGCCATTAATCATCAATTTAAAAATTTTAACTAGATTAAACACTGGTTGAATAAATTGTAAGACGTAAATCAACAACTAAGACTTGCATGCTACGAATTTTCTTCCATAGCTAAAATAAATAATTTTAAAGATTTTAAGACAAGATTTTTCTATTTCGTGTAAGCAATGCTCGAAAAACTCTTTTGAAAAGATTATCAAAATTCGGAAAATTGAAGAAGGCTCTAATTCATAAGTACATAAAGCATTTTCTAAAAAAATAAACCCAAATCTTTATATGAGATAAAATTCAGAGAACGGAATCTATATTTTTCCAATTTTTCTGATTTGCAGCCAAAATCCAATTTGGTGAAAACATTCGACAATAATTTATTTTACATCATTAAGTCGACTAATTTTAAAGAAAGTAATTTATGTGCCTGAGGACCAAAAAATTATATTATTTCTTATTTTTAAATACCGAAATAAAAAATTTGGCTTTTAAGATTGAAATCTTGACTAAAAGATCAAATGAAAAAATCTTGTTCTGTTCGGTAATTGGCCCAATTTTATTTATCATTTATATAAACGACCTCCCTGACAAAATACAAAGTGAATGTAAAATGTATGTGGATGACACCAAGTTACTCAACATAATCGATGCGAAAAGCGTTACTGAAGACACTTCGAGGTTACAACAAGATATAAACAAAATCATTAACTGGACCGACACTTGGTTAATGCCCCTCAACATTGATAAATGTAAAATCATGCACATCGGCAGGCATAATCCAAAATTCAATTACTCAATGCAAATATCACAAGAAAATACAAAAGGAATACTAAAAACCATTTGTTAATGAGACTTAAGGATTTTAATTACAAACGATCTTAAACCGAGCTATCAAGTGAAAAGAGCAGTTTCAAAAGCCAACAGCATTCTAGGACTTTTAAAAAATACTTTTACTTGCCGCAATGCAGCACTATGGAAAAAGTTATACACTGGGTTGGTCAGACCACATTTAGAGTTCGCCATCGCTGCTTGGAATCCATACACCTCAAAAGATATTAAAAAGATTGAAAATGTCCAGCATCGTGCGACTAAAATCCCGCATTCTTACAAAAACTTGGAGTATTTAGAAAGATGTAACAAGTTTCGGTTTAGCACACTATTAGAAAGAAGAAGAAGAGGCGATCTTATTCAAAAATTCAAACTAGAAGCAGGACTCGAGACTATCAATTGGTACACAACACCAGCACGTTCAAACCCTCGAGGAGGTCATCGAAGATATTATAGACGTGAAATAGTTCACTGCTGCAATCAACGCTACTTCTTTTTTAACAACATAGTCGCTAATAAGTGGAACATGCTTCCAGACGAGATAATAAACTCAAATTCAGTCAATGCGTTCAAAAACAAGTTAGACAAGCACAAAATTAACTGCCATAGGGCGTCATCTACAGTTGACGTGCTCCGCATAACATAAAAACCATGCAGCAGTTTTAACTACTACTACTACTAATATCATGAACAACTGAATAATTAGAAAAAAAAATCAAATTTTATTTGAAAAAATTTAAATCTCATTTTTTTTTAAACATTAATTTGCTTAATGTTGAATGTTTTTTTAATTTTTGTTCACATATTTTCATATTATATTTACAAATAATCATGAGATAAAATATTTTTTTTATCATTTTAAACAGTACTTAATTTATAATAAATTTCGGCGTGTGCTAATTCATTAACTAAAATTACTGATTTTTCACCAATTTTACTAGGTTTTGTGAAATTCAGTACAAAATGATAAAAAGAAGAGAAAAAAATGTAAAAAAATTGAACAACTTTTTTTCTTAAAGTTTAAAATTAGTTTCGTGATTGTGACATGGTGCAGTATTCAAAGTTGCATCAAATATCAAGGTCTGCTAAACTCTGCAAATTTAGCAGAAATTGGCTTTCAATACATTCGAGCGTAGTGAATTTTGCAGAGCTTTTGCACATCATTGCACTTTTGAACTAATTTTAAACTTCAAGAAAAAAAGTTATTTAATTTTTTTACATTTTTTTTCTGTTCTTCTGTACCCAACCTCACAAAATCTTTTACTAGATGAATATAAAAGTGACTTACTTGTCATAAAATTACTTAATTAATTTAAAAATGTGAATTTATTTTTAAAATCAAGTTTGATGTTAATTTTTTTTTAACTTTTTTAAAAACTTTTTTCTATCCTTTGTCACTATTTGAACCGAATTGTAATAAACAAAGAATTATTGAGATATAAATTAGAAACGAGATTACAGAATTCACATCTTTCATCAAAATTCATACCATAGCATTCTAAATTATCCAAATATTGTTCAGATTCAAAAAAAATTTCTAATTGTGCAAAACATCCTTCTCTGGCTCAAAAAATTACTCAAAATCGACTTAAAAGTCTATCTGCTGATTTTTATTTTTTTTAAGTAAAATTATGTTTAATTTAAAATCTTAATAAGATTTAGAAAAATTAATAAGAATAAAATCAGTTATGCAAATTTAGGAAAAAAAATATTTTTTAGTAATTTTAGTTAAAGTTTCTGTAATTTAAGTTAAAAAATAAATCGCCATAATTTTCGACAAATTTACATTAGTCTGTGAAAGGAAATATGTTTGAGATACTTTAACTAATTACAATAGCTTTTTTAAAAGATTTAGAAAAAATTTATCTTTTATTAGTGTGATAATGGCAATGTGAATTTTAGAACAAAAAATTTTCAAAGAAAAATAAATAAGAACAGATAAGTAGATGTTTTTAGAAAATTTATATGCTTTTATCCTTTTTGTGTATTTTTCTTAAAAATACTTTCCGCAATCGATCTAGCCGCTAAAAAGAAAAAAATTAAAACTTCAATTCATCGTCAGTATGTTTTAGAATTTTTTGCATAGGCTGGATTTAAGTGGTACATTGAATGCTTCAGCTTATACAGAATAAATTTTGGGCTTTTTGAGTAGAAGTTTTTAAGATTAAAGAATTTTTAGATTAGATGTTTTTTTGTTCTAAAATTTACAAAGCTTATAAAAAATAAAGCTTTATGCGGAAAGTGCAAAAATAAAATTAATATATTTTCGGTCTTTCTTTTAAAAATTTTAATTTTTGAACTTTTTTTTAAATGATTGAAAAATTTATAAAAATAGGACTTTAGTGTTAGTACGGCTTGATCGACCATGAAAGATATTTTTAGAAAGAATAAGCACAAGAAGAAAAAGGATAAAAAGCAAATGAAATTTCAAACTGATCTACTTTTATGAACATAATTATTTTTTTAAGTTTTGGGAAAATTTTTTAAAATCATTACGTATTTCATTAAATAGTTTAACTGAAAAAGTCCCAAGCTACAAAAACAAACTACAAAAAAGTTTTTGGTACAATTTAAAAAAAAACAGCTTCTCTCATTTCAACATATAATTTAACTTAGATTTTTTTTGAAAAAAAAGACTCAACCTCAAGTTTTACTCAACGATTTTCTTGTCACTCAAAAAGTTGGCTTTATGCAGAAGCAGATTCGTACTCTAAGACATGATTTCGGAAAAGTCGGTGTTGCCGGGTGGCTGGTCTTCCACGTTTGGTTGACATTTGTTAAGACTGAGGATGATTGAATAAAAGAAAGTTGTTTCTTGAATTGCTTTATTGAACTAGAACAAGTTAAGGAAAAAAACCCATTTTCTAGCTTTTTCTTATTTCTATTTATATTCTATTTTATTACTACTTGGTGCTAACTTAATAGAATAATAAACTCTTAGCAACAATATTATAACAAATATAATATTTAAGTAATGAAGGACAAATCATTAAGCGCGCTACAACAGTCGGATTTGTAAAGGGACAAATTGGATAAAAGAAAGCAAGAAGATCGTCATCAAAATACTCGTCAAAATATTTTTTATCTTTATTTATTTAAAAATTATTTTTAATCTAAAGAAAATAAATAAATAATGAAATTCACAGACATAGTGCCCCTAAACACAGTATGTGTCACTAATTTGCTATTTATACTTATCAATTAATTATTATTAAACCAAAATTCAAGCACTAAAAAACTAGATCTAATCACTTATCAGATTATTTTTTAAATTATACATTTATCTCTTTTCTAAACTTTTAGACTCAACTAAATTCGAAATTAATTTGAAACTATAAAAAAAATATTTATTTTGATTTTTTTTCCATTACGGAATCATGATTTATTTAAATTATCTACCCAATGTATATAAAATAAAGAATCAAATTTAACTCGGATTTTATCTTAAATACTGGTATACATTTGTTTCAACACAAAATCTATCTAAATCAATTTTAATCAATTTAAAAATAAAAAAATGTCTGGTTAATTAAATAAAAAAATGTAGATTATGCTTCTTTAATTTGTAAACATTTATTGATTTGAAATATTTAAAAAATTTGGTTATTTAGGAAGTTATTTGAATACTATATGATTTATTTAGAGAAAAGAATAAAATAATTCAAGATAAAATGGGATTAAATTTTCTAATGTATCATTTGGTAAAATAAATACACCTTTCTAATTAGAAATTACTTTAAAGATTTTTGTTCAAAATTTAAATATTTTTTTGCTGATTAATTCTGTGAAAAAACTACATCAGCAAAATTTTAACAGAACCAGTAGTTATTATTTTAAAATATCTCTGATAAATAATGGGCATATCTTAATGCTTAGCTGATCTATTTTTGATATACCGTCTGCGTGAATTTTATCTATTCAGCAACAATGTATGTTGAATTGATAGCTTAAACAAAATATTTTCCACTAATCTTTATCTTGTTTTGAATATAAATTACGTTTTTATTTTAAACATTTTATCAAATTTAGATGGTGAAAGTTTAAAAATTAACCAAATCATCAAAGTCTTTTAGATCAGATACAGGGAGTTGTATTTCCGTGAAAGTTAGGCTGGAAATAATAATAAAATATAACTCTTGGTTAATTAAATATTTAAATAGTTATTCGATTAGTTAATGACTTAGATCTCAGAACTAGAAATTTCGACTAAATTAGAAAATAGAAATTCAAAACCTTTAAGTACCTTAATTAACCATTGTCTTGGAACTAAGTGAAAAATTAAACTTGATTGTTAGCACACATGTTTATTGCAAAACTAGAAATAGATTACTTGCATATTTTAAATTTTCTACCATTTGTTTTATTCAATAAATAGCTTTTATGGAATCTTCCAGTAAAAGTTTTTAATTTGAAAAATTTCGACAAGTCTGATTAAATGTTTAAAACTAAATATGATTATTTAATAGATTTAACTTATTTGGAAGTCTATTTAATAAAAAAAAATCTTTTAAAAAAATTGTAGCTAATTTATTTTGTTATTATGAGTATGTTTTAATCATTTGAATTTTTTTTTAAATTATCATGTGTATTTTTTTTCCGCGTATAATATATTTTAATAACTAAAATATGTAATCAAAAAACTAAAATACTGAATTTGTAACAAAATAAAAACAAGTATTTTTTTTTTTGTAATTAATGTCAAATACGTTTAAATTTATCACTTTCTAATTTATTAATACAAAATTGATTGAAATGAAACTTTTATAAGACCATAAAACAAGACTAAATATCAAACTTCCGCTTTTTATCTTTGTTGCTTCTTTTTTATAATCAACTCTTCACCATATATATACCAATGTAAACTTATACCCTAAATCCATTTTCAAATTTAAACAATGTCCTTAATCGAAGAAATCCCCAATAACATTTCTCAAGATCAGGTTTTTGTACCTAATTCCAAGAGAAAAACTAGAGGTAAAACTTATTTTCCTTTCCGTAGTTTTCTTTCTTTGGAGAATGCAAAAAAATGCCTAGATCGAGAATTTGAAGGAAATATCTGGAAAATAAAAAGAGCGACCGAAACATCTAAAAATAAGCGCGGAAGACCAGCCGGATCAAAAAAAAATAAATTAAGTAATTTTTTGTATTTAAAAAGTATATTTTGATTATATTTTTATTTTTTTGTTCTAATTAGGTAATTTGTGTTACTTTTTTCTAAAAAATAATATTAAATAAAAAAATTTGTTCTAGTAATATAGTTTTTTTTTTTGCATAAAATAAACACAGGTAATAATTATATGCCTTTTTTTTTAATTTTGAATGCACATTTTTTATTCAAAATATTAGTTAAAAGCTGGACGTGGAAAGAGAGTACAAAAATAGTTTTGAACAATATTTGATAATTTAAAAAAATCCTAACCGAATGATTAAATAACCATTTGTTTCATTCTATAAATATTTTATAGAATATTCCAGTAAAAATTCTTAAACTGAAGAAAAATTTCGATAAGTTTGAAATAATGTTTAAAATTAAATATGATTATTTAATAGATTTAACTTATTTGGAAGATGCTGAACAAATGCGCCTTCAATTCCAAAGCAACGACTAACTCAAAATTTCTTCAAAAATTTGAACAGAATATTTTTCCAACTTTTTAATTTATAATTAAATTGAATAAAAAAAATTTTAAATCAAAAAAATTTAGCTCTATTGATGGTAAATAAATACTGAAACAGAGTCTATAAATATTAAAAATAATTTATTGATTAAGCAATATTTAATTTTTATTTCTTTTTTCGTTAAATTATCAGATCGGCATTTAATTTAATTTCTGTTTAAAAACACCTACTCGAGCCTCAGGTAAAAATGTAATAAAATCGCATAGAAAAACGATTACTAAAATCTTGCACTAAAACATTGTTATCAATAGATATTTTCCTAAATAAACCCATAAACAAAATTTAAGATTGGTGATAAAGTTTTATTTGTTGTGGATTTTTGTTTTAAATCAAAATCCAATAACAGCAAACTGTCTTAACTTTCTAATCAAAAAAGATAATTTAAGATTTAAATATGTAGTTCTAGATTAAGAAGAATGATTTCTACAAAAGGCATTTATGTGTAAAAATAAATCAATCCATTTAATTTATGCCGATTGCTAGAAAATCTAGTTAAATATTTAAATTGTGATCGAGAACCATTGCTCGATCTCTGCTTCAATAAGATAATATTTAAATTTTTTTTTTAAAAAGACCATAATCAATGTCAATTATACTTAAGAATCTCAATTTATTGATAAACATTTAAAATTTCTATTTTATTAAAATTAATTATCTTGCTTAATTGACAATAAATATTTGATTAATTCTCAAAACTTAAACTTCACAGATCATAATTATATCCTACGAAATTAGGTTTAAATATGAAGTTTTTTGAACAAAAGTTCATCAGTTAATATCGTATCATTTCAATGCTTATCTAATCAAAAAGTAGTGAGTAATGATTAAAATGTATTAGTTTTGTTAAGAAATTCTAAATACCTTTGAAACAATTTCTAAATTTTTACAATAAAAAATATTCTATTTGAATATTTTAATTTTTGCTATTGATAACTATTTTTTTGTAAAATCAATCAAGCTGCCTTTGGGTGAATCAAATAATCTGCCTTAATTGTAATTGGATATAGTCTTAACTTTATCTTAAAATTTCAACGGCACCATCGAGAATTTTTCCATTACATGAAGTACTTGGTTTAATGATATCGAAAAAGTTCCCACCTTAACAAATTGAGCAATATTTAGAAATATTCTTCAAGTTATTTATAAAATACTAATGGATCTTTCTGACAAGCTCAGTAAAATTTTAATTATTTTTATTATAAAGTAGCTGACGATACATTATGTATTTATCTCATTTGATTCATTTGAAGCCATTATTTGAAAGTTTATTTTAAAAAGAAAATTTGGAAATAAATGTGGTATTTGTTTTAAGAAATGATGGAAAATTTTAATCATTTGGGTGTTATAAATGATTTAAAATAATTTAGATTTATACCGCTTCTAATATTAAAATTAATAATTTAAATCTCATATTTAAAATATTTTTTAACTGAAAAAAAATATGTACACTTTAGATTTTGAATGTTTATTTTTAATTCAAAATATTAGTTTATAGATGGATGTGGAAAGAGTATTTAAATATAATTTTGACTTGAATTTTTAAATAAAAAATCTGACCGATTGAATAAATTATTTAATTTCAATTTATTTAATCAAATTACTTCAATAAAATATTTAATAAAATTCTAAAATAATCAAATTACTTTAAGGTAAAGTAAATTTTAGCAAAAAAAAATTAACTTTTTTTCTAGATAAAATAAATTGTAAATTTATCAGCAGATGCATTCATCTGAATCTAGCCTCTGCAACTATTTTGCTATTTAATTTAAAATTTTTTTAATAAGCTTATAACTTTTTGAAGTTTTTTCTATTGCAATGAATAAAACTTATAGATAATTTTAATTTTTAATTTTAATTTTTTTAATTCACCTTTTCTTCTTCGGTTTTTGAGTTTGGCAGCTCAAGTCTTTGGAGAAAGTTTCTAAAACCATTTATGCTCCGATTCAATCTCCTTTTTATTCTGAATGTCTATATCTTTCTTTAGGTAAATATTTCATTCTGACTCTGCAATTTTGATTTATTTTTTTCACTAGTGAGTTTAATTGGAAAATTCTTTCCTTCTTCATTAAAAAAGATTTTAACAATTAAATTAAGCTTGTAAAAAAACAAATTAAAAAAGAATGGCTTTATACCACAAACTCTATAATCTAATTATTTATTTCCACAATATTTGATTCTGTTTATTCCGGTATTCAAAAAGTAACCATTAAAAAAAATTGAAAATTACTCGAAATAGCAATTTTTTATTTTCCAAAAATATTAAAATATAATAAAATATGGTCATAATTCATCGAAATTTTGTTAATTAAACATTAAATTTTTTGAAAATTAAGGTAAAGCTGTATATGTTATCGTTTTTTTATGATTTTACGCAGATAACGATAATTACGTAACTTCGTGTAGCGGTGCAGATGATCAACTTGTTGCAGCAACCTCTGTTTCAGGTCTGAGCCATTGCTCAAAAAGGTACTGGAAAAGGAGATGACCTTCTCTCTATTATCCGCTAGGATAGAAAGGGACATATTATTATTAATTTTAATTAAATAAATAAAGTAATAGTCTAAAATATTACGTCAATTTTGATAAAATTTTTTATCTGAAAAATTAAATTTGAACCATTGAATTGCATAAGAATTTCGATTTTAATACACGCTTTTTGATAATTTTAAAATAATATTTTTGAATAATTTCCTTGGATAATTCTGGCAGTTTTTGTATCAATAAGAGCAAAATGGTCATTAATTAAGCTGGCATCAATAGCTGTATTTTATACAAGAGTGTGAATAGATGCAACATTTCAAGACGAGATTTTTTGATCAAACTTATCGAAGAAATCAAAAGTAATTACAAAAAAATTCAGCTCCAACGTCATCTGGCACCCCTAAGAGCGCCCGTAGAAGGGTTTTGAGTCAAGAAAATCAGGAGAATTTATCTACTAAACGTGTGTCATGTCAAATTCGTTTATGTGGTAATTATAAAGCGACAAATTTTTGTTCAAATTTTAAAAAGCATTGAATGGATTTTGTACAATAAAAGTAGAGAGTATTTGTAAAAAATGCGATTGACTGTTGATGTTTTTTTTTAAAGTCAAAGAATTAACTAAAATTTAACAATTTATCATTTTTTTAAAATAAATTCAATAATTTCAATAAATTTAAACATAAAATATATGATTTATCTAGCTGGCGCTTCTAGTAGTTAAAGAAGTCTAATAAAACTTTTGAATATTTTTTCAATTTAAATTAATAAAATTTTTCAACAATTAAAATAATTGTTTGAAATAAATTAATATGTTTTTATATTTGATAAAAAATTTTCAACAACAGTTAAAGCAGTCACGTTTAGATCGTATAAAGTTGTGACCGTATCCATGATCTTTAAAACCTTTTATGATAACGCAATTTGGCGTCCAGAATTTATTTCATTTAATCGATTAAAAAACATTTTTTTATTTTTCGGTTTTTATTATTATCATTATTAAAATCCATTTTAAACTTTTTAAACGGATAATAAAATTAAAAAAATAATCCAAAAGATTAAAATTTGTTTAAATAATTTTATTTAAATTTATTTGATAAGAGGATTTGGTGAGAAACAAACAAGATCAGTTTTTAGAATTTGAGATTATAAAAAATTCCTCACAAAGGCAGATAGAAGATCAGATGAATAATAATTTAAATTTAAAATCTCAAAGTTTTAGCAGTACTTTTTTGGTTTTGAAAAATGTCAAAAAACATTATGTGTCAATCGTAAAGTAAAATGGTTCGATCAAAATGTATTCGTCTATGAATGTTAATTTTTTCCAAGAATCGAGAGCCATGTACAAAAGCTTTCTATATTTTCATTAGTAACAAAGTCAAAATTCTAAAATTAAATAATTGCTTTAATTGTTGCCATAATTTTGGAAAAATTTAAATTTTAAATTGGTAATATTAGGTACACTATCTGTGATTTTCATTGATTTCGTCTGCGTGCACATCAATCAAGAGAAAATTCAAAAGTAAACTTGGCGAACTAATGTCGTCTTCTAGATAGAATCGAGGAAAGGTCTAGGTGTATCATGCGATAATGATCGCGCACATGCTTCTAAAATATGGA
This sequence comes from Brachionus paranguensis, assembly GCA_016802215.1. Lineage (NCBI taxonomy): Eukaryota > Metazoa > Rotifera > Eurotatoria > Ploima > Brachionidae > Brachionus > Brachionus paranguensis. The sequence goes on along the minus strand of JAESIX010000024.1, from coordinate 339,257 downwards.
AATTTAATTTTACTTTACCATTGATGATAAATCAAAATTGTTCAACAAAGCACCAGGTTGAATGGATAAATATTTTCTATAAATTCTACAAAAATTTTTTTCTAAATTTTCTCATATTTGCCAAATGAAAGCTTTTGCTCTTATTTTCCTTTTGAGCCAAGCATTGGCTGAAATTTTATTCAGCGGCGATGACCAGCCAAGGCCACCGCTGGGAATTAACCTGGGTCCAGTCGATCACGAAATGTCACAATGGGTATTTACAAACCGATTCAAACATGCTAAAGAGTGGGTGCCAATCGCTTCATCTGACGGCTGGAAAACAACCCGATGGTCATCTCAATTTGAAACAACATGGTCTTCAGACGGCTACCCCATATGGTTCAACCAAAACAGCGGCAGCACCAAAATTGGCTACATGAGCGTTCTGGGAACTAGTGGCTTATACCCTACTGGAGATTATATTGTCACTTTTAGTGGCACTGGAAACATTACTTTGCTAGGAGATGCCTCCAACTTAAAATATCCAAGTCCCAATCGAGCTGAATTTACAGTGGTCCAGGCTTCGACCAGAGGAATAATTTTGGTTGTCACTCAGCCAAATGTAACCAATATTGATCTAAGAGAAAAAAATGACCAATTTTTAACATCAACATTTTCGGCTAAATTTTTAGATGCCTTGAAGCCTTTTGAATTACTACGATTCACACCATGGATGATTCGAGGATACTCCAGAGACCCTTTGGTAAATTTCGACTGGTCAGGCCGAAGACCGGCCACTTTTTACACTCAAACAGGCGTGAATATGGTCTCTGTTGAGTACATTGTTGAGTTGGCAAATCTTTTGGACAAAAATATTTGGATTTCTATACCAAATTCAGCTAATGATGCATACATGCGAAACATGTCAGATTTTATTAAGAAAAATTTTAATTCCAATAGATTGGTTTATGTTGAACAAGATTCAGATAAGGGTTTTAATAAAAATGAGCCTGTTTTGCAGATGAATGTGATCAGTCAGTTTAAGAAAATGTTCGGAAATGAAAATCCAAGGGTTAAATATGTTCTATCTACGTGGCTAGGTGCTTACTTTGATAATACTGTCAACAAATATAGTGAAAATGATTTGAAGCAATTTGATGCATTCTCAATCGGAGGTGATATTGCCCACGGCATTGAGTTTAACTCAAATTCTTACAACATAACCAAATCTCTCAATTTTACAATTGAGGATATTCTCGAAAAGATTTATCAGCAAATTCAAAAGGAAGAGATTAGCTTAAATCATTTGAGGCACAAGACTTTTATTAAATTGAACATACCACTAATTGGTTACAATGTCGGGTTTAGTGTGCATGCGCCAGGCTTTGCTTCTAGGTTTAGAAAATTGGACATGTCAGCAGCTGAACAAAGACTGGAAGATTTGATTATTGAAGCGTTAAGACATCCTATGGTCGAGGATTTGTTTTTGGATTTTATGCAGAGATGGTACAAATCAGGCGCTGGTTTAATGGTCTTGAATAATTTGGTCGAAAGAGTTGATAGATGTGTAAATGGAGGTGGTCGATGTGGATATAGATCACTGTTAGAAAATCTAAATCAAGACCTAACCACTGTTCCCAAATATGCTGCTGCATTAAAATGGATCAACGGAAACAAAGGTAGAATTCCTTTTACATCAGATGATTTGCCAAAGGAAAAAGTTGTTTTGTGCCACAACTGCAAATGGGGTACTTGTCATTTGGTAAGATTGTGAATAAATTATTCGATTCTAAATTGCTCTGACTTTAAGAAATAATTATTAAGAAAAAAATGTTTAGCTCAAGTTTTTTCAGTCGATGATTAGAAATGAAATCTTCAAATCTAAACAAAATTTATTCATAAAACTTTTATGAATTTCATGTTTTAATTTAATTTTAGAAATTAAAAAGTTTATTTTTACTTGTATAAAACCTAATATGCTTTTAAAGTTAATAAGAAAGATAATAAGAAAAGGAAAAGTCGTTTGTTGATGAGGGTGCATCAATGCAGTCACTTCGAAGTAACAGTCTTAAAAGAGAAACAGAAAGCTGAATCTTTACAGCTCAGGACCAAGCGCTTAACACCAGATACCACCAGAAAAAAATCTTGAAAAATCCAGGAGATAGTAACTGGGCATTGTGAATTTTGGAACAAAAAACAAAAACAAAATATCAAAAATGCCAAAGCTTGAGTTTTGAAGGATTAAAATATGTTCTGTAAAGTGTAGCAACTGATATATCATTTGTACCACCAAGTAAAGTTCGATTTTTAAAATAATATAATATCCCAAATTCATAATTTTCTGAGTTTTGCAGAATCAGTATTTTGGTGGTACAAATGATGTATCAGTTGCTACAATTTACAGAACATGTATTGGTCCTTCAGAACTTAAGCTTTGACATTTTTGCATATTTTCTTTTTGCTTTTTGTACCAAAATTCACAATGCCTAGTAACTGTAGACTTTGTAATAAGGCAGAAGAACATAATAAAGAATTGGAACATTAGGGATATTGAAAAAATAATTCAATCAAATTATTTAAATTGCTAACTGGTCCCCATCAGCTGGTAGAGGGCAAAAGATCGCATTTATGGGCACTGTACATATACAGATTGATTTCTGAGAGGAATATTTAAAGCTAGAATATATAAAAATAATAATAATAATAATAGGCTACAATTTTTAATTAACCATTGAAAATCCCAAAATTTACAACCCATAAAAGGTAACGACTACTAATCTAAATTGTTAAATTTCTATCTACTAAATAAGAATTGTGAATTTTGAAGAAAAAAAAGAGCTAAAAATTATAAAAAATTAATAATATTTTTGAGACCGTAAATTCTCAAAAATTGTAATAAATTTTCTTCTGATTTTATTTTAGTACAAATTCACTTTTTAATTTCTTGTAAAAATTATTAAGTACAGTACCGATTTGACAAGTGGATTTCTGGTAATTTTACGTATATTTACGTAATTTTACGTAATTTTACGTAATTTTACGTAAATTTACGTAATATTACGTAAAATTACTTTGTAACAAAAAGTAAATTTACGTAAAAATTGGTAAAAATGAAAATGCCAAAAAAAAGCCCGATTTTTTGAATTTTTTATTATTTTCTAATAAAATTTGAAAAAATTAGTTTCTATTTATTAAATAAAATTTTACCAAAAGTTACTTTTTTTTACTAATTTTTACGTAAATTTTTGTAAAAAATTACGTAAAAATACGTAAATTTACTTTTTGTTACAAAGTAATTTTACGTAATATTACGTAAATTTACGTAAAATTACCAGAAATCCACTTGTCAAATCGGTACTGTATTTAAATTTTGTACTAATTCAATTTTCTTTAGTTTTTTGGTATCGAGCAAAATTTTGATAAGGAATAATAAAGAATTTCAAACTGTCCATTCTTGGAAACTCACTCGATATCAGAAATGATAAATCTAGGTTTTATAGAAAAACTTCATTTCATTTCAAAATTTAATTTAGGTTATGATTAACCATTATTTGATTAACAAAAATTTGTGTCTATTTATTAAGCTTTGTAACAAAATATCAATTCAAGTTTTAAAATTTTTTTTCATTAATAAAGATTATTAAAATTTGAACATAAAATTCTCTCTTACTCTTTTTTTTAAAGTCAAATAAATCAAACAAATTTTAATTAAAAAGCTTTAAAAAGTAACATTTTTAGGGTGAATGTATCTGCTTCGATGGCTATTCTGGTCCAGAGTGTGATAAATTGTCAAAAAAGTACTTGGATTGTGCATCAAATAAAACAGAATATTCTGTAAACCTTAACGGAATACCGGACTGGTCAACTGAATTAACTTTCATAGATTTACATCGCCGTGCTCGCAAATGGATCGGACACAAAACAGTCTATCCAACCAGATGGGGCGAGCTAACCAACAGCTTAAACCAGAGCCAATTTAGACCAGATGGATACCCAAAATACCTTAAGGTTGGCCAAAAGGTGGGCACATTTGTGACCAGAGATTTAAAGTCTCACTACCCAAACGGAGATTATGTGTGCACATACGATGGTGATGGTGTGCTCGAATTTTTGTTTGATGACAACTTGATTACAAAACGCTCAGCTGGAAGAATTGAATTCACAGTCACCCATAAAACTGAAATGAACAATGGAATCTACTACAATATCTTGAGAACAAACCCTTCCAATCCCATTCGAAATGTCAAAATATTCGAAAAAAGATACGAAACCATTCACAAATCTTTCCCATTTCAGCCATCTTTTTTGGAATTTTTGCGCAAATTTAGCACAATTCGATTTATGTCATGGTCAAATGTAAACCAAGATTTACTTGTTGACTGGCCAAATCGAACCACAGATGACTACTACACATTTAGACTAAAAACCGGAATAAGTCTGGAGAAACAAGTGCTACTCTGTAACACATTGGGCTCCAATCCATGGTTTAATTTACCACATAGGGCAACTGACACTTATATTGAAAAATGGGCTGAGTATGTTAGAGATAACCTGCGCGATGATGTCAAAGTGTACATTGAGGTTGGGAATGAATGCTGGGGACTGGGTGGCATACACGAGTGTGGAAATTATGCGCAAAAAATGGGCTACTCTTTAGACTTGTCATTAAACTCCAACCCTGGTAATAAGTACCCCAAAGATTTAATATACCGTGTCTGCTATCATGCTTCCACTGGAAAAAGATACTTAGACATTGTGAAACAAGTGTTTGGCCAAAGGTATAATAGAGACAGAATTCGTTTGGTCTTCAATACCCAAGCTGCCTGGTCATGGCCCCTTGAGGCTTTTTATCTTTGCAAAGGAGATTTTTATTTGCATTATGATGTTATAGCAATCGCTCCATACATGTCCTCTTCCTTGAGAATAAACAAAACTTTGGTGGATGTGGATGAATTTTACGAAAAATTAGCTGACCAATCTGTACAAGACTCTTTTTTACAATTAAATAGAACCTTTACAATTGTGAAATCTTCAGCTCCTTTTATGCAGCTTGCTTTGTACGAAGCAGGTCCGGACTTTAGTGCACTAAAAGAAACATGGAACACCAATTTGACAGAGTTGTCTTACAAAATTCACAGAGACAAGAGAATGTATCATTTGCTGCGTAGTTATTTGAATAATATGACTCAGAGAGTTGACCTAAAGATTTACAGCCATTTTTATTCAGTTGGATCCTATTCAAAATATGGCTGTTGGGGTTTACTAGAGAGTTCGGACTCAGACCACTCTCAATCTCCTAAGTTTCAGGCCTACATGGATCATATCGATGAGCAAAAAGTTTGTGACTGGAACGAAAAAGAAAGTGTCTGTAATTTGAATTGTTCCCAGTCTGGAAAATGTTCTTTGAATGTCATGAAACAAAAAAAGAACTTCTGCAATTGTAACTTTGGTTCAATGGGTGATTACTGTGAGAAATTAAATTATATAAAGTCGGAGCGTTGTACGTATAAATGTGGTGGACAAGGCGTTTGTTCTTATAATCATACTGAAGGCTTTTATCTTATTCACACATGTAAATGTAATCAAGGCTACTCTGGTTATGGTTGTGGAATATTTAGTTGTGAGAAAGAATGCAATTATAATGGGAAGTGCATTGATAAAGATGTTTGTTCGTGCTTCCGAGGATTTAAGGTCGGTATTTAACCAGCTCATCTTTTTTAAAAAAATTTTTTCACTTAAATATTAGGTTTATTCTAAGTTATTTATTTGATTAAAAATCTTGATATATTTCCTTTCTAGTCTTCGCTCATAAAGAATTAGTTAGCTACAGTGGTGATTTTTCTCGGAGATTTTACCAAATTTTACGGTTAAATGACCAGAATTTGAATAATATGTCATAGGTTTGAAAAGATTGAAAACCTAAATGGTGTAAAGATCTAATAAAAGTTTTTTGACACCATTTATTCAGACAAAAAATTAAATGAAAATTTACAGTTTTAATAAAAAAGGCGTTTATACTCATTTCAATTTATTTTAAAATTTTTTTTCTTCATTTTGTTTTAATTGATTTTACTTTAAATTTTATTTTATTTTTTTTTTAATCTAAAGAATCTTTAGCTCGGCACAGATATATAAACAAATAAAAATAAAATAAAATTTAAAGTAAAATCAATTAAAATAAAATATAGAAAATATATAGCATTGCCATTTTGTAAGTAAAACTAAAATTTCAAATGAGGATGATGAGTTTGAGGTAAATTTGAGTAAAAGGAGATGTAAAGTGATACGAAAAAGTAAAGAAGATCAACTGATTCAAATGTTACTGAATTCTTTTTATTTTAATCTGTTCATATAACTAAAAAATTTAATCTTAATTAAACAATAAATAATTTGATACCTGTAATTTTATAGAAATTTTTCTTTAAATCATCTTTTTTCCCATTCAAGACTATGTACATTTCTAATAAATTTTAGATTATAATAGTATTATTAAAAAAAAATTAGGCAAAATTTTAAATTTTATCTGTGATTTTATAAAAGGATGATAATTGTCTAAATTACGTAATTTTGCGTATCTTTACATTATTTATGGTAAGCTTTCGTAATCTTACGTGAATATTAGTCGACAAGGATATGTAATTTTACGAAAAAATTACGTATGCTTACATTAAAATACCATACTATTGGTAAAATCGGTACAATTTTTTGAAAAATTAGGTAAAATTTTGTAAAATTTTTTTTTTAATTTTTCAAAATAAAATTAATTAAAAATTTTGAAAAAGTAGCCAATTTATCATTTTATTATCAAGAGCCTAATTTTTTTAGCCGTAAACATTTTGAAACGATTTTACTAAAAGTTACGTATTTTAATGTAATTTTTACGTAATTTTTCGTAAAATTACATATCCTTGCCGACTAATATTCACGTAAGATTACGAAAGCTTACTAAATAAAATGTAAAATCACGTAATTCAGCAGATTCTATTCACAAAATTTTAAAAAGACAAAAAATTTAAGATTATAATAAAAGATTATTTCTTTTAAATTCCTATTAATTTATATTGTTATATATTATCTTAATAATTGTTGAATTTTAACATTTGTGGGGAAAATAATGAAAAATTTGGGTATTTTATTTAAGTTTTGTGTTATCGATTTTAATTGCCCTTTTTTATTTAGTTTTTGACACTATAAAAAATAAAATACCACTTATGTGTTCACTTATTGACGATTTCACAATATATGACATAATTTTATTTGAATAATCATGGCATTATTTAAATTTTCATTAATTTTAATTATTTTATTAATATTCTTTATCTTGGTGCTTACTAATTTATTAAATAAATTGATTTTTTTTATAACCATATTTAAAAATTTCTTAAAAAATTGATAAAATGAGCAATAGGAAATTTTAATTCAAATCATTAATATAGACATTCTGGCCTAAACTTGTGAGATAAAACAAAGTTTGCTTTCAATATTAAAAAAGTCTTGACTAATGATAAAAGTTTTAAAATTCAAATAATTATAAAATATTGATTATTTTAAAAAATATTTTAGTAGAATGCAATCAAAAAAAGATTAAAAAGCTATTTATTTTTAAATTAAGGGTAAATTTTGCGATATTGACTGTGGTTGCAATGGACATGGTGTTTGTTCGACCGACACCAATGGATGTGTCTGCGATTCAGGCTATACTCTTAGAAATACAACTTGTGCACCTATAAGCATACAAAGCGATCTTTCAAAGTGTCCAATTTGCCATTATGGCTCGTGTGTTAAAGGTAATTGCAGATGCTGGGCTGGCTATAAGCAAGATGCAGACAAATCTTGTACAGTCAAAACTACAGCAAAAAATGATGGCTCCAAAATAGGAATCAATCTAAACGGAGTTGTTGACTGGTCGACCCAGTGGGCTTTTGTAGACCTTAGCAAGCAAGCTCGCTATTGGATTATCCAACATGCAGACAATTTGAACACATTATACATTTGGAATTTAGAGGAACCCATAAGCCTCCGACCAGATAGATACCCAGCTTTCATTCCAAAAGATCGTAAACTAGTCACTCTTATGCTTCGAGATGTAAAACAAAAATGGCCAAATGGAGTCTACCATGTATTTTATGATGGTGAGGGTTTTCTTGACTTTGGCATGGACGCCAAACTGATTGATCAGACTGAAAAATTTAAAATGAAAATTAATGTTACTTTAAGTTTGATCAGAGATAATGGTATTTTCATGAAGATTCAAAAGTCGAATCCAACTAACCCCATACGCAATATTCGAATTGTCATGGACGGCTACCAAGACATCTATGAACAAGAGCCGTTTCATCAATTATTCCTCGAAAGATTGTCTCATTTTAAAACAATACGGTTCATGCCATGGACCGAAGAAAATGGAATCATAGTCTGGTCAGATCGCACAACACCTGAGGCATTTTCGCACAGAAAAGGCGTTGCCTATGAGTACCAAATTAAATTGTGCAATAAACTTAAAACAAATGGTTGGTTCACAGTACCATACGAGGCTAGTGACAATTTTGTTCTGAACATGGCTAGACTAATTAGACAAGAGTTAAGAAAAGATGTTAATGTTTACATAGAGTACACCAACGAAGCTTGGAGCAACTTTTTTGACAGTGGTAAATATTGTGCTAAAATGGGCCTGGAACAAAATTTATCAGAAGATTCACTTACAGCCAAAAACCTCTACTATTCAAAGCGCTCCGTTGAAATAATTAAAATATTCAAGTCTGTTTTTGGCGAAGAAGAAAAGCGTCTAATTTTGGTGCTAGGCTCTTTCACACTAATGCCAGTAATTTCAAGCCGCATTTTGGAATACAACAAGGCCTATGAGTCACATTCTAATATAATGCTGGCAATAACAGGCTACATTTCGTGTGGATCCCCTAAAGCAATTGACGTGGTTCAACAAAATTTTGACCAGTTGTTTGAAAAATGTGACCAAGACTTGGAAAAAATGAATAGTACCATAAAACAACACTATGATATTGCTAAAAAGTACAAAGTTAATTTTGGAATGTACGAGTCAGGCAGTGGTTTGATGGAGTTGAGTGTTATACTGAAAAATCAGGAAACTCCTGGCGCCACAGATAAATATATTGAGTGGAATCGTAGAAAGGAAATGTACAAAGTGTACAAGGATTATTATAAAATGTTTGACTTGTACAATATGAGTGCTAATTGTCATTTTGCGAATGTTGATCAGCCATCTCGATATGGCTCTTGGTTTTTATTAGAACATCAAAATCAAAGCCTGTCTACTGCTCACCGATATAGAGCAATCATGGACATTATCGAAGAAACAAGAACTTTGAATTAAAGATTTATGCTTTTTTTTTTTTAAATTTTAGTTTTTATTTTAGTTTTTTTTTTATTTTTAGAAGGTTTAATTTAAAATGTTTACTTTTTTAATAACAGATTTATTATTTAGAGGAATAAAAATTTGTACAAGGATCGCAAAAGTCATTATTTAAATATCTTATTTAAAATTTTTTTTTTGGTTTTACTAATTTGAAAAAAATTAGAAATTATTCAACTTTGATCAAGCTTTTTATTTTACCTTAAATGATATGACTAGGTCATTTTTGACCCGATATAGTTATTACGTCTGAGGCTGGCTCATAAATGACGGATAAGAGACTTTTAAACAACTCTGGAGATACCGCTTACCGTATTCAAATTAAAAAAATATTTTCAGGTCAAAAATAAAGCGTTAATGAAGTCAATGAAGTCAAAAGTTAATGAGACCAAAAAACCCTTATATATTAAAAATATTGTCTTTTTATAATCAATTCATTTAAATTTTTGAAAATTTACCAAATGTCAAACATTTATAAAAAAAACAGATTGTTTTTAAATTTATTATAAAATTAAAAAATTTTATTTAAAAACAAAAATTTAAATTAGAAAGTATTTTTTTCTCGTTTAGAACCTTTGAATTAAATTCCGTAATTGAATTTACAATTTAAAGAAGAAAAGTACTGAGTAAAAACAGATTTAAAATAAAAAAATTAAAAAATTACTCATTGATTAGAGAAAACACATGGGAACCTCAAAGTGGTATTCTTCAGTTCAATTTTTTTTACATATTTTTATATGAATGAAAGCCCTTTAGATTAGTATTATTTTGGGATATTCAAGGAAGATTTTGTGTACTGATTTCACAGATTTACTTTTTATCAAAACAAAATTTTTACAAAAAAAAATAATTATCTGTTTAGATTTTACAGCATTTTTTATATTTAAAGGTAATATATGCTAGGGTTAAAACCATGTAAGCGAAAAAGATTCCTAAAAAATACCTAAAAATAATCAAATAGTTGAAAAGATTAATTGATATGAAAAAATAATAAATTGTGATAATATAAAAAGAGTGCACTTATCAGGGTTTTTATAAATTATGTTTTAATAAAGTAATGTGATGTCTAAAAATATTGTTCTCATTTTAATATTTCCTATGCTTTTAATTTTTTCCTTTTTATTTTTAATTTATTTGAACTTTTTATTTTATTCTCTAATCTTAAGGATGCAATACAGATAAACAAATATTATATTTATAAATAAATACCTTTAGTAACTTATAAAAATTAGTATATTTATCATTAGATTCTTTATTTAATTTTTTTCTTTGCATTTTTCTGATAAAGTGAAAATTAAGTAATTAATTAGAACATGTTCATTTAGGTTGAAAAATTATTATTGTGGTCATGCTAATGGATGCTCAGTCAGGCTTAAGCTCATGAACTTCAATAGTATTGGTATGAACATTTCTATTTGTTATAAAATGACCTGATTTAGCGAAAACTAAATCAGGTCTTGAGCACCAGCCATCAGATTCTGCGAAAACCGTGGCATTTGGTATTGAATCAGATGAAAATGACAACAGACAAGCTAAACAAGAGACAAGTCAGTAGGACTCAAGTTTAACTGTCAACTTCTAGTGAAGATTTATAAAGAATATATGAAAAATGCAAATCAATTATAAAATCCAAAAAATATTTTGTTCATAGAATCCGAGATGAATTACTTTATTTAATATCACTTTTATTGATTATGTGAATTTTTCAAATAAAATGCCGAATAATTAAATAAGATATTGTCATAATCAATTTTATAATTTTTGTCTAAATTTTGGAAATTTGTTGTAGGTTTTTTTAATATATCATAGAAAATTAAAAATCGTAAATATTTATAATATATTTTAAGGAAAAAATTAAATCAGAAAATTTAATTTAAAGAGTGTAAATTATCTCTGGTTTGATTGAATTTTTATTGAATTTATTTCCATTTATTTATTAACTCGATAAGTTTCTTGAAACTTTACTTTTGACGTCCGTGATCCATTAAATGCTGCAATTAAACTTTTTTCACTAAAATTAATAAAATTCGAAATGTTTTATTAACTTATTATACTAATTAATATTTCTTTAATAAAATAAATAAAATTCATAATTTGTTTCACTCAAAATGCCATAAAAAACCATTTTAAGCCAATCTCTGAATAGTGTGCATAATTGGAATCAAACATGGAAAAAGAATGAAACTAAATTATAACAAAAAAATATTAAATATGAATTACAAAATTTAATTTCAATGCAATAACTAATTAATTTTTTATTATTTAAAAAAAAAAGAAATATTTCCTCTTAAATTTTTTTTGTAATTATTCAAGCTTAATTATTTGATAAAATTAGATCGAAAAAAAGCTCCTTCAGATAAAAGAAAATAAAAAAACAAAAAAAGTTTTTAATCATGATGACTAAGTAAAATATAAATTCAGAAGTTAAAACAATATTCAAAAATTTCCTTCTTTAATATTGAAGACAACTTTGGTGCATGCGATGAACAACATATCATCAGTGTTAAAACACCGTATGCTCCAAGGATATGTCATGCCATAAAAAGAAGAATTTAAAGGAATTTAAAATGATAAAAAAATATCACCATTGGTAAATTTTAGTTAAAATTTATTTATTTAAAAAAATGAAAACTTGAATCGATGTTAACTTAAGTAATAAGCTATTTTTTAAGTTATTTAACTTAATCAATTATTTTGCCCTGTTTCCGAAATTACCCAATGTGATCGTAAAGAACTTAATATTAATGATTTGGGCATAACTTAGGGTATTTTGTTTCTAATTCTTATTATTTTCGATAATTTAAATTTATTTTAATTTACATGCTTACAATTTGTATATTTTATGACTGAATTTTGTCCATTTTTTTTTTAATAAATAAAAAATTTTAAAATCAAAATAGTTTTTTTACAAAATAGTTTAAAATACAAAATTGATAAATTTACACTATTTTGAGTTTAAAAAAATAAATAAAAAATATTTGAATATTTAAATTTTATTTGTATTTCAAAATTACCATTTTTAGCAATATAGACTTTACAACGTTAATTAGAATATGATTTTTTTCAACATTTAAAAAACAAAAATTAATTCAATGATTAATGAAAGTTAAATTCAAAATTTCAATGAATCTGATCCGAACTCTTGGAGCATAATTTTGGAAAGCAAACATTCCAATGACGCTGATCTTTTTTTCTATAAAAACTTTTTTAATAAAATCCAAGGTTAAACTATTCATTATAGCACAAATAAAAATACAAATTAATCCTGACTGATGTTCACTTTCCTTATTTAAAAAAAAAAGCTAAATAATATTAATTGGAATCGATTTGTAGAAGTGACCGGGCAATTAGAGATAGAATTTCTGGGATATCTCTATTCCGAAATTTGAATCCATCTTTCAGGGTTTACAGAATGCACAATCTATCTAATTGAGTAAATTATTCCAAAATTTGGAATAAAACCATTTAAAGTAAATCTTTAGACTGAATAAATTATTTGTGCCAAAACGAATTTGCTCAACGCTAATTCCTCATTATCTTTTATTTTTCCCTCTTGAATGCGAATACATTAACCGCTTGCATTCTAGTATCTTTGCTTCTAAATCAGGTCGATCAAAAATCGAAAGAATTGATTCGATGAAATAGCTAATCGAAAAGAGTAGTTATCTACCTTTGCCAGTTGTGCTCATTCTTTCTGTGTTAGTGTATAAATTATGCTTGATCCAACCAATAACTTGGAATAACTTTCTTAAGTTTTTTTTATATTTAAAAAAGAAGAGTTTTTCTCATTTTCTAAACTTATTCTTAAACAGATAATCAAAAGCGTTTTTTATTTTTTGTAAAAATGGTAATTTTGGCAAAATGGCGTTTTTTTCTTAGGGATTAATGGGTTTTTTCATTCAAAGGGTGAAGAAGAACAAGACGAGTACCAGCTTAGCGAAAGCCAGATTGCTGAATTCCGCATGGCCTTTAAAGTCTACGACAAAGGAGGCAACGGTGAAATTCCAACTTCTATGTTGGGCACAGTCATGAAAAACTTGGGTCATAATCTGAAGCCGGAACAGCTCGCTGAATGTATCGAGGCTGTGGACGGAGATGGTTCCGGAACTGTTGACTTCGAGGAGTTCGTGGCACTCATGACAAAAAAGACCAAAGAGGCCGAGGATGAGCAAGAGTTGAGAGAGGCTTTCAGAGTGTTCGACAAGAATAACATAGGTGTCATTGATGTATCCGATTTAAAGATGATCTTTAACGCCTTGGACCCCGATATGGCCGATGAAGAAATTGACCAAATCATCAGCGAAGTCGACGAAGACGGTTCAGGAACTGTTGATTTTGAGGGTAAGCTTCAACTTTAGAAGAGAGATAAAACAATTGAAAAATTTCTTTATTTTTAGAATTCATGAAACTCATGTCTGGTTAAGTCGAATCTCTGGATAATTTAAAAATATTGCTTATAATTTTTTTTATAACTTTATATCAGCCAACATTTAATATCAATAAAAGTTATAATAATTTAAAATTAGTTTATTAAAGTTGTGTGCAAAATTTTAATTTAAAATAAAGATCTATTTAAATCATTTTGTCCAAATTTATTCTAGACTGTATAAAATTAATAAATTTAAAAAATCAATAATTTTAAGAGATGGACAAAAATCATCTTGTCAATTAAAAAAATGAATTTTAAGTTAAATTTTTTTTTATTAAGTTGTATCTCTTGTTGAGTCTTGTGTGCACCGTTATCCAACTTGACACGGAAAACGAAAGCATCTGCATAGACCTGTGCTTTTATTTAAGAAAAATACCACAAGTATTTGCCAATGTTTTAATCTAAATTCATAAAAAAATTTGTAGCAAACCAAAATGGCATTTTATTAATTTAACATAAAGAAACTACAACAAAAAAGCTTAAATACAAAACAGACTTTTTAAAAATATAAATAATTCTTTTAGACTTATTGATTTTAGTTTGAAAAAATTATAAGTACGAAGCTTTTCAAAATCCTTTAGTTCAAGTTATAAAAATTTAACTAAAAAATAAATTCTAATTTTTTTAACTTTTTTATTTTTTTTAGTCATTTTTCTTGTTATTTATTGAAAATTTTATTTCCTTCTTACAATAAAAGAAGTTGTGAAATTTAATGTTGCTTATTATAATTGTTCAAGTCACCACAGAATTATTTTTAATAAAAAACTTGTATATCATATTTTCCCAAAATACTTAAAATTATTATATCCCCAAGTCACCAATTAGACCAACTAATAAAATAGAAATAATAACTAGGGAACAAGAAGTATAGTGTTAGCTACGAGAAAACTACTTCTTATTTTATTATTATTATTATTAATTTATTAATTAAAACCTCATAGGCAAAAGTTAAATTTAATCATTTTGTAGCTAGAATAATGTATTAATAACCATATTAGAGTTATGTAACATTTAATAATAATCAATGGATCTAGTTTAATTTTAAACAAAATTAGCGTGTTTCCAATTTTTCTTTGAATTCAATTTATAGTGCTGGATCAAATTTAAAATTCAGATAATTTTTTTTAACAAAAATTTCTAGCTTTCAAGCCGCATTAAAATGTACCAAAAATTTGTTTCGGCTTATGAGGCTGCAATATCGAACACGGGAATACGGTAATTGAAGGGGCTTAAATCTTAATTTATGTCAATGTCCATCTATTGATTTGAAAATGGGTAAAAAATATTTAAACAAGCAAAAAAGACATTAGTCACCAATAATTTAAATAGCTCGATAAACTCAGCGTTTCAAAGCATCAAAAATACCTAAAATTAAAGCAACTAATGAACTTCTTTTACCAATGTATACATTTTTTTTGATTCTGGTTAATTTTCGAAGGTAGTCTTCATGCTATTAAACTTAAAGAAGAGCTTTGAGAAAAAATTGAAAATTTAATTTCATCTTTAATTTCATTTTTAAATGAAATTAAATATCCTATTATTCAGCATGAAGGTTTAATATTATAGAGATTATTATGCTAAATATTTTTTATTAATTTAATAGCAAAATATAAGAAAATTGATTAAAAAAATACTATTATGGTGAGGCTCGTTTCAATCAGAAAATTTTAAATTAATCCTTTATAAATTAAAAAATATTATTTTCAAAACTCCTAAAATTTTAGGTATCAATTTTATTTTATAAAAATTTTTTTTTATTTATTCTTATCAAACTTAGGTATTTAAAAAAGAAAAGAAAATTTAGTTTTTGAAATATTTTAACTAATTTCGTTTAATTAAAAAGTAAAATAAAAATTAGGCCACTTCTGCCCTTTAAATATATTCTTTAATTCAGTATATGCGGTATTATAGTCTCGAAAAAAGCATAAGGCTAGAAAGGTTCTATTTTTTTCTCACCTTTTTTATTTCGATTTCTTCAGCGTCTATTAAAGAATCATCAATGTTATCTATTATTTTTGAATGAGGGTTTGCTGGCTTTACAAATTCAAAACTTAATGGTGATTCTATCATTATTTAAATCCTTTTAATCAATAAATAAGTAAAATATGAATTTTAATAGTTTCTGAATTTCTAATTTTTTTAAAATGAGAAATTCAGAAACCAATTTTTTCAAACACCAATAAAAAAAATTGATACTGTAAAAATATATAAACCATTTTTGATTATTTGTTTTACGGACAGGATATTTCTTTACGAATCGCAAAGTTTTCTTTGGTACTTTTTAGTTTTTCAAGAGTGAGAATTTTTTCAAGGTAAATGAAGTAAAACATTACAAGGCATAAAATTTATTTATTAAGTTAGATGCAATTACTTAAAATAGATATAAATATATGGCTATAAGAATAAAAAAGTTTCAAATAAAATAAAGAAAAGAGTTAATTTCAATGTATTTATTTTTTTTTAATTTGTGATATCAAACAGACAATAAAGAAATACTTGAATGAATATTTAAAACCAATTTTAAAAATTTTGATCACTAATATCTTTAAATCATTTTTTTTTACACTCCCTATTAAACCACTTCATTTAAGTTGATTTATTTATTACAGTCTTCTCTTAAAATTCTTTGTGATATTCCTTTTTTAAATATTCAATAGTTCCTCTAAGTTATCCTTTATATTTTTTCTAACAAATAAATAAATTAGATAAATAATTGTAAAAAATGTAGTAAACTGTCATTTTTAGAATAAAATTTTAATAGCAGTATTTATTTTAAAAATTTTTTTCCATTTTTTTTCATATTTAGTCTCTAAAATAAATTTCAAAAATTAGATATTCGAGAGCAAATCAAAATCTTCCAAGTCAGTTTACATTAACCACGTAAAAAATTTTCTATACGGCAAATATTTCAAAATATGCTAAATTGCAAAGAATATTTCTTATTTTTTTACAAAAAATATTAAAATAAAATTTTAATTTGAATTTATTATTAACAAGAAAATATTGTCATTTTTATTTGAGTTCGAATATTTCCTAAATGCCCGTCTAATATGGCAAATCAATTGATGTACCATGAATTCATGCAAATACCACCGGTAACACGAGCCTATGTGACTTCATGCGTCTTGACCACTCTCGCTGTGGTATTCCTTTATATTTTAAAATTTTTTTATTCAATAAAATTATTTATCTCCTTTCAAGCAACTTGACATAGTCACACCATATCAGCTATATTTTAATCCAGAATTAATTTTCAAAAATTTTCAAGTAAACTTCAAAAATCCTCAATTTATTCCAGCTATTTATTATATTTTGTTCAGATATGGAGACTGGTCACAAATTTTTGTTATTTTGGTCCGATCGGATTTAGTTTTTTGTTCAATATGCTGTTCACATATCGCTACTGTAGATTTTTAGAAGAAGGCTCTTTCCGAGGAAAGACCGCAGATTTTTTTTTCATGCTTTTGTTCGGCGGCCTGATGCTCATAGTAATTGAATCAACAACAAAAAATAAAACAAATATTTTAAATTAAAATTTTATTTTAAAAAGTTAATTGGTTTTTTTGTTAACACCATATTTTTGGGCAACGCATTGACCATAATGTATGTGTACGTGTGGGGAAGGCGTAATCCTTCAATCAGGTACCCAAAAAAAAGTCAATTTTTAAAAAAGATAATTTTATTCTTTGGACAAGAATGAATTTTTTCGGTCTAATGAATTTTCAGGCACCGTACCTACCCTGGGTTCTGTGCGGATTTTCACTGCTATTGGGAGGCTCGACCACTGTTGATTTGATGGGCATAGCTGTCGGCCATGTATACTACTACCTAGAAGATGTGTTTCCCAAACAGCAAGGCGGATTCCGCATTCTAAAAACACCACGATTAATGTACTTTTGTTATTTTGAGATGCATTTTTTGCTTAATTTTGTAATTTTTGTAGAGAATGGCTTTTTGAGTCGAGAGACCCGACCGAGGACGAAAACATTTTACACGAAGAACGGCCTGGTGGATTTGATTGGGATGGCCGCGAGCAGTAATCATTGTTATCTCACACTTTATACGATTTTTTTTTAATATTATCGAATAAATTTTATTTAGAACATTTTTTATTTTCAAGTCCCTAAGTTACAATTTTTTTTTGTTGGTGATTCTTTTTTTCTCTAATAATCAGATTTTTTTATATTCTTTTTTTAATATTTGACAAAATGATAGATTCCATAAAGGAAGATGGCGACA
Source organism: Brachionus paranguensis (assembly GCA_016802215.1). NCBI lineage: Eukaryota > Metazoa > Rotifera > Eurotatoria > Ploima > Brachionidae > Brachionus > Brachionus paranguensis. The sequence continues at coordinate 321,222 of JAESIX010000024.1, read as the reverse complement.
GTGATCTCAAAAATGCCTGCGACAGCTCAGAAAAAAAAAAGGAACACACCAATTTTACTGCGCTGGTGGTCGATACCAGAACCAAAAAAGTAATTAGACGCATCAATTTCAACATTGCCATCGAAATACCCATCAATACAAAAATTTTGTACTCAAAACAAAATAAAAACGACCACGAAATCAACAAAGATACCACAGACTTGGCCAAGGTTTAGCCTTTTCTCACTTTTTTTTGCTAATTCTTTCAATTATTTAATTTTTACTCGTTTAATTGAAATAAATTTGGACTAAATAATTTTGTTTGATCTTCAGCAAAGGCAATTAATTTTTTTTTAAAGTTGAAAATTTTTTTAAAGGCTTCATCAGCCCAATTAATATCCACATTTTGGGGTATTAGTAATTTCAAATACAAATTGAACAAAAATTCTTCATTTTTTGATAAATTAATATTAAAGTTAATGAAAAATATTAGAAAAAATACTGCAACTTACATACTTTGTTGCACCTTTTTTACCTAAAATTATTTTTTTCATGTGAAAATAGAAAAAAACCAAAGCATCAATAAGATTTAAATAGATTATTGATTTGATTTAATAAAAAAAAAGTAAATAAAAATTTTATTTTAGGTTGAAAAGGTGCAACAAAGTATGTTGCACCTTGTTGCAGTATTTTTTCCAATATTTTTTTTTAACTTTAATTTTGAATCATCAAAAAGTGAAGAATTTTTGTTCAATTTGTATTTGAAATTCACAATACCGATTTTGGGGAGAATGGGAATTTATTTGAATTTTTTTTAAGAATAAAATATTCTCATATTTCAATTTACAATGTGAAAAATATTAATTTTTTTAGTTGGGTTTATGGCTTTTTAATTAAATTATTTTGGCCATAATTTCAACAAAATTCAATATATTTTATTCAAAATGCTTTTTTTAATTAAATGTAAAATCAAGATAGTGAGAAAAAAAAGAGAGAGAGAGAGATCGAGCTATAAAAAATACTCATATTAATAAAATTTAAATAAATTTGAATGCATTTTCTTTGGCGTATTTGAATTCATGCTTTCATTTTTAATTAAGCTCATATTATGTTTGGCAAGAATTTTTTTGCTTTCTCTCAAACGCTCGATATTTTCCTAAACAACAAAAAAAAATGCAAATTTTATTTTTATTTATTTCAAATTATATTGCTTTTTCAATAGTTTTTTATTTTTATTTTTTGCTTGTTCGTTTGGAGATATGGCTTTGTTTGTCGAAGCTAGTTCTAAAATTTCGTTTCTATTTAGCTTGATATTTAAAAATCCATTATAATAACTTAGCCAAAATTTTGTTCATTTGAAATATGATGATTTTATGGTTTGAATTATTTTTCATTAATCAAGCTAGGCAAAATGAGAGCAACTACACGCTGGCTCGATAGAACGAAATCATAGATATTTTGCTAATTTTAAATTATAAATGCAAATTTAAACTGTTTATAAAATAGATATTAATAATAGTCCGTGCTGATTAGGAACACTTATTACAATTTTTAATTTAGTATAATCTCTAATTAATTATTACGCATAAATTATATACCTAATGAATTTAATTTTAAGTTCTCTTTTTTTTTTTTAATGACCACACTTAGGCTCATAGATTCACGTGATGTTATAAATAAATTTTATTAAGTGAATATTTGGACTAAACATCACACAAAAGGAAGAGTTAAATTTTATTTTATTTTTTTATTTTTTTATTTTAATTAATCACATTTACAACTGAATTTTGAAAAGTTGATTTTTTCTGGAGCCCAATGCTACATTTGTATTTTAAGCTAAATTCCGATAAGACAAAAATGATGTCACTCTATCAGGACACATTTCTTTGTGAATGGACATCAAGTTGATTTTTCTAGAATCAAATGAGGATTAGTAAAAATAAGACAAAAAAATTTCCACTAACATTTTTTGTGGGCAATAATTAGAAAATTTTATTTTTTCCCGAATCGATAGAGAGTCTAAAAATAAGAAAGACAAAAAAGTGTCACTACCACATAGATGTTGTGAACAGCATGTGGTAAAGTGGTAGAGTAAGTGTAAAAAAAATAGGACTTCAAGTTTGGCATTTACAAGACATTTTATATTTGATGTGGTCGACTGGCGGAAGTGGAAAAAGCTATGGACTGTTTGATTTTTTTAAGGCAATTAGTGGTAGAGTTAGGTGTTTGAAAGGAGAAATGTTTGAAAAAAAGGACAAATAAAGGACACTAATGTGATATATTTTTGTGGACAGTAAGCGAAAACTGTCAAAGGTTTTCTCTTGGATCAAAGATGAGTCAACGAAAAAAGACAAGTTTAAATGTCACTTCAAAGTTTTGATAAAATAGGACGGAAAATATTCGAATTTTATTTTGGAGACATTGGTTAAGTATTTTAGAATATTTTAATGAATAAAAAAAATAAAGACAGAAAAAGTGTCACTAGTATGAAACTTCTTTTTTTTGTTTTTTTAAAAGCACAATTGAAAGTTATTCAGAATAAATAAATAAGTGTGCAAAGACAAAAAAATCAAATGTGCATAGGTGGATTAATGGTGTACAGTGGACAGTTAGCTGAAATATTTTATAAAATAGGAGAAAATATTTGAAATTTTTTTATGTTGACAGTGATATTAAGATGAGTATAATATTTTAATGGAAAAAATATTAAGACAAAAAAAGTGTCGCCATCATAAAACTTCATTATTGGTTTATTAAATGGCTGTTTGAAAAGTTTTGCAGAATAAAAGAATTTTTGTGGAAATAAAAAAAATCAATTGTGCATAGATTAATTAATGGTGCACAGTGGACAGTTAGCTGAATGTTTAAATAAAATAATAGAAAAATATTTAAATTTTTTTATGTTGACAGTGATTAAGTATATTAAAATGAGTAAAATATTTTATTTAAAAAAAATATTAAGACAAAAAAAGTGTCACCATCATAAAATTTCATTATTGATACATTAAAGGCTTGTTGAAAAGTTTTGCAGAATATAAGAATTTTTGTTGAAATAAAAAAAAATCAATTGTGCATAGCCATATTTGTCCAGTGACCTAAAGTAAACTTTTGACTCAAAATAAAATAAGGCGAATCGCAAAACTGCATTCAAATAATTATCTAAATTATGCTAATTTTTTAAATTAATCAGGCATTAGCAATTCAAAGTGGCACAGACCAATTATGCTAATTGAAAACGAGAAAAATTGAAAATGCTAAAATCTAGATATTTTATTCATAGAGCCAGCCCTAGTGTTTAGTAATAAGCATTTATTTATGCACACCATATTTGATGCATATTTGAAGCATATTTGATGCGAGTGTTCATAATGAACGCCCAAGTCGAGTTCATCGCTAGTGCATGCATGGCCGAACTAGCAGTGTGAGCGTGCAGAGGGGGGTCTGTTGGGTCCAAACACACACACACACTCACACTCTCTCTCTAATTATAAATATATATTCGCCACTAATCCAGCCATATTTTATTTTAATTTCCATTTTTCTCTTTCTCTAGCTCCAGTTCAAAATGATAATGGTATAAAAAAAATAATTTCTAATTTTGCCTAATTTTCTCCCAAACTTAATAAGAGAATAATTATTCTCATCTCAATTTGCTAATAATTCGACAACAAGCATCAAGCAACAACAAAAGCTCTAATTTTAATTTCGATCAAAACTTAGTGTTTGCTCGTTGTTGCTGCTGCCGACTCCAACGACATTATAATTATTAGCCAATTTTATAATAATTAATTATCATTTTGTAGATTTAATGCTAATAAGCCAAAAATGCAGCAATTTCTCATACCATCATCGACTGGTAGCTCTCAGATCATAAACATCCCGGTGTCGCTGCTCTCCCAGTCCAACCAGCAGCCCATATCGTTCATCACGGCCAACGGCCAGATATTTCAGATACCCAACTTCTCGCAGCTGGTCGTGCAGCCGAACCAGGAGGGCGGCAGCGGGCAGCCGGCCGCGGCCCAGGGCCAGACCGCCACGGCGTCCACCTCCTCGACGCCGTCCACCACCACCACGGCCGCCGCCGCCCCCAACGGCGCCCAGCAGTCCTCCCAGCAGCAGCAGCAGCAGCAGCAGACGCTGGTCATCAACCACCAGGGCCAGATACTCTCGCTGCCCGTGCTCCAGGCGGCCTCGTCCGGCCAGGGCGGCGCCGCACAGCAGAACGCCTCGCAGATCCAGACTGTCAATGTGCAGACAAACAACCAGTCGACGCAAGGCCAGAGCTCCAATCTGCTGCAGGCGGTCAATTTGTCGCAGATCCAGTTCGCGTCGATGGGCCAGAACAGCGGCCAGAGCGGGGTGCGGGCGGGCGGCGGCGGCGGCGGGAACGCGACCGGCAACCAGAACGGCACTACGCCCATCAAGACCCTGCTCGAGGAGGACGACAAAACGGACGCGTCCATGGACGACCAGGGCCCCACCATTGCCAACATACCCAACATGCAGTCCAGCCACCAGATAACGCACGCGACCACCGTCGACGGCGTCAACCTGGACGAGATCCGCGAGTTCGCCAAGGCGTTCAAGCTGCGGCGGCTGGCGCTCGGCCTCACCCAGACCCAGGTGGGCCAAGCGCTCAGCGCCACCAAGGGCCCCGCGTACTCCCAGTCGGCCATTTGCCGCTTCGAAAAGCTCGACATCACGCCCAAGTCGGCCGCCAAGATCAAGCCCGTGCTCGAAAAGTGGATGCAGGAGGCCGAATTAAAATATGCGGATAGGTATTTTTTTCTATGTCTTTTTGAGTCCTTCGAGCTTGTTATTAATTTCGCATTTTTTTTTCTTCACTTTTCTAAGACTCAAATCGGGCACGCACACAAACTTTGCCGATTTGCTGGGCACCGAAAACACCAAGAAGAGAAAGAGGCGCACCAGCTTCACGCCGCAGGCGCTCGAGATCCTCAACGACTACTTCGAGAAGAACACGCACCCGTCCGGCAACCAGGGCGCCGACATGACCATGCTCGCCCAAAAGCTCAACTACGACCGAGAGGTGATCCGCGTGTGGTTTTGCAACAAGCGCCAGGCGCTCAAGAACACCATGAAAAAGCTCAAGTCGGACAATGCCGAGACCAACTCGGACGCCTCTCTCAGCCCCAACTCGTCGAGCAACTCCATCAGTCACACACTCAACAATCAGATGATGCAACAGCAGCAGCAGCAGCAGCAGCAACAGCAGCAGGCGGTCATGATCGTGAACAATCAGATGGACCAGGCGCACATTCAGGAGCTGACGCATTTGGCATCGCAGCAGAGTGGCGCCAATACGCCCACCAAAACAGTGATCACGCTGACTAACACGAAGCTCGAGCCGCAGATACACAGCCAGGGCGAGCAGCAGGCGTCCGCGATGGCCGGCGAGGAGCAGACGGCCGCCAACGGCTCGCAGGTTCAAACAGTGGTGGTGGGCGGCGAGATGGCCGCCTCTGGCCAAGAAAATGCCAATTGAGACAATTATTTTTTTAGTTAATTTTACCGTTTAAGTCCTCGCCGCAAGATCGGAGGGAAATTTTTGAAATTGTTCTGTATTGTATAGTTTTCTCTTCTTTTTTTTTTTTTAATCTTCTTTTTTTGGATTGTTGGCAATTTACAGCTTAGCTAATATAGTTATAAATAAAGACAACTTTTTTTTTTTTCTTGTTCCTCTCTGGATCAGTTTGTAATTTGTAAGTTTTGTTCTGTTTCTCTTTAGAGGACCTGTGTGACTAGAATATCTCTTTCTGACTGCTGCTAATTTTTTTTTCGTTTTTTTTTTTTTTTTTTTGTTTTGTTTTTTTATCACTTTATGGCTTAGAGAAATGGAATTAAGCTTCTGATTTAATTATTTCTGATTTATTAATGTTAATCTTTGATTATTACTATTTAAAAGAAAAAAATAAAAATTCGAAAAATTACTCTACTCTTTGTTTCGATTGCAATTTTCACTTTTTGACGAAAAAGCATCTTGAAATTTTAGAAAAATTCTTGGAAAAAAACCCAAAAAACTACCAAAAAAAATCTATGAATTCAAAGTTCACCATTATGATATAAATTAAAGAATTAAAAATTGATATTAAAAATTATATATCTTATTCTATATTTATCTGATTCTAAAAATATTTATAAAATAAAAAATATTGATAAAAATTTTAAAAAAATTCTAAAAAATAATTATTCTACGAAAAAATATCTATGAATTGAACGTACACCATTATTTTATAAATTAAAAAATATTAAAATGCTCTTCAAAATTTTATATCTTTACAATCAAAAATATTGATAAAAATTTTAAAATTAAAAAAAAATACTATGTAAAAAACTCTATGAAATAATTATTCTACGAAAAAATATCAATTAATTGAACGTTCACCATTAAGTTATAAATTAAACAATATTAAAGATTTTTTTTAACAACTAAAAATATTGATAAAAATTTTAAAAAAATTCTATGAAAAAATTATTCTGCGAAAAAATATCTATGAATTGAACGCACACCATTATGTAATAAATTAAACAATATTAAAATGCTCTTCAAAATTTTATATCTTTACAATCAAAAATATTGATAGAAATTAAATTAATAAAAATTCTAGGTAAAAAACTCTATGAAATAATTATTCTACGAAAAAATATCAATTAATTGAACGTTCACCATTAAGTTATAAATTAAACAATATTAAAGATTTTTTTTAACAATTAAAAATATTGATAAAAATTTTAAAAAAATTCTATGAAAAAATTATTCTGCGAAAAAATATCTATGAATTGAACGTACACCATTATTTTATAAATTAAAAAATATTAAAATGCTCTTCAAAATTTTATATCTTTACAATCTAAAATATTGATAGAAATTAAATTAATAAAAATTCTATGTAAAAAACTCAAAAAACTACCAAAAAAAATCTATGAATTGAACGTTCACCATTTAGTTATAAATTAAATAATATTAAAATGCTCTTCTAAATTATATATTTTATTCTATATTTATCTGCTTCTAAAAATATTTATAAAACCAAAAATATTGATAAAAATTTTAAAATTAAAAAAATTCTATGTAAAAAACTCAAAAAACTACCAAAAAAAATCTATGAATTGAACGTTCACCATTTAGTTATAAATTAAATAATATTAAAATGCTCTTCTAAATTATATATTTTATTCTATATTTATCTGCTTCTAAAAATATTTATAAAATCAAAAATATTGATAAAAATTTTAAAATTAAAAAAATTCTATGTAAAAAACTCAAAAAACTACCAAAAAAAATCTATGAATTGAACGTTCACCATTTAGTTATAAATTAAACAATATTAAAATGCTCTTCTAAATTATATATTTTATTCTATATTTATCTGCTTCTAAAAATATTTATAAAATCAAAAATATTGATAAAAATTTTAAAATTAAAAAAATTCTATGTAAAAAACTCAAAAAACTACCAAAAAAAATCTATGAATTGAACGTTCACCATTTAGTTATAAATTAAACAATATTAAAATGCTCTTCAAAATTTTGTATCCTTACAATCAAAAATATTGATAGAAATTAAATTAAAAAAAATTCTATGTAAATAATTGCTCGGCATTGTGAAATTTACGAAAATAAAAAAAATTTATTACTTTTGTTCTTAATGACAAAAACTTGTTCTCTAAATAAAACAAAGTGAAACAACTTTTGTTTCTTCCACTGCGGAAGTCTGCAAAATTTGTGCAAACTTTGCAAAATTGTACCCTATCTAAAAGTATTAAAAATAAAACGCAATTAATTTGCAGAGATTTTGCAGAATTTTACCGAAGGTAAAACAACAGTTGTTTCACTTTGTTTCATTTACAGAATAAGTTTTTGACATGTAGAACAAAAGTTATAAAATTTTTTTATTTTTGTATTGGAAGTTTTGTATGAAATTTCACAATGCCTAATTGTTCTACGAAAAAAAATCTATGAATTGAACGTTCACCATTAAGTTTTAAATTAACAATATTAAAGATTTTTATAAAATCAAAAATATTGATGAAAATTTTGAATTTTTTGTGTGTTGTTTCGCCATTAATGTGTCCTAACATCATCATCATAAACCCCTTACAAATGTCTTACAGATTGTCATAAAGTAATAAGGCTTCTAAATTGGCTTAATAAATTTTACTGTGGTAATAGATTTTCGAAGGATAAAAAAAATGTTTTTTTCCTCTCTCTTTAGAGGACCTGTTTGGCTAGAATAAATCTTTCCGACTGCTGCTATTTTTTTTGTTTTGTTTTTTATCACTTTATGGCTTAGAGAAATGGATTTAAGCTTCGATTTATTAATTTTTAATTATTGATTATTAATATTTAAAAGAAAAAAATTAAAATTCTAAAAATCTTGTCTGCTTCATATTTTTAATTTAAATTGACAAAACTTTAATTTTTTCATTTCACTTTAGTTTCAAACTACCACAGTTTTAACATTCCTGTCGTTACTCATTTAATTTTCCAACTCATAATTAAATTTAATGATTAGTCCTAGTTGTGATTTTAACTCAAAAATTTTTTTGAATTTTTTTCTATAAATTCTTATAAAAAATATTTCGATTAAATAAATTTAAAATTGTTTTAAAGAGCAAATTTTAAAAGTTATACTTTTTTTAACAATTGAAATACATTTTTTTCAATCACAATTTTCGATTTTTGTATATTAAAGGAAAGTTTTAGATAGTTTTTGAATTTATTACCAGAGATTATTATTCTAAAAAAAATGCTAGATTTTTATGAATTATTTTTCTATACTTTATCCCTTTAAAAAAATACTATGAAAAAAATCTATGAATTGAACATTCAACATTGTGTGCTAAATTTAACAAAATTGACTTGAATTAAAAAATTTTAAATAAAAATTGTAAATATATCGAGAATAATTAGGTATTATTTTTTTTGCCTCAAATCATAAACCGTAGTCTTAGACATCCTAATTTTTAATATTTTCGAAATTTAAAAAGTCAATAACTATTATGAATAAAAAAATGTTAATTTATATTGCCTAAGTTCAATACCTTTATTTGTTTAAAAACCTAAAGAAATTATTTAATAAATTTGCTTACTACTTGATTTTTTTAAAAAGTAAATCCAACATTTATACTTCATTTTTATCTTACATAATTATTTTATTTTATTGAGTTGACAAAAAAATTATTGCACAAAAAATTTTTTTAATTTATCATTAACTAAATAGTTGGTAATAATTTTGCACCAAACTAAGATTCGAGCTAAATTCATTGCAATCAGAAAGAGATTTTTGCATCCATTTTAACAAAAAAAAAACTATAGAACTTAATATGTTTTAAATTATAAAAAAACTTCTTTGAAATCGGAAAAATAAGTTTTAATTTCGTTAAATGTACACCAATTTTTTAACTTAATTTACCTGATTGAGATAAAGTTTAACTTTAATTATTTACAATTATAAATTCACAATGCCGAGATTTAATATCATTTTTTTAAGATTTAATTTAGAAATATAAAAAAATAGTAAATTTTTGATTTACTTTAAATAATTTATAACAGACCTTAAAATACATAAATAAATTCTAATTACTTGGCATATTAGAGATATTCGAAAACGATTATTTTTTAATTATTTTACCAAAAATAAATTGTAAATATCGTAAAAATCTAGACCCTTCTTTAAATGTGACAAATTTGTAAATGCTTCATATTGGAAAAATAATAAACTTTCTCTTAATTGACTGAACAAAACAGATATTTTATAAATTTTATTCCAATAATAATAAAATGATAAATGGCTGAACTTAATATAGATTCCAATAAGTTTGAAAAAATTTTGTTTCAAGTTTTACCTTATTTATCTTTTACATTGAGGTTGAGCAATAGGTCCAAAAAAGTGTGAATTTTAAAGAGGAAGAGAAAATTAAAGTCATAAATTAAAAGTTTTAGCCTTTTAAATTTATAAAAAAAAAATAAGGCCTGGACTTTCTGCCTTCTTGCTGATTTTTTATCTTTTAAATAATTCTCAGCACTTCGGGAACAAATTATAGCATGCTTCCTCAAAATTTCTCTTCACATTTTTAGTCTTCATTTTCTTCTTTTTTTATCCGTGTAAAAGCGTCCTACTTTAATCTTATATTAAGGCGTATTAATCGTCAAAATAAAAAAACTTATTATAGCTAAAATAAAAAAGGCTTCAGAATCTTAATGCTGATATTGACATACTATTTCTGTTATAAAAATACCGAGTTGACTTTAATGTAGTTATTCTTTATAATCAAAAAATTAAGAGTTTATTTTAAATCCTGATAATATTAAAAATTAATCAAAATATTTTTTTTTTTAATTAATTGTTGAACAACTTTTTTAAACCATAATCTAATTTAAAACAAATTTTTTTTTTATTATTCCAATAATATCTGGACAAGAATTTTTAATTGTTAACTTCAAAAACATTAATTAATTTAATACTTATTTAGAGAAAAATTATTGCATTTAATGCCATTTTTAAGCAATCTTTTGATTGTAAAATAATTTTGCATGATAACCAGTAAAACTCTTTATTATACGACCTCTTCAATTTGATAATTCTTCATAAAATTGTTGAAAAATAAACTCTAAAAAATAAAACTTTTAAAATATTATATGTGATCCTAAGAATTTAATTGGTATCAATTTCTTTCAACGTTTTAATCAAGATTTTGGTCTCGATGATTTCTACCTAATAAAATAATTACTAATATTTATTCTAATTTATTTAAGTCTGATTATTCAAAAATTGTGCTTTTTTAAAATTAACCTGTAAAAATTTCATGGACTTTAAAATACATATAGATAGTTAAAATGTTTAAATTTTTTTGATTGAATAAATTTGATTCATCTTACTTTAATGGGTCGGCTTGGTTCAGTACCAACAAATAGTTTATAAATCTATTTCAAAAATAAACATAATGATTTAGCATCCCTTTCGTAAGAAAAGATTTCACGATTAATTTTATTTCGTATATTGTTGAATTTAGGCAAAATACCTGATTTCATCGTCTTTTGGAACAATCTTTTTGTCTCGACCTTTTTTTTCTAAATAAAAAAACGAATCAAAAATGTTAATACAAATAATTCTATAAATTTATAATTTTAAAGTATTTTTTGAATATTATAAATGGTCCAGATTTCATATGATAATTTACTGAATTTGTTTTATAACAAAAAATAAATTATAAAATCGAATATTTTACATCTATTTATATTTTACATTAAAATTAATTATAAATAGAAAATTTTTTTTATAATTTTTTTTCAAAATTAAAATAAATTACAAATAAAATCTTTAATGATAATTAACTTAAGAGAGCATTTTTTTTGTCATAACATCAATTATTCTTCAATACTTAAAATAATTAAAATTTTTAAATTTATTAATTTTGCATTATTTTCTAGAACCTCAATTTAAATAATCTTTGCCGCGTGTGTCCAACTATTAACATAAAATAATTACATTCATAATATAGCACAATAAATACTTGCGGAATCGCCAAGAACCTCAATTGTTAAGATGTCTTGGGTTCTTGCTAAATAAACATGTTTGAATTAAAGTGATTATGTATTTTGGATAAAAATAAGTTCCAATAAAATCTGATCAATACATTAAACAGACTTATTTATAATAAATAAAAAATTTAAAATATATATTTTTAAATATAAAATTCTCACCTGACTATTTGGTTAACTGTTTCGTCAATTGAATTGGTAAAAATACTAAGAAGCAAAAAATCGAAGCATTAAACACAAAAAATATGAAAATGATAGGAACAGCAAGCATTTGAAAAAAAAATAATAAACTAAAAACTACTAGAAATAAATTTTAGTTCAAATTATAAATTCTAATTTAAAAAAAAAAAAAAATTATTTAATTAGCATTTATTTAATAATTTATCTGGATAACTTTATCCTCTTATAAGTGGATAAGTGTCCTGAGCATAAACAATGTGACATAGTCGCATATTTTCATTCAAAATCAATCAGGTAGAGCAGCGAATTGGCAGCATTTAATCATCATAATAAGTAATTGAAATAATTTTCGATTATTAGAATATAATTAGAACAAGAGCCATAGTTTATGAACGATTCTAAGTTTCTCTCCTCATTTTTATGTATTTCTGGAGCAAAATTCGAAAGAATATTTAAATAATTTTTTAAAATTTTCAAATATTATTTTAAATTAATCAAATTTTCAGCAGAAAAAAACTAATATTTTATCGTTTATTATTATAATTTAAGATATCTTTTAAAAATTGGCGATAATTTAAAAAAGTTGCTTTATTTATAATTCTATCCTAATAATTTTTATTCTTCTTATTGATTCTAAAACCAATGATAATATTCATTACATAAACATAATATGTACTCTTCTAAATAAAAAAAAGGTTTTTATCATTGCCAAAAAAAAAACATTTTACAAAATTTAATTTAATTCCAATAATAAATTTAAAAAATAAAATCCAAAATAATAAATTCAAATGCAAAATTTAAATATTTCCTTTCCTTTTGCTAATACTATTCAGTGTGAATTTGACCCAGAGATGAAAAAAACTTTAATCAAAAATTTCAAAATAAACTATTCTTTAGAATTATTTTAAAAATATACCAAATTTGTCTAGTCAATCCTTAAAATAGAATTTTTGAAAAAAAATTAAATTTCATATTTTTAAAATATTCCCAAAAAAATGTCCGAGCTTGAGCATTGCCGCATGGCATATGAAGGCAATATAAATGGACTCAAGGAAAAAATCGATTCAAATCAAATTGAGGATTTAATCCACAAAAGAGATCAAGTTAGATATTAAAAATTTTAAATTAAAAGTAAAATTTTTCACAGTCAGGACGAACAGTTCTTCACTGGGCCTGTGTTGGTGGAAGAAAAGAAGTGGTTGATTTTCTTGTCGGAAACTATGATTTAGATTTGGATGATCAAGATGAAGTTGATTTGACTTTTTATTACGTTTTAAATATCTAAGAAATTTTTATAGACTGGATGGACTCCTCTAATGATTTCATCATCAGTGGGCTCTTTACCTCTGGTGAAATTTTTTTTAGAAAAAGATTGCGATCCAAACAAAGGCAATGTAAACATGCAAAGACCATTACACTATGCTTGTTCCAAAAATCACCCTGCGATTGTCAAAGAGCTAGTTGAAAAAGGTGCTGATTGTAATTTATCTGATAGATATGGACATACACCGTTGCACAGGGCAGCCTCAAAAGGAAACATTAAAATAATTGAAATGCTTTGTGGTGATTTCAAAGCTAGTGTGAATAGAGCGGATATCGAAGGAAGTACGCCTTTGCATTTCGCCTGTGAGGAAGAACGAATTGAGGCATGCAAGGTTTTACTGAAATATGGAGCTAATCCGAATTATAAAAACAAAGTAAATTTTTATTTAAATTTAGATAAAATTCTTTTTAATTGTAATTCTATCCGAAGGAAGAAAAGACTCCAATTGATATATCAAATGGTGGCTTGCTAAATTTGATCAGATAAAAATTTATTTTTTGTCTTCTCATAAATTTTAGTGCTTTAAATTTCCAGCATTTTTGAATTTTTTAGATGACACTTGTTCTTTAATTTAAAGATTAAATTTCAAATAAAATTTGTTTTTATCTGTGCTTGATTTTGATTTAATTTGAAAAAGGTAAAATTCTTTTAAAATTAAAAAAACTTGCATACAAAAGAATAAGGTTTTTAGACTTTATTAAAGATCTACATGGATAAGAATATTTTAAATAAAGATTAATTATCAGATCATTTGTTTATTTTAAAAAATAAGCTTTTATTGCACAAAAAAATTTATTATTTTCAAATATGAATATTGGGTGGAAATCATTTTTTCTAAAAAGTAATTAATCAAAATTCTAGAGTTCCTTTTGCCATATTAGGCGTGTTAATTTTTTTGTTTTCTTTTAAGATAAGCAAATAGGTTTTTAAAAGAAGAAATATAAATCATTTTTAGTTAAAAGACTTTGAAGATGAATTTGTCCTCAAATTTTGTTTAAAATTAAATTTTCAAATTTTTTGATAGATATCAGAATATGTTATACTGAATTTAGTCCATTCAGTAAATAATCCGAAAATTCAAAGCCTCAACGGTAATTGAGTATTATTTTTAAGATGAGAATAATTCGAAATTTTAGGTGGAATAATGTGAGAGAATTTCTTGTTGACATGTAAAAGCATTAGAGCATTATTTCTCTAATTTAAAAATTAGAATCAAGTCAAATTAATTTAAAAAATATTTCCCTAAATTTCAATTCCATCAGCAATGCTTTATTTTGTAAATTTTTAATCTGATTTTGATTTTCAAGCTTGTTAAGAAACTCGAAATTGCGATTCAAAATTGCTTAATTACATTGTGTTTTGATGCTAAAATAATGGAATAATTAATAGGTCAATTTTGTCTAATTGTGACTTCCATAAAAGAGCCCTTGATAAAATGACTTCTTAGTTTAAAATATTTAATTAACAAAAAATCATTTTGTAATAAAAATATTTTCTTAGCATATCTGCTTCCTTAATGTTTTTTCTCTAACTAATAATTTTTTTTAATATATTTTTATGAATAAATTTTTTCAAAATTCAAAACTGGTAGGAAATTGTTCGATATTGGTTCGATATTAAAAGTCGACAGGAAATTATAAATTTTACATGTTTTAAATTTCAATTTTTTAGTTAAAATTTCACTAGATTACAAAAAATTGTTTAAAATTAGTAGAATCAAAGCTTGTTTAATCAAAAGGTCTAATAGTTTTCTATTTACGAATATTGAAATTCAGATAAATATTTATTGAAAAAATTAATTAAATGGCACTTCACAAGGTAGACTCTTGAGGAAAAATAAAATAGTATTCGTTTATTCTAATCTGATTAAATCTACATGAAAAATTAAGATCTTGTCAATTTAATAGATATTAAATAAAAAGCTACTGGGTTTTCGACTAAAGGGGCGATGTAAAAATTAAAAATAAATTATTTTAAATTAAAAGATATTAAATTTTTACAGATTAAATGTAAATTCGATACAAAATTGAGAAGTTAAAAGTTTAATTTCTTCATTGTCTTATTTATTAATTAATTAAAAAGATTCAAGTTTACTTTTAGGATTACGACGGCTAATGCAAAATAAAATAGAAGTGATTTCACTGATTTAATCTCGGAAACCTGATTCAATTATTTTAATTAACCTATTTTTAAGAAGAATATTTTTATTTTCGGTTTAAACTTTAATAAAAAGTAAAAATATATTCCATGGATTATGTGCAAATTTACTTAAATATCGTTAAATCTTAATGACTAAAAACAAATAAACATCTCTTCGTTTTTCATGAAATTTTTCAAAATTTCTATTTAAATTTTTTTTAAATATTAAAAGTTTTCAAGATTAACCACTTATTTATAGACCCTTTCCGTTTCAACCAAATTTTATAAAAAAGATTATCTTCTGACTTTTCTAAACTACAAGAACAAATGAGTTATAAAATAAGTTAATAAAATTCAAAACATGAAAAGAAAGAGATTTAAAAATTAAAGAATTACATTTTAAAATAATTTCCTGGAATTTTTTCATTTTTAATCTTTATAGTCATGTTAAATGAAAAAGTTGTTTTTGATTTATGATTCTTATAAAATTTCATGAAATAAATGGATTCTACAAAAAATACTCTCGTAATTTTTATTTATTTTTTCTCGATATTAATGATAGATTAAATACGATCTGGTTAATTATATTTAGTTAATTGAATAGTATTCTCTAATATTACCGATCTTGATCCACTTAAACCTGTTGTTTTAATTTAAATTGTAAATAACTAAAAGGAAAGGAAAATTTTAAAATAGATTAAACAAATTTAAATAAATTATTTAATGATTTGGGCTTTCGCTATTTAAATATGAAATAAACTAACAAAAAGGTTTTTTTAATTTTCTGAATAATATAAAGTTCAAAAAAATAACTACCATATCAAATGGCTTATTTGTTTTTTTTTTTAAATGGAAAAATATTCAGAAGCTTTTTGATATTCGACAATCTTTCCTCATTAATATCTGTTTATTCGTCGATCAATTCTTGTGTTAAGTTGTTCACGTTTGGTTTCGATTAGTGATTAAATTGATGAGAACATAATTATTATTTGGGTATCTATTTAAAAGGATTTTAACAAAAGTTTAAAATAAAATTATTGTTTTAAATTTTCTAAGAATTAAAAATTTTATTTATTTATTTGTTTATCTGTACCGAGCTAATGCTCCTTCAGAATAAAAATATTTATAAAAAAAAATTAAAATAAAGTTAAATAAGATAAAAAAAAAAGAAAAAATTTTAAAAATTTTACTATTAATCTCTGAATTTATAAGGAATAAGTAGGTAATTAAGCATTTCCCTAGAATTTATTTATTTGTAATTCTGTACCGAGCTTAAGCTCCTTTAGATTAAAAAAAAGATTGAATTTTTTCTTAATACAAAAAAATTAAATTTTTTTCTAGGTATAAGAAAAAACAAATAAAGATTTTTCATTAATGAGAACAATCGCTTTGCAAGGGGAAAATTAAGAATACAAATTAAAAGTCTTATTTAATGCTCTTTTCTACACACATAAACTAAAAAATTGTTTTGACGAATTTGTTTTAATTGACGGATACGGAATCTGGGTACCTAATAGACCGATTATTTTTGCGGATTTTGGTAAGTACTAAAACACGGATCCAGATTTCTACAGCAAAAAGATAAATTCTGATCGAACTTTCAAAGAAAAAGTTTTTTTAATTTAGACTTAGCTTCAATCAAATAACTTAAATTTTTTTACATTTACTGCTGCTTTTTTCAAAGGATTTGGGTCAATTTGGATAGAAATCCAAAAAATAAAAAACATTAAAATTAAATTAAATAATTTTAAATAATTTAGTTCTAGGATTAAAGAAACCAAGTTAAAATATCTACATATTTTTTTTAGTGCTTTAAAAATATGAACTGTCTGATACTAAACAAATAGGTTTTTTTCTTTTATTGAAAATAAAAATCAAGAAAAAAATTTATAGAATTTCAACATCTAAATTTTAAAATAAAATATTAACTTTATGTAATAAATTATTTTAAAATTATTTGTTTATCTTTAAGGAGCTAAATTCTTGTAGATCAAAAAATATAAAAGAAAAATTAAATTAAATAAAAATTAAAAAAAAGATTTCAAAGTAAAATATAATGGCTATACCTGAAAGAAGGGTCCGAATGGACGGATACGGATTTCGGATACTTAAAAGACGGAACTTATATAAAGAGAGTGTTCAAAATTTTATGAAAATATTTAACTTTATTTTATCATTATTTATATTTTTCTCAAAAACAATTTCGATAGAAATCCTAAATGGAAAAGTTGGGTTTTTTATTCTAGATCTAGATGGGTGATTCAGAATTTATTATTATATTTTTTAAAAAACAATTTGTTTAGAGAAATTTGGCGCCTTAAAAGTTCAAGGAAAAATGGCATATCTTGATCATTTTTTAAGATAGACAATTCAATTTTTCATCAAATTACTCATAATTGTTTAAGGATTATAAAAATACTAGCTTTGTTTAAAATATTTGATAACGGTACCGGTAAATTTAAAAAGAAAATTAAATTTTTGACCATGGTCAAGCCAAGATCCTTAGGACCCCATTTATGCATTCTCAAATGAGTCAAACATATAAAAAATTTAGATGCTGTGATTCTTTAATTTTTTTTCTTGATTTTTTATTTTCAATGAAAGAAAAAAAAACCTATTTGTTCAGTATCAGACAGTTCATATTTTTAAAACAGAAAAAGAAACTTCGTCAAGCACTAAAGAAAAAAATATGTATAGATATTTTAACTTGGTTTCTTTAATTCTAGAACTAAATTATTTAAAATTATTTAATTTAATTTTTATGTTTTTTATTTTTTGGATTTCTTTCCAAATTGACCCATTAACCTTTAAAAAAAAAGCAGCAGTAAATGCAAAAAATTTTTTCTTAAAATCTCTTAATTTTCTTTATATTTATTTATTTTTTGTGAAGCATAGGACATTACTTTTGATTTCCACTCAAGTCGATACTTCCTTGAGCTTCTTTCTAATTTCGTGATTTCTTTGTAACTTTTTATAATTCTTGGACGGTCGGGTAGTTAGTCCGACGCGCTTGCAGCCGGAACTGGACGAGAATTCGAACCCTCGACCTCCTGATTGATCTCGGGTGTTCGAACCACAAGACCGACATATTAATTATTATGAAGCTAGAAAAAATTTTAAAAATTTACTGAAATTATTATTACATTTTTTATAAAATTATAAAATTTTTGGTATATTTACCGAAAATCCTTGTGTCAAAGCAGCACTGTATATTTACTTTGTGATAAAAGTTTTGCCGTTTTTTCTAAAAATTAATTCACTAAATAGACTTTTATTAGGGGAATATTTATTGATAGTTTAATTATACTCTATTTTTTATAAAAGCAGCTTGCATCATCAAAAGCTTTAGAAGTGAATTCATCTTATATCATAATTTTTTGATATTGAATTTGACTAAAATTTATCACTGCTGCTTTGAGAACTTGGAATATAAACAATTGTTTTAATTTATAAAATTTAACAAAAATGAAAAACGAAATTAGCAGTTTGATCTAAATTCTTTATTTGTTTACAGACAAAATTGACAATAGATTTATAGGAATTTTTATTTGATTTTTATAGCAGACTTTGAAGCTAAAAACTTTTCGAATTAATTTGAAGGAAATGAGTATCTCAAATTAGATCTCATAACTAAAAGATCTCAATGCAAGGAATTTGGAAATATTGTAAAAATAAAGTCTTAAATTAATAAAGGGACAAATTATTTCTAGATAATAATTATTTATATTGCTCAATTTTTTGTACTTAAAATAAAAAAATTCTCTTATTGGCATTCACTTTTTATCTGAATTATCTTATTTTAAAAATAAATGGATTTTTTAGTTTTTTAATAATTTATTATCCGAGTGATTTTAAAGCTTTTAACTACTGCTAATTTTAGACTATTGTTCTATTTCAATTTCCGAATTGAATATTAAAAAAATTCAAAGAATTTGTCGTCGCATCAAGTCTGAATTATTTAATAACTTTTTTTAGATTAAAAAAAATAAAACTAATTAATTTTCAAACAAATTGTGTACTCTATTTAAGAACCAGTGGTTTATAAAATTAATTAGCTTTATTACAAGCTCAACTCTTTATGTTACCCACTCGGGAGGGGATTTTTGGTTACAGTCTAATGAATTTTAATTTTTTAATCCTGCTTGATTCTTTCTGATATCTTGTCAGTAATTCTTGGTTAATAATAGGATAAATTTGAATTTAAAAAAAAATCAAATTATTATCTTAAATTTGAAATAATAGTTCTTTAAAAGTAAAATATTTTTGAAATTATTTTTTTCTATTAATTCTTCATATTTAAATTATGTTTAAATTTATTTTTTGTTTATCTGTACCGAGCTAGTGCTCCTTTAGAATAAAAAATATAAAAGAGAAATTAAAAATTTAGTTAAATAAAATAAAATAAAATAAAAAACAAATAAAATGAAAAAAAAGTATAAATAAGGATATTTAAATTTATTTGTATGCATCTGACTTTTATAGTCATTTTTAACATGCGATCAGTCATGCATGCGCAAATTTTCAAAGATTAGAGAATTTTAAATTATCAATAATAATTTTGTAAAGTTAAATCAAACCAACCACAGTTTATAAAATTGTTTTAAAAAGATCAATTTTTTGGTTCAATCAGTACATATAAATATAAATAATTTTTCAATTTAAATTGAATAATTATTAAATAAAAGAAGATGAAACTTTTGTCAAAATTGTATTTTGAACAAAAAAAAAATTTTCGAAAAGCTAATAGAAATTTAAAAAAATAAAACTAATCAATTATTATTTAAAATTAAACTTAAAGTTAAATCTCCATTAATAATTTAGATTGAAAAAATTTTCATTGTTAAATAATCTAAAACACTCAGATAATTCAGTTTTATCTATTTTTTTATTCTAAATTCTCTTTTCTATTATTTTTTTTATTAAAGTACCTAGTGAAATTTATTTTTTATTCGACTGCTGAAAGGAGAGAGTGCGATCTCCAAACAGGGCCACTCGTACAAAATAACAAATTATAAATTTATGTAACTTTAAATTAACTTTTTTTCAATTTTGAAATTCCTTTTTTAATTAAGATCAGTTCTTTATTTTTAGATTTTTAAAATTTATTATTTTGATTTATTATAACTTTTATTTTAGTTAAATCAGTTAAATATCTTTATTACTGATTTTTATTTTTAATTCTGTCATCACAATGCATGTGAAAACAAAGGCAAAGTGAGTAAACCTTAAAATTTTCATCGCCACATTATAAAAGGTAAACATTATTGCTTTTGCTCGGAGTAGCATTTTATCTCTCAATTATAGATTTTATTTTCGCATTTTTTTGATACCACATCCCTAATAATTTTTTTTTTTAATTTGGAATCGAAAATTAATTTGAGGATTTCCTTATAATTTTTTTTCAAAAAAACCAAAATTAATTTAGAAGAAAGCAATCTATCTGAAAATTTGTAATAAAAAAGCATCAAATATAGGAAAATTTCTATGAATTGAAATTTAAAAATATATTTTTTTCAAGTTTTTCAAATTTCATTATCAATCAATTTATTAAGTCGAAGCATTTTGGTAGATATAAAGTCAGTTTTTTTCATGTCAAAAAAATTTTTCGGTGCTAAAAATAACGAGATAACAATTGAGTCAAATATAAATCCTTTTTTCTTAGAAAAAATAATTAACGTAAATTTGCGTAATTTTTCGTAAAATTACCATTTTTTACAATTGTCAATTTACGTAAATTTTGGCAAAAACAAGTGAACAGAACGGGACTGTATAACAAAATATTTTGCTAAATAATTTTAATTTTAATTAACTAAATAATTATTTAAAGGGCCATTGTTTGATCTTTCCAATTTTATTATTTTTTAAACCAAAGTTCTACATCATGTGTGTTTAGATGAAGTCGATTTTAAAGAGGATAAAGATTTTATTGCCTGAAGAAGTGTAATAATTGTGTTTTTAAACTTTTTGTGACAAACCATTTTCATCATAATACTGATCTTGAATTTCATGATCGTGTTGACTTTTTGGGCAATGGAACCATTATTCTGTAAATTTAAATATTTAATTTACAATTTACACAATTTACATTTCCTTATATGTTCTTTCACTTAGTGTCTTTCTAAAGCGTTCGTATAAAAGAGAAAGGAAGTTGCATGATAAGTATGAAATGCATTTGATG
Source organism: Brachionus paranguensis (assembly GCA_016802215.1). Taxonomy (NCBI): domain Eukaryota; kingdom Metazoa; phylum Rotifera; class Eurotatoria; order Ploima; family Brachionidae; genus Brachionus; species Brachionus paranguensis. The sequence goes on along the minus strand of JAESIX010000024.1, from coordinate 299,857 downwards.
GAGACAAAATCTTCAATACATAATTAAAATTTTTTAAATTATTTTTGAGATCAATCATGACTCGGAATTACTTGAAATCTGACTAGAAGCTGAAAAATTTGATGCAACGTCATTTTCTATAAAATTAGTTTTAGTTTTTATTCATTTACAAATTATTCCTATTTAGAAAAAAAAATAAATTTTTTTTTTAACAAATTTAATCTAATTTTTTCAAAATTAGATTAAATTAAACAAACAAAACCATTTCAACTGATAAGTTTATTTACTAAATTTACTATTAAAAAATTGTGGACATTTTTAAGCTCTATTTTACCGACTAAATAAATTAATTAGGGTGACAAAAGAGCAGAGAAAACATGATTTTGAAAATGATTTGGAAAAGTTGAAATTTTTAAAGACGCTAGTGTAGTTAAGCTTCTGTTTACCTCATTGGTTAGACCCCGTATTGATTATGGAATCGGTGTTTGGAATGGGTATTTGAAAGAAGATAAGAAAGAATTATAAAAAGTACAACCTAGAGCTACGAAGTTGATTACAACTTTGAACAATCTTGAATATGACTGAGAAAGAAAGACTGAGCAAATTAAAACTTATGTCTTTACATACGAGAATAAGAAGAGGTGATTAAATTCAATTCTTTAACATTAAAAATGGTCTAGAGACTGTCAAATTGGTAAATGGAATCAGATATGTTATAAGAAAAAATTACAATTTAAGTGGCCATGAAAAGATGGTTATTTATTTATTTGTATTATCTGTTCCGAGCTAAAGCTCCTTCAGATGAAGATAGTTAATTAGAAATTGCCCATCACATTTAAAAAAGCATTTGATACTGTTCTGCACAGAAGACTAACAGCTAAATTGAAAGCGTATGGCTTTAATGATTTGACACTAAGATGGATTGAAGCTTTCTTACAAAATAGAAGGCAACGAGTTGTTCAAGGTAAAATTTTGTCGGATTGGGTTGATATTTTTAGCGGTGTACCACAAGGCTCAGTGACTGGTCCTCTATTGTTCGTTTTGTAAATCAATCATCTACAAAAAGGAATAGAGAATGTTGTCAAAATGTATGCAGATGATACTAAAATGTTCTCGCAAACGGTATCAGAAATAAGCGCAGCGAAACTACAATCAGATTTAGATTTTGTTTTCAAGTGGACTCAAGATTGGCTTCTTCACTTCAACACAACAAAATGTGAAGTTGTGCATTATGGTCATAAAAACGAAAATTTTCCTTATTTTATCAATAGTAAGTAGTTATCAACGTCAGAAACCGTAAGAGATCTTGGAGTTATTTTAAATACAAATCTGAAATGGAAAAATCAACTGATGCATCAGGAAATCATTCGCTCGTTTTGATTGTAAGTTATTTAGATCTCTGTATTGAACTTTAGTTCGTCCTCTTTTGGAATTTGCGGTGCCTGTACGGTCTCCAATTCTTAAGTATGACTGTGAGAATGTTGAAAGGATTCAACGCAGAGCAACGAAATTTATTTCTGCAATTAGAAACAAACCGTATGAAAGCAGATTGAAGGTATTGAACATTCCAAATCTGGTGGAAAGAAGAAAAAGAGGTGATCTAATTCAATTATACAAGTTCATGCATGGAATAGAATTGGTTAAAAAAAGCAACAATTTTAATGTTACGAAAAACCAAGGAAGAAGTCATTGCTTTAAATATAACAAAGAAATTTCGAGGCTCCAACATAGAGATAACTTTTTTTTCAACAGAACCGCTAGCAAATGGAACTCGCTGCCTAATCAATTAGTTGAAGCCCCCAATGTTAACAGCTTTAAAGCAGGCATTGATTGCTGGAAATCACATCAGCTGTCTTAGTGTGCCTTGTCAGCACACTCGGTTACAAACTGGGTTGTAAATGACTGGAATCGTTTACCAATAAATGTTGCTGAAGCAAGTTCATTGAATTCTTTCCAAGCAAGGCTTGATGAATGGTTTATGGCACTGAAACTGGTGTGATTGCAAAGAACTTCCAAGTCTTAAGGCTCGAGTCACAGTCATTTCTATCAATATTACTACTAAAAAGGTTTTATTAACTGATAAAAAAATCAAATTAAAGATTAAAAGATAAAATTAGAGAAATTGTTAAAATGAGTTACTTGTTCTTAGGTTTTCTTACAGTTAACTTTCTTGGCATTCCTCGAATCTCAATAAGCCTTCATCTCTATTTCATTATGCTTATTTTAGCCTTCATCAGTTTCCTAATCAACAACTGGCGCTTCGTGAGATCTTCTTTCTTCCTAAAAATGTAGAAGATAACCAGATAGCCATCAAAATTTATTTATTTATTTAATAAATAATTTGAGATAAACCTCAGGCCACACAGAATGGAACTAAGTCCTTCTTTTGAGCCTAGCGATTGGAAAAAAAAAAAATACAAATTTGAGTAAAATACATAAAAAAAAATAAAAATATTGACAGATATTGATTAAATATATCCATCAAAAGCCATCAAAAGATTAAGTGGATTTTTCCAATTTTTATCCTTCACAAATTAAAAGTAAATAAAGTCTTTTTTGTCAGTAAAAGAGAATTTATTGGTAAAAATATTGTATGTTTATATATTTATTGGTGTTGGTAAGTGGTAAAAATGTAAATAAATTTTACATGAGTGAAAATGAAAAATATTATAAAATATATAACCATGTTTTTGTTGACCAATTTAATTAAGTTCTAAATTTTAAAATTCGAGTCAAATAGCTCTTTTTATTTTTTCTATTTGAACGATCATTTAAATGGCGATTTATATTTTATAACTTAATTTTTTAATACTGATGAAATATAAAATTTCTTAATTTTCCTAATCAGTGTTATTTGGTCTAAAACTATCAATGTGCTTTGAAACTTCTTATTGTACATAAATTTTCTGTTAATTTTTCTAATAAAAAAAATTTTCTTAAATCCACTTTTTTACCAAGAATTACTGACAAAGAAAATGAACTCAATCTTTAATTACTCTACAAGTGTTTGACCGCAAATTGAAGTTCATTATCAGATTTTATTTTCAGATAAAGATTTTTTATCTTATTTAACATGTAAACTGGGTGACAACTACTGAAAAGTGTTTTATTGTTCTTATTAAAATCATAATTTATTCATTTTTTTGATTTATTATATAATTTACTAATTAGTGATCTACTACATTTTCTTTCTTTTTTTTATCATTATTTAATTAAGGCTGCGTAAATTTACAAATTTTAAAAATTATCGATAACATAAATATGCCTCATTGCAAAATAAAAAAAATTAAATTTAAAAAAATGTTAAGGGTTTTTATTTTTTTTAAAATTACAAAAATCTTAATCAAAAAATAAATAAAAAAGAATCAATTAACATTACATTTTATAATCAACCCATTCAAAAGATACTTAAGCATTTAAATTTTTAGGGCATTTTTGATTTTGCAACAATTTACCTACAATTTTGAAAATTTAGCTAATTTTACGTAAAATCTGGTAAATTTACTTTTTTTACGTATATTGTTGTAAAAACAAAAAGCGTGACATCACTTTATTTTTATTTTCAACTAATGTTTTTGATCGATTTTTTCACCTTCACCGTCCATTTATATGAATTTAAGTTTGTTAAAAAATAACTTTTTTTTAAGTTTTTTTTTTTTTTTTTTAAGTTTTTTTTTTTATTTGTATCCTTAATATTTTTATCCCCCAAAATATTCTTAGTAAAATTCTAATTAATTTCAATTTTTTCATGAACCATTTAACAGCTTGAAGATTTAAATGAAAAAACTACAGACACAATTGCCTAATAGAAAAAAGTCCTTTTAATTTGGATTAGGATCATTCAATTTTAAGCTGTCTTCCTTTTCTTACATTAATATAAATGTTCTTTAACTTAAAAAGAGCTATTCTTAAAAACAGGTCTAGCAGACTTGTGATCATTGTTTCCAGAATCCTCGACAGAAGTTTGATGATATTAAGAGTTTTTCAAAAAATCTTTAGATAAACCATTATCCTGTTTTCCAATTTTGATTGAACTTTTTTTTAGTTAATTAAATCCAATAAGGACAGGATGACTTGAGAAATTTTTAAGTATACCTTACGTAATATTGGGCTTTAGTTAAAATCAAAAATTTTTAAAAATTGGAAATTTTTATTAATCGAATAAATTTTCATATTTTTTATTTATGTGTAAACTGGTTTTTATACTTTTTTTTATAAAGTCTCAATGTCCTTTGCTAATTATTATTAATATTTGAAATCAAAAAAATAAATCTTTCGTATCTTTCGCTCAATTCCTTAATGGATTCGATACAATTAATGTAGTTGTGTGCGATAAAGTTTATTTTTATTTGTTTTTTATTTACCGAGCTTGTGCTCCTTCGGAATAAAAATATGTAAAAAAAATTAAAATAAAGTTAAATAAGATAAAATAAAAAACATATAAAAATAAAATTAAATACGATACATTGAAATATATAGAGGTAAGACATGTTTAAATATTTGATAGTTTAAACCTCGGTTTTTTTTTTATTTTTTGCTTTTATTTTCCATATTTTCAAATTAATTTAATAATTAATTTCAATAAAATTTGATTTAATAATCTTCTTAATTGTAAACTAATTTTTGACCTCCATTAATAAGAAATATCAATTACATACTTTTATTTCACTTTATAAAATTATTATTTTTAATTATTAAAAAAAATGTTTAGGGCTCATAGGTCAAAAAATAAATCTATAAGAACTTGGACATTAATTGAGTCTTAATTAATTGTAAATTATTCTACACGACCAAAAAGACCAAAGGTCAAAACCTCTAAGAGTTCATTTAGTGATTAAAAAAATAAAAATATTTAAAAAAGTTAAATAAAAATAGTTTTTTCAAATTAATATCAAGGATACAAAATAATTTACAAAATATTTTTATATTTTTCGAGCAATATTTTTTAAAATTAAAAAAAAATTTTTCTTATTAGAATTCAAAATAAAAATTTTCTGAAACATAGCTAAAAATTAAAAATAAAATATAAAAATATAATTTTTTTTCTAGGCAACTTTTCTTATACTGATAGTAATTTTTCAAATAAAACACAAACTTTATTCAAATTTAATATTTTTTGTTAAAATCATTGAATAAATTAATTTTTACTCTATAATAATTAATATTTCAGGACATATCACCTTGAAATATCAATATTTTTTTGAAATGTATCATCATATTTTTTATTATTATTATTATTATTATTTTTTTCAATGAACGCCTTTAAGGCGATGTTAAAAAAAAAACAAAAAATAAAATAAACTGGTTTATTATTTAAATATTTGTCCTAGAAATTCAAGCTATTTTTTCTTATTAAAAAAATAAAGTTTCAAAAATTAAATCATTATGTAAAAATTTTTTACTTTTATTCAGATCCACTAAAGTCGATTTTTAATTTTTTTAAAAAAAAAAAGTAAGTTCTTAGCAATTTACTTAAGGCTCTAATTATCAAAGGTATTTAGAATTGTTGTAAATTAAGCATATTTTAACACTAGTAATTACATCAATTTTATTTATATAGGTTGATCAATAAGTCAGTAAGATCAGTATTTGGTTGTAAAAGAATAATTTTTTTCTCCTTATTTTTCTGATATCTTTTTTCTATCCAGATTAATTTTTATTACAGTGTTTTTAGGCTCCTTACCATAATTTAAAAATTGTACATTTACATGAAAAAAAAACATGACATTAGAAAATGGGACTGAAAAAAAGGTGCAAGCCGTTCGGAGCAGTCTTGGTGGTTTTCCACCTTATAAATTATTTTAAAATATATGAATAAAGTTATTATGCCCAATTTTCTATATGGAATTTAATTAATCAAATTCCTTATCTTAATATAGAAAATTGTTTTAGAATATTTATTCGTAAACTAGATTTTACTTTTCATTTTTACTATTAGGCAGAATTAATTTAGCTGTAATGAATACTCAAAATACTCAGGGTAAACAGATACAGTCTTTTAAAATCTCAATTTTCATTAAAAAAAATATAAACTTACTCTTTTTTTTAAAAGGTTTTAAAATGTATTGAATCAAATTTTAAATTCAGTCATTTTTGGCATCAAATAATTCAGTTCAGAATGTTCTGAAAATAATCGGTGAGATATACTTCTTAATTTAGATCTAAAAATAGAATCGCGTCTAATTATTAAATGATAAAAAAATGAACATTTAAATTTACTTGTCGTTCCAATAAAATAATTAGGCCTTGAATTTTAATAAATTGAAAATTTGAATAAATTATTGATATTTAAGATAAAATATTGGATATTTTGGTTGCAGGCTATTTTTTTAAGATAATTAAAAGTAAAATTTAGCGAGAAGATTTTACCAACAACTTAAAAATCTCGAGGAGTAATATAGTTGAGTTTAAGTTTTATTAAAAAATGAGATTTTTAATGAATTTTTAGTTTTGATATTGATATTGAAGAAAACGAAATGAAAATATGTCTTGAATTTGAGTTTTTTCCAAATGTAAAAATCCTTGCCAGATTAAGCTCAACTTTTATTCGAATACTCATGGCAAACTAATATTATCAATTTTTTAACAATAAAATTAGAGAGTAAATATATTTAAGATAAATAATTAAATAGAAATGATTGATTTCAAGGATAAAAATTCAAGTAAAATATTTGTTTTTAAAAAAAAAATAAAATTTGACAGTTTAAAAAAAATAAAAAATTTTGCTCGATTAAAATCGAATTTTGTTGGTAAAATCACTGAATAAAAAGGAAGTAAACTAAAAGAACTTAATCGGATTACTTTTATAGTTCCAATCGGGAGTTTGGAGGCATATTCCAGGCAAAATTTTTTGTCAAATATCTTAAACATCCATCCCCGAAAATAGCAGCAAGCAATTTTTTTAAAAATTGAGATTAAAGCCTATTTCTGAAATTCTAAACGTTGTAAATTAATAGTCTTTTTTGACAAGGATCCTTATACTGTTTCTATCAAACTAGCGAACTATTTCTACCGAAAATATTTAATTTTTTTTTAATTTTAAAGAAAATTTGAAATATTTATTTTCCATTTATCATTTGTAAAAGATTTAAAACGAACTTCAAGTTCATTTCTATTCTATGTTGAGTTATTCTAATTAAGACCATGTTATTTCTATAACGTGGTTTTAGGTTAAAATAACTTCATATTTCTCCTCCTTATTCATAAGAGTAGTAGGCATAAGAATTATAAAAAAAATTTTGGCAATAACATAAATAAAGAAAAAAATAATTTAGTTTTTGGACTTTGATTGTTTCGTATTTTAAGCAAGTTTAAAGAAAAGTATAATTTAATTATTTCCAAGTTTGTTTTATTCAATTAAGCAAATACAATAGATTAAATTATTTTAATTTGTTTGAACCCACTTTCCATCTCATTTTACATTTCGTGATTTTAAAGATTAAATTAAATTTTTTATAAAACAGTTTATTTTCTAGAAAAAAAAATTTTCTTAGTCTAAAAATTAGTTAAAACTTAGAACAATCTTATGCGAAAATTTCATAAAATTGGTCATTTTACACACCAAAATTCTTGGTAATAATTCAAATTTAAAACCCTTTTTTTTTCAATTATTTTACATTTTAATAAAAATTAAACTAAATTTAGTTTTCGCTTCATTTTAGAAAATATTTAGGATGAGCCAAAAGATGAGTTTATGTCAAAATTTTTCTAAATCAAGTGAAATATGTTTACAAAAATAAAATTTTTTTTTATCAATGGCATATTTAATGTTCAGAAATGTTTACGTGATTCAGATTATATCGAAGAAATTTTTAACAAAATGGAAACTCAAATTTTTAAAAAAATTTAAAATGAAGAAATATTTAATTTAAGACAGGAAGACTCTATTTGCTGTATCTAAGAGAAGTAATTAATCTAATCTAAAATTAAAAAATAATTTCAAGTTTTTAGGATGACAGTAATGTGATAGCTCTGGAAAAAGAATTTTTTTTTAACTTTACTTCCTTATTTCAAAAAAGGTTTTTGATGAGAAAAATTCCAGGAGTTGATTTTTTCTTCAAAAAAATTCTCAGTGTCTATATCATTCTGTGTTATGTTATAATAATATTTCAGATTTTAGTAAGGATTTATGAAAAAATGTCGTGTTATACTTAAAAGAATTCTAACACTAAAATGAATACACCAATTTTGATTTTTCATGTTTTAGGGTGACGCTTAGACCTAAAAATCTAAAAAATTTAAAAAAAATAAAATGCATTTGTGTTCGCTTTCCATTAAAAATTACATTTCAGATCAAAAATTCTTTTGAAATTAGTATTTTTTTAATTCTTTTTAGCTCGAAACCAAAATAGAATATATTTTTAGCATTATTTTTGGATTTTCAAGTCTAAATGACAAGTACCTGATCAGTTTGAATAATTAACTTTTTTTATTTTCATCAGATAATTACATATTAACTACTAATATTTACAAGTAATAAAGATATAATTTTAAATTTGTTTTTTAATCAAAAGCTCTTAATTTTTTATTTTTGAGTCCATATTTTCATTAATTTTAGAAATTAAAATAAACATTCATCTTGCAAAAGTTTACAAATGGACAATTTTAAAAATTAGACAAAAGAATATTTATTCTAAATTCTAAATTAAAAATCAAAAAGCTTTATTTTCAGCTTTTTACCAATCTATTAATGTTGTTCTCCAATTCTTACTTTAATATATGTCTTTCGATTACGATGTAAAATTTCAGACTTCACACGTCTCAAATTATTTCATATTTTTTAATAGATAAGCGGAATCGAAGTTTAATCTTTTGAAATTTCTATAAAAAAAATTTAAATGAAGAAGTTTAAGGAAACTTATGAAACTCATTCAAATTTATTTGTAATGATACGCATTAAATAGATTTTAGCATGTAGTCTGATCATTAATTATAGAATTATTATTACTTTTTTTTCTCTTAATTATTTTTTTAACTAGCACATTTTAACTATTTTATTGATCAAGCAAAGGGTAACTTTTTAGAAGACTAAATATTTATTCATTTTTGGCAAGATCAAACATAAATGTCATCTAAATTTCAGATTTCTGGCTTCAGAATCCAAAATTTTTAATTTTTTTTTAATGTTCTTTAAAAAGAAATATAATATTTTAAATTTATGTTATACATTAAAATAAAAAAGTTTAACATAAATTTTTCTTAGCTCCGATTTCTCTCTGATTTCATAGGATTTTTCCATTTAACAGTCATTTCCTTCAAATTTTTAAGTACAAAAGTGATAAATTAAATAAAGGTCGACCAACCTTTAAATATTTGAAATGAAGTTTTAAATATTTTTGTCAAGAAGAATAAAGGATTTTAAATAAAACTTAAATTTTAAATTTCCTGAAGTCACAATCTATTTTAAAAAATATATCTAATCCAATTTTTTTTCATTTAATTTCTTATCAAGTTTAAAATAAATAGATCAGCTCTAATAAATTTAAGATTAAAAAAAAGACATCTCCTTTTATAATATATTTGAATAAAATGTGAAAAAATGTCTTTTTTCAAAGTTCTTTTTTAATTTCATTAAAGATCTACTATTTTAAAGCGATTCAATTTCTCTCGATTTGTTTATTAACTTAACCATAACAGTTTAAGTTCATTTTATGAGACTAATTTCATTAATTATGTAACAATTTTTAATAATTAAAAAATAATTAATTTTTCCCGTGCTTACTAAAAGAATAATAGGAAGAAGGCGCTTATCACCTTTAAGATACTTTTTAAGCGATGGCTTCGATCTGAGAAATTTTTTTCTTAATTTGTTGAAAAATTAATAATTTTTAATTATTATTTAATTTTTTATTTTTGTTCAAAATCATTTAATGTTTGGCTCTAAATTTCATTTTATGAAAATAATTTATGTGACCATAAATTGGTTAATCCTGACAAGTCGTCTAATATAAATTTCTAACTAATATTTGATTTAAATTTTTTTTTTAAATGACTCTTTATATGTTGATTTTAAAAGTTTATTTCACTTCTCCAAAATTTGAGCAATAGCCAAGTTAATGTAAAAATTTCAACACCATGATTTTTAATTTTTAAATTATCTTGAAAAATGAGACCTCACGAATTCAACGTTCTTAAAAGTGTCAATAGTCCAAATTTTGGATGATCTTCACAGTTTTTCAAGCTATACTGATTTGATATGGTCATGGTTAAGAGATTTTATTGTTTTCCAAGATCCAGATTAGCCAATTCAATAGCCCATTTGTTTTTTGATTAATAGGCATGACTTTGCCATTTTTTTCCATTGAAGTTACGAAAATGTAAATGGATCTAGAATTATTTATAAACGGATTTATAGAGAAGAATGGGGTTTTAAAAGATTAAGTGTTTAATTTAATTAATATTGGAATAGAAGCATATCTTTAAATTCTATTTGAAAAAAGGTGTATGTGACGCTTAAAAAACTATAAAAAGAGGTGCACATAAACCTCGACAAAAATCATTATTGTAAATTAAAATTTTCTTTAATAAAAGATCAAATTTATTTGTAATGATTAATTAAAAAAAAAAATTTTTAAATTTATTTCTGGTCGTGTGCGCTGAAACGACCAGCTCTAAATGATCAATTAGAATGGTTTCTGTATTAGTTTATCTCAATTCAAAAAAAAAAATCTTTAGCAATGGGTCTAAAACTAATGGATTTTTAGAGTACATTTTCAAATTAAATATTTTTTAAAAAGATTAATCAAATTAAAAAAAGTTTAGTCAAATTTATTTTTTATTAATTCATATGATTAAGTGAATTATTCAAATTGGTAATCAAAAAGATAGAATCTGTTTTATAAATTTGATAGAATTAACAAAATTTTATTAAATATAATTTTTATATTTTCTAAAAATCTGAATTTTAGAATGCTTAATTGGATAGAAAATCCAAATAAAATTTTTTAATTTTTTCTAGACTTAAATAATTTCAAAAAAAATTGTGAAAAAACTAATAAGATGTTGGGTCTTATCTATTACTTCAATATTTAATGATTATTTAATCTTATGAGGAACAAATTTATTTGAATGACACTGAGGTTGTTGTTGTCTTTAAAAATTATTTTTGGTCAAATTATGAAATTTAAGCATTGGTGCAATTTTTTAAGAATCAAAAATTTTTTTATCACTAAATAAAATATAAAGTCACGTAATTTAAAAAAATTTTAATTAATAATATTTTGATCACCAATTGTTGTTGGTCACATAAAAGACATTGACCAATATGATAGCATAGTTAAGACAGATGATTTCTCCGTAAATAATTTAAATTTAAGTAAATTTACAAAAAAAATTAATAAAAGTTTTGACTTTTTACGAAAAATATGAAAAAAAAAACTTTAATTCTTAAAAAATGTTAAAAATTAAGGTTAAATTAAGGATAAAAATTCGCTTTAATTATGAAGATTGGTTGACCAGTTTTGCCTATTTGCATTTTCATTTTTTTTACAGCAAAGCTCGTTCTTTAAGTAGAAAAAAATGCTTCAAAAGTCTATTTATTGATGTTTTTTGCTGTCACCTTTTCAGAACGTATCTATTGATCATCAAAAGAACTTTGACGCAGATAAAATTGAGGCTTGATTCAATAAAGTTAGTTTTGACATAAATTGAATAAATAATTTTTAAAAATTTGAAAAAATATCCCTTATTTTAAAATTTTTAATACAAAAGAAAACAAAATAGTAGCTTTTAATTTTTTTAGATAGAGTTTTTAGTCTAAAAATACTTTTTTAGCCCCAATCTAAAACGTTTTTCTGAGTGTTTGAGCTTGACACAGACAACACGATTGAGAATGTGTAACTTTAAATAATTTTCAAAATACTAATGGTTTCGATCAAATTTTGATGATTGCTTTTTATCCGCTATTTCCTTAAGGAATACTCTTAATTTGGAGATATCATTGTTTTTTTATGAAAAAAAAATTAACAACATCTTATTATCTTACTCTTTTGCGATTTCTTGATTCTCCTCTCTCCAATGATTACCAGTATCTGATTCATTTTCCAAATCAAGCATTGGAAAAAATTTTTTTAATAAATAAATTTTTTTTTTAAATAAATTTTATTTTTAGTAATAAAAAATTTTGATTAAGCACAATTAAAAAAAAATTCTTTGAACAAAGCATTTTTGGTACAGTCATTTTAATTTCTTGGATTAAGTCTAATGGTATCTAATATTACGGTGCAAGAGATAAACTCTTGCAAAAATACCCTTAAACCAAAGCAATCTCAGCTATTTAAACGTGCTAAATTTTTAAACTTGGCATCCAAATTTTTTAAATTGATTTAAAATTTTCGCGAGAAAAACAAATTGGGGAAAATTCCAAAAAAAAAAAGTTCACAGCCTGAACACTTTTTTCCGAGCGAGATTAAGTTAATCATCAGTTAAATATTAAATAATTTTTTTTGTTAAGGAATTTTTTAGAACTATCATTCAAAGCCCGATGTAACTAGCAATGCTAAACAGTAGCAAATTGATTGAAGCGTCCCTATTACCGCACTCATCCGGTCTAGTATACTTTTTCAACCGCTCTGACCGATACCACATACTCGAGCTGCTGTCCCCGCTGCGGACCAAACTGGAAAAGACAATACCCATTTTCCACTACATGGGCCTGTTGACCAACTTGGTCTGCTTCTCGGTCCTCATGCAAAATCAGATGATCAACCGCAAAAGCATTTTCTATTTGGTATTTCTTGCCTTCAGTGACTTCATGTACAATTTTTTGTCCGAGTTGCCAAATTTTCTAATTCTGATCAGACTGTCCACATTCAACATTTACAAAAGGTCCGACCTGTCTTGCTTTTTCTACGACTACGGTCCATCCATGTTCCACTTCTATTCAGTCCTGCTCACCTTGTTCGTAACTGCCGAGCGCTTCAACCACATTTACAACCCGCTCAAGTTCAATCGAGCCTTTTTTGTCAACAACAAAAAGCACAAGCTTCTAATCGGACTGTCTTTGCTGGCCATGTCATGTGTGCTCGCTTTGCCGCGAGGCTTCCTCATGGTCTACAACTCAAAGCAAAATGAATGCGACGCCCGGCACTCGCTCACCAAAAGTCTCTTCAACACCACATGGACCTACTACAACATCTACTTTACATTCACCGAGCCCATTCTCATTTGGTTCATTCCCGGCATTCTCATTTCGTGCATGAACTTCTATGTAATCTACAAAATTTTCAAGTCAAAACAAATAAACACGTACCGCTTCATAACCAGCTTGAATTCCAAACTGGAGCCCAAGAGCCAGCCGCGCCACAGCAGCGCCCACAAGCCCTACGAGCAAATAATTCCCATTCAGGATGCAAAAATGAACAGGCTGAACAACCACAGGTTTATAAATGATTTTTTCGGATGCTCGCCAAAGAATGTCAACTCTCAGTCAGCATCGGATGAATTCGAAATGGAGAACATGTTTTTTAGGCGAAAACAGCAGTTGTTCCAAAGAAAAGAGGAGAAAAAAAAATCAGCCAGCGATTCGCCCTTGCTGGCCCTTGGCTCCGACTACTGCATCAATGTCAGACAAAAGTATGACGACTGCCGAAATTGCAAGAGCCTGACCATGGTGCCGCTAATGGCAGATCGGTCATCTATGAGCAGCAAGCATCGCTCAGTTATTCTTAATCTAAACAGAAACACTTCTAAAATAAGTGCCAACCAAATATCCCACTATATAACTATTATTATATTGGGCTTTTATCTCATTTTCTCGACCATACCATACGCAATCTTGTTGAGTCTGCAGAACAACTCGACTTTGTACCTAAACTACGAGCTGAGATCAATGGAGGACTATTTAAGCAATAAAAAATGGCTGAACTATGGCCTCTATCGGGAATGTGTGGTGGTGGCCAAGCTATTTTTTGTTTCCAATCACTGCTTTAACTTTTTTTTGTATTTTCTTTTCAATCGTCTTTTTCGTATTACTCTAATTCAGCTTTTTGTAAAATTTAAATTTTTTGTGACAAAAAAATTCAATTTTTTGATCAAAGTGCCTTGGTTTGCTTGCCTTAGATGAAATCAGACGACCAAGCTTGTACGCTAGTGCGATCTTACTTTTGTATGTTAGAAAAATTAATAAAATATTCTTTATTTTTTTATTTTAAATTTTATTTTTATTCAAACATGTTTGATTATTAGTAGTGGCTTATCTAAATGTTTATCTGGTAATGTGAAATCAAATAGTGAAATTAGAAATATGAACTAAAATTTTAAGTCGGCATTTTTGTGACAAGATCAATTCAATTTATATTTTTATTTATTTATTTGTTAACCAATGTTGAGCTTAAGATGCTTCAGATTAAACAAAAATTAAAGCACATATAAGTAAAACTAGAGTTCCCATATCATTGATAATTTAGTATTTAAATTCGCATTTTAGATTTTTTTTATTCGAAATGAATTTATTTATTTATTTTATTTATTTGTTTATTTGTTTATTCGAAATGAATAGCTTACTTCTTACACCTTTTATACATCATGAAAAAATACGTAAAAATTAATAAGTATGTGTAATAATACGTGAAATTTCACATTCTAAAATATTGTAGCTTTGACAATAAATAAGCTATACAATTAATTAAAGAATATGATGAAAAATAACTATAAATAATTTTTTAGCAACTTGCAATATGTCTTTTTATGAATACTTGCATTTTTTAATCATATTATTTCTAACGAAAAATTTAACATTCTAAAGTTTAAATTTATTATTTAATAAAAATATAACTTGGTTTTATGCAAGCGAACTTATTTATATTACACAAAGGATTTTGAAATTAAAAAAAATTAGAACAACCTAAACTTTTAGTTTTCAAATTCTGATCACCTCCCATTATAATTTTTCCACATTTCCTTGAATTATCTAGGAAAAGTTCTAAAGGAAGTTGAATATTTGGTGGATTGTAGAGACTAAATATAAAAAATTGTGAATTTTTTAAGCTTATTTTGATACAAAGAAGTTCTGCAGAAAACTTATCAAATGAAAAATCTTGTTTAAATTCAATTCCTTCTTTTACTAAATCCTTCTTTTACTTTTACTAAAGGCTGACTTTTTCAAGCAATTGGTCAAATTATTTTTTTATTTATGTTAATTCTAGTAGCTAAAGGCTACACCATTACCAAAAATAAGCTTCGGGTGATAACATGGATTAAAATTGAAATATTTTTTGCCATCTACGTCATTACCTACATTTAAGTATTCATTTTTTGAGAGGCGGTATTAAAATATTTTTTATCACCTAAAATTCTAAATTTTTTTTCTTAGCTCTATGATCCTGGTCAAGTGAATTACTATTATAGCTCGCCTGCTGGCATAGCTTTAATAATTATTAAAATGAGCCTTGGTTGTTGAATGTATTTGGATTTGAATCGAGTTTTAATTTGAGTTTGTCTTTGGCAAATTTTTGTATAAAAAGTCCCTGTTGTTTGTGAGAATAAATCTTGCGGTGCAATCTCTCCTGAGTTAATTTTAGATGCATGGACTCGTTATAAAACCTAATTCTCATCGATTCAAGAATACGAAAATCTTTCTTTTTTTTCATTTCTTTATTTTTGATTATCATATGTTTGAACGTCTTTTTGAAATTTATTTTTTTTTAGACTGAGAGTTTGGTTAGGTTTATTAATTTTAAGCAATTGAAAAAAGCGTGTTAAAATTTTAAAGAAATTTATTTTTATTTATTTGTTTTCTGTACCGAGCTAGAGCTCCTCCAGAATAAAGTATAAAAAAAAATAAAATGAAGTAAATCAGCTAAAAAAAAGAAATGTAAAAAAATTTTAAAAGACATATATTGAAATAGGTTGCTACAATTGACAAAAGTTAACATAGTTGAAGCTTCATGAAAAAAAGAGGAAATAGTAAGGTAGCAATTACACAATGGAGTAGGGTATTCAATATATCTTGATTCGTAAAAATGGAAATTTATTTATTTATTTGTAAAAAATATGAAAAAAATGTATTATTAGAAGCGATAATTGACTTGTTTGTCGAAATTTAATTGTATAATCAAAGTAAATTCGTACATACGTATGTCGGAAAACCATTATCTTCTTTTTAATGCAATTCTTCTTCTTATCTTCTTGCGCTTCTTAATTTTTTCACAATCAATTAAGAAGCGTGTGAATTAATTTTTTATTTGATATTTTAGATTAGTTAATTTTTTAGTTTTCACACTTGTGCATATTTTTTATTTGATATTTTAGATTAGTTAATTTTTTAGTTTTCACACTTGTGAAATTTAAATAGTAAGATAAGTTCATTTAAAATATTTATTTATTTATTTATGTTCTATGGCTGAGGCCGCAGATCGACCACTTGCTCAACGCTCCGTCAAATAAGGTAGCGTTGAATTCACTAGCTTAAAAAAAAAAAAAAAAATTTATGAGTTTTTGAGTAAAATAAACAAGAAACAAAAATTGACAATAAAAATTTGTTTTTTTCTTGAAATAAATGTAAAAAACAATTGTGTATAAATGATTCTCAATAATTAAATTAAATAAAAAATGAAAAAAATTGAGGTATAGGGTATTGTCTATTCATGATTGATGTTCGGCTCTATCATATCTTAAAATCTCATATATTCTCTCCGCTCGCCAATTACTTTCATTAAGCAGATTTTTTAATTCTTCTAGTACCTCATTATTTTTTTTGCTAGTCTCAAACTCTTCTATTTTTTTTATTTGTTTAATCTGTATCGAGCTAATGCTCCTTCAGAATAAAAAAAATATAAAAATAAAAATTTAATGTAAAAGTTAGATAAAATAAAATAAAAAGAAAGTTAAAAACGGTATGTTGAAAAAGAAAGAGAAAAAATTTCAATACAAGACAAAATCTAATTATAATTATTTTTCTTTTTTTTCTTTTAATTGTGATAATTATTATTCATTTTTCTTTACCTTAAATGCAATTTTAATAAAAAAAAATTTTTCTTTTTTTTTTTTCTCCTCGCTTTTGACCAACTCAAATCGAACTAGGAGTCTAGATGAGCAGACCGTCAGCGATGGAGACTTTTTCTGGGTAAATTTTTTTTTTTTCATTTAAATATCTGAGAGATCAGGAAAAAAAGAAGAAATAGTAAGGTAACAATTACACAATGGAGAAGGATATTCGATGAATCTTGATTCGAAACCTTCTTTATATTCTTCCACTAGTCTTACAACTAATGGAACGGAATGACTCAGCCCTGTCCTAACATATCTCTCACTCAATTCAAAAAGTCGATTCGAGACTGTTAGGAGTTAAAGTTTATTAAGGACCTCATGATGTAAAATGTTGGAGGGAGTATCAAATTTTAGTTTTAGGATAGACCGAACCGCTGAACTATGAATTGTTTGTATTTTTTTTTGAATTGTTAGTCTCAAACTCTAGTTCTACCACATATTTATAGTATTTACACTTTTGTATCATGTCAGTGTTACCCTCATATTCTATTTCATTTAATAGATTGACGGTGCTAGTGATGCAATCTTTATCACTCACCTCACTCAGGAGGCCTTAGATGATCGATTTTGTAAATGGATTGTCAAGTAATCTACCAAAAAATTCTATATGTGTCTGTTTTAACCTTAAATTTGCCCTGTTGATGTTATTTATTAGCTTCAGGTTTGTTGTCCTACATATCTTTGGTATGTAGTATACATATCTAAGCATTTTATTTTCCAATTTCGTGACTAAATTGATTTTTGTCTTCGTCAGGCATATTGTTTCCATTCCATACATAAGGACAGGCATTATGAACGTCTTGTAAAGATGTACTTTTAAGTAGGGGTTAGTACTTTGTGTAGTAGGGGTTAGTCTCTAAGTTTTTAAGCTAAGCAAGTGCTCTTAAAGCCGCTTTTTTCCTTCCCTCTATGTGTTCTTTATCAGTGTTATTTTCATTGAGTTGAACTCCAAGGTATCTCATGCAGTTCACCTTTTGTATCTTACCACTTTCCGGCGTAAGCTCGCCTTGCCACAAGTCTTCCCTTCGCTCCTTTGCTGCTCTGGCTATTTTATTGTTGAATACCATATACATTGATTTGTTAGGGTTAAATTTTATCTCAAGCCTATTTCCATGCTTTGCTACTATGTCTAATAGTTTTTGAAGACCCATTTTTGTCTGGTATATAAGTAATAGAACGTCCGCATATGCAACAATGTCAATTTTTAAGGTGTTGACTTTAAAATATCTTTTAGGTTACTTCAAGGAATGGATTTCGAAATGCAATATTTTTGGAGATTCCTCAAAGGAGGTTTTTTTGAAAAGTTTTCTTCTTTTTGGTTGCTATAAGAACGGTGAACGATAAGTAAACTTGTTGTAGGAAAAGTTTACTTTTGGATTGTTCCATTAAGTAAAAGTAAAAAAGATAACTTTGAATCAGATTTGTATTAAAGTCATGAAAAAAAGTCCGAACAAGTCTTAGAAAAGTCAATGTAATTATGAACTGATTGGAAATTTTTTTTTATAAATTTTAATTTTATTTCACAAATTTTCACGATTTTTAAATGGAAAATTAGAAATTTATTAAAAAATATTTAATTTGATTCAAAAGATATCATGAAATAGTTTTAAAAAAAAAACAGTTTTTAAAGTTTGTTTCTTAGATTTAGAAATAAAAACAAGCCGCATTTTAAAGCGTCATTTATTACAAGTCATTAGAAAAAATGCAATTAAATGTATTAATCGTCATCTAAAAGTATCAGTTGTCATTTTAAAAGATCAAGTGACAATTATTAATATTATTTACATAGAACTAAAAAGTATTAAAGGATATATTTTTTAATTAAATAGAACTTATAGCTGTTAATTGTCAATGAGAATAATTAACAGGCATAAATTTTAATTAATTGTATCTTGAAAAAATAAAATGTCAAAAAAATTTTCATCAATTACTGTTTAATAATGAATTAAAATCATTCCTGGAATAGCATTCGGTTCAAAGAGAAAAAAGTAATATAGTGAAGAATTTTTGGATTCCTTTCCAGCTGAGGCATGTCACATCAATTAAATTTAAGAGGAATAAGGTAACTAAAAAAGCTGGCAAAAAAATAAGTAAAAATTTTAAGAAAAGGTAAAAATTATTTATTTTTTATTTTTTAAATTATTTTTATAATTGATTTCTTCATTTTTTTAACAGATAAAAATTTATTTATTAATTGTCGATTTAATTTTTTTAAAATAACGCTTAATCAAAATAGATGACGCTTTAAAATTAACTCATAAAAATATTACCCGAGAATATGATAAATTATTTTTAGAAATTTTTTAATTATATAAAAGACATTTAAGGCTGAAATCGGCTTCGGAGAATCGAAAAATAGGACGACCAGCTAAAAACAAAAAAGCTATAGAAAAACAACCAATTAAGGCACTAACAAGAATCGAAATTAATGATTCCGAATATGTAAAATAATTAATTTTTTTAGATCAAGAGCATAGATGCAACCGATTATTGTTGAAATGCCAACTGAAGGGCATGCTGAAAATAAAGATTTTGTTAATTCTAGTCAACTGCAAATTCAAGCAAAAAGACCAAGAGGTAGACCAAAAAAAATTAAAATTAAAAGATCAAGAACAACCGACAAGCAAAAGTCATGAACAAATTAATGTATCTTTTCTTTTTTTTTATTTTGTTTTTTATATCACTTAAAAAAAATTAACCTTATCTGAAAATAAATATCATTCTTTTTATTTTTTGAAGCAATAAAATAAACAATTAAAAAAAATTGATAAACTTTTTTAATTTTTATTCAAATGATTAATTTCGCGTCAGCATAAAATATATACCTTAAAATACGTCGGAAAAGTGAATTTGCGAGTAATTGTTCGAATCCAAATAACTTTAATAAATAAAAGTTATTATTTTTCTTTAACAATAATTAACTGCTGCTGAATTTTGAATAACTTGCATTTTTTGATGTAAGTTAATGAAAATTAATTTAAAAAACGATAAGAATAATCCAAAATTGATCCTATCAAGGATTTGTAATGATTTCCTAATGTTTTTGGTTTTAGACCCAATTTTTTATTTGAGAGATATTTTATTATACAGTATGTTGCAAAAGTTTAGAAATTTTTTTATTTGTTAACACAAAGATTGTTTTTATGTGTATAAAAGGCGGGAAAATAATAAAAAAGCGGCTTTTTTTTAAATATTCATCTGTGATCAATCCAATAACGTAAAACCAAAAAAAAATTAAGTGAAAAAAAAAATCACAGAAAAAATACAAAAAAGGAAAAAGCTTTACAATAAATAAGAAAAAAAATCGGTTCAAAAGTTTAGAAATTTTTAAAATTTAATATTTGAAATGGCCTCCTTTGGCCTTATAACAAGCCAAAACTCTTTTTGACATTGATTCAGTCAATTTTTTTCGTACTCAGTCGGAATCTGTAGCCACTCTTTGTGTAAAACCTCTTTTAAATGCTCAATAGAGGTTACTTTAGTGTTTACCATTTTGGCATCCATGTATGACCATAAGTTCTCGATTGGGTTGAGATCTGGTGAACGGGCACACCATGGTAGAACCTCAATGTTCTGTTGTTTGAACCAGTCGCTCACTGAGTGAGCGGTATGTGCTGAAGCCCCATCTTGTTGAAAAACCCAAGGGTCATTTGGATCAAATAGGAGTTCAACAGATGGTAAAAGATTGTTTTCCAAGGTGTTAATGTAGACAAATTGATTAATTCGTCCTGTATAAATGTTGCATATACCAGTGCCTTTGTAGGAAATTTTTAAAAAAAAATTATATTTTTATGTCGAGTGTGATATATCAAATTGAAGAGAAAAAAAAAATTTTCAAATTAGTGCTTTTATTTTTTTTCTTTTGCACTCTAATATTTGTAAAATTCAATACATAAAAAAATTTAGTTAAATAAAATAATTAATTTCTAAATTTTTGAAGCAGACTGTATTAAGCCTTGAATTACAGCGTTCTAGAAAGCATAACAGCTTTGATGGACTTGGATAACCAAATTGTCACGGACAAAGTGGGCATCTGCGAAAGACTGAATTCTTTTTTCTTCTCAGTGTTCGAGTCACCGACTTTGAGAGGAGCCGTTTTCACCGCGGAAGCTAATTTTTAAGTAAAAGCTAAACCTGATCAGAGTTTTTCAATCGAGGATGTCGTGACTTCTGATAGGATATTGACAAATCACAAGATTTTGAACAGCGATAAGACAGCTGGAGTCGACCAGATTAGTACGCATGCTGTGTGCAGAATCGCTAGCAGTGCTTGATCTCGTCGGAAGTTCCTGCCGAGTAGAAAATATCTAATGTGTAGCCAATTTATAAGAAGAGCAGCAAAACTAGTGAAAGCAACTATCACCCAGTCTTTCTTACCTCTGTTCCATGCAAAGTCTTGGATTCACTCATCTAGGACTACATTTTGTAATCACGGCTAAGCAGCACGGCTTCATGGCTCACAAAGCGTGCGCTACCAATCTTCTAGAAACGATGGACTTCTTGACGAACTATATGTGTCATAGGCAGCCGGCGGATATCATCTATCTGGAATTTGAGAAAGCATTTGATAAAGTGTTACATAAACTGCTACTCATTAAACTAGCTCCATTTGGTTTTCCAGACTTAATCATTAAGTGAATCCAATCTTTCTTTTGCAATCGCAACCAGCGAGTTGTGATCGGTGAAGTGGTTTCGGAATGAGTACCGGTCACTAGCGGTGTTCCTCAAGAATCAGGGCTTGGTCCTGTCCTTTTCATCATTTTCATTAATAACATGCCGGAAGTTTGCAGCTCACCTTGTAAGCTCTACGCGTACGATATTAAGTTGATGTGATGCGTATAGAAGATTCAATGGAAATACAGTCAGACATTGGTATTATGGTCGGACACATGGCAAACGAAATTCAACTAAGAGAAGTGTGTCGTCATGCATTTCGAAGCAAACAATAGGAGATATGATTATCAGCTGGGGGGCTTCACGCTAACAAAAACAACGAAGGAACCCGATCTCTGCATCTTCGTCATTCCTGATCTAAAGTCAAGAACAGGTCAAGCGAGCAGCGGCAAGAGCAACGATGCTGGCAAGACAAATACGACTCACATTCAAATATTTTTCTCTAAAGTAAGTTGATCTCCTGTTCAAGTCTTTTTGTTCTTTTTGTTCGTCCTCATCTGGAATTTGCAGTAGGAGCCTGGAACCCGTATCGACGAAGCGATATCGAGGTCCTCGAGAAAGCACAGCGTAGATTTTCTAAAATGGTACCTGAACTTAAATCAAAACCCTACCTCGAGAGAAGAGAGGCTCTCGCTTGGAGCACACTCGAAGAGAGGCGCAGGCGTGGTGATCTCATCCAGCTATACAAAATTCAGCATGGTCATGATGGGGTTACATTCATAAATGGGGATCAAAGGCTGGCTTCGGGAGGTCTAGACACCCGACAGGGAAAACAAGAACTTGTCATAAAGCGATCGAGTGACAGCTAATCTGCAATTGTGGAGTGAGATACAACTTTTATTACCAACCGGACAGCAGGAAATTGGAACACACTGGATGCGGTATTTTTATATTCCTAATGACATAGAATTGTACAATAAAAGATAAATAGTAGCCATTGTATTTTTTATATGTTTTATGTTTTTATTTTAAATAAATATAAGTTTTAAAGACTTCTGGGGTCTTAATGGTTAAAAAATATTGGGCTCAAACATTTTTTCTATATTGTCCTTATTTTTCCTAAGATTCAGAAATTTTAAAGCTGTTTCAATTATATTATTAATGTTATTTTGATAATAACATATGTAAAATTATAAAATATATGTTTAAAATAATCAAAACAAAATATTTTTTTTCATTTAATGTTATCAAAAAGTTTAATAGACTTCTCGAGTCTTAATGGTTAAAAAAAATTTGGATCTTCTGGTGTTAAAAACATTGAACTCGAAAACAAATATATATTTTTAAAAAAAAATCTTCATTTTTCAAAGTTAATTTTAAAATTTAAACAAACAAATAAACTCAGTCAAAACCTTATTTTTCTTTATTTTAGTATCTTTTTTCATTTTTTCTTTGTTTTGTTCTCCTTCTTTAAAAGAGATATTTAAAAATGAGCTTTTGTACTTGGTGAGTTACACTTTTTAGTTAAAAAAAAAGCTGCGGTATATAACGTTTTATTCATACCTTTAAAATTTACAAAATAAACTTAAAACAGTTTTAAATATCTAGATATAATCGTCCATGTCTCTGATTCTCTTGCATAAATAGAATCCAAAGCAAACACCTAATAGAAGAATGAACCCGATTCCGATAGCAGTCGCTATCACAATTATGCTGTAGACATTAACAATGCCCATGATTTTGTCATAACAGCCCTTTTTTTAAAAATTAATATTTAAAATTTTTCTTAAATGTTCAAGTTCTACTATTCCGAAATTGCTGTTGTTTTCAGTGGGATTTTTTAAGCAGTTGATATCAAAAGAAGAATTACTTGGCAAAGTACCACTCCAGTCGATTTTTTTTTCTTTGAACTTACAGCAAGATATGGGTATCAAGACATCACCTCTATCAGTCCAAACATTATTCACTTGGTTAAAATCAGAAGAATTGTAAACACCACAGCATTCAAACTAAAATGATTTTTAAAAGAATAAAAATTTGAAAATTTTAATTTACATTTAACATAACGGCATCCCAGGCCACTGAGCCCAGAGTTTTGTTGGACATTTCTCCCATATATTGATCCCGAATACTGTCTTTCAAAGCTTTAGTTATAACTCCCTTGAATTTGGAGGAATAGACAGCGGCAAATATTCCGATAGCTATTTCGGCTAATAATATCAAAAGAAGTATTGTGGAATAGAGTCCGAGCAAACATTTGACTTTTTTCAACGCCCCACAGCAGCCCAAAAAGCTAATCAAAAACATAAAGCCACCAAAAATACAAAATGCTATTCCGCATTTATCTATATAAGTTAAGTCAATTCCACTTTTTTGAAACTCTTTGGTATTGGCAATAGCTTGTAGTTGTTTGACGCTCGGGTCTACCAGAACGTATATGCCTAAGGCAAGAATCAAACATCCCAGGATCTTCAGGTAAAATTTAGAATAAACTTTCAAAAAATGTATTCAATTAAACTTACAAAAAATATTAGATTAAAAAAAACTAGAGTAAAACGAACGAGTTTAGCTCCACAGCCTAATTTTGGACCACCTTTTGCCATTTGTGCATACGAATTAGAATTTTTCTTTCTTATAATAAAAAAAATTCAATATTTCTTTTTAAGTTTTTCTATTTACCTTAAAAATGAAAGAATTAATTTAATACATTGGTAAATATTTGCTCAAGTGATAGATTGAAGGACAAGTTAAGTTAAAAAAAAAGAGAAAAATGAGACATCGATTCGTGATTTTACATTCTAAATTTTTTCATTTTAGATGAATTGTTTTCCTTGCCAAATTTTGTATATCATTTTACCATATTTGCTTAAATACCATAAAATATACGGTGCATATTCACGAATACTAAGAAAATATTTTAAATTAAAAAAAAAATGGGAGACAATTTTAAAATGACTTATTCATCATTTTTACTGTTTAATCTGAAAAAATTACTTTTCTTTTTAGACTAAAATTAAAAAAAATCTAATAAAAATTAGTTGTATATTTAAAAAAAATTTAAAAATCAAAATGAAGATTTTTAACATTTAGAATACTCAAATCAAATGGTCTTATAATACTAAAACAGACTTATAGAAAAAAATATTAGCGCTGGAATATATTTTAAAAAAATTTTATTTTATTTTCATTTTTGATAAAATCATGAACTCTATCTTTATATGTGTTATCAATTAATTATTGAAAATTATTGATTATTGATGAAATAACTTCGATTACTCATAAAACATTAATTTATCATGAGTGGGAAATATTTAATATACTGAAAAATGTATTAAAAAACATTCGAAAAAATTCGATTTCATTCAAAAACACAGAAAAAGCCTTTTTTCAAACACTGTCAATGTCTTAATGAATCATTTGATAAATCAAAATTGGTCTATATAATGGTCCAAAACTTTTGGTTGCATGATTTGGATAAAAGAAATACCAAAAAAATTATTTGAACATCTGGGAACCACATTTAATCAACAAAATTATTATTTTGTTCCTCTGGAACACCTTTATTCGTTATTCATTAATGAAACAGAAAAATAACAATTAAAAAAGGGAAACCGTGGTCACGAAAGAGTATTTCTAAAAATGTTAAGCACAAAAATAATTCAATAATGATTACCTAAATCCAGTATCTAATGAAAATGTTCACCTTATCGAGATCCGATAAGGAAATTGATATGAATTTTTTGCTTATTTAGAAAAATTAGTGAAATTTAGAAGGGTAAATTTATTTAAAAATTTTTATGATACAAAAATTTAATTCTATGGAAAAGTATTGTTTTTAATCATTAGTTAATATATAATTCCATGGTATTAATAAATTTTTCTAATTTCTTTATCTACTTGTCCAAATAGGAGTCTTTTATCATAATGTATATTTTGTTATTTCAGAAATATCAAAATATTATTCCTGACTTAGTTTTAGGAAAAAAAATGAGTTTTTTACAGATTTTGTCAATTGTCTCAACTTTTACTGCTTCTAACATTTTGAATCAACATTTCGTAAGTTGGTTTGATATTGGTAAAGATTCTTTAGCATAAATAAGCAAACAAGTGCTAACATGAAGTTACATTCTTTGTTAGATGAAAATAACTTATTAATCCAAGGGAAATAAACAGTTTTAAAAAGATTTTAACAAAATGGTCATGAGGTCCCAAAAAGAGGCTTTTTTAACTCAGAAAACCAAAGAAGTCTCGAAATTAAAAGAAACATAACTAGAAAAATTAACAGCTAAAATAAAGAAATTCTAGATTAGAATTTTTTAATCATATTATAACAGTGTTAAATACACTGGTTAACAAATTTTTTTATTTTTTTAAATAATAAAAAAATTGTTATTTAAAATAATATCTAAAAAAAAAAATTAATTTTTTTCCTTTATGATCGTTTTTAAATCGGCTCCTTACAAACAAAAGATGAACTTGTTTCTATATAAATTCTGAATTTTGGTGAAATGTACTTTTCAATTATTTTATTTTTTCTATTCCTTTGAGAAAATGTACCAGGCTTTATTGATGAATAATTCATTGACTTTAAATTCAAATCTTTTTTCATTTATTAAAAAAAAAATTAAAAAATCTTAAAAAATTTAACAATCAAATAATGGTATCAAATGACTAAAGCCAATTTTAATAAAACTATAAATGACCCCATTCTGGAAAATCAAAAAGATAAATAACATTTATTCTTTTGAATTAAATAGCTTGTTGATTTTTAGAAATTTTTCGTCATTTGATAGAATATAATAAATTAAACAGTTCCTATTTATGGAAAATTTAAGTCACAAATATCAACCACTAAAGATTCTTGAGTGCATAATTCATAAATCTTAAAATTTTTAATTTCAAAATAAATGCTACATATGACAAACAAGATCCTGTTTCTAGTATAATAAAATTTTTATTCAAATAATTAGTCATTTCAACTTGGATGCATCATTCTCAGTTTAAATTTATTGGAAAAAACTTCAGTTCATTTTTTAAGGAATCTTGAAAAAGTTCTAATTGAATCCTTACTTTGATTTGAAATAATAATTTAGAATTTTTTCTATTCAACTTTGGGTCAAAAATTAATCATTATTTATATCCAGTATTTTGCATATTTACAAAAAATAATTTATTAGAATATCTCCTCAAGTTTAAGCCGATTATACTTTATTTAAATCATTTAAAAATAATCTAACTTTGACGATTTGAAATAGCTGATTTAAAAATAAATTTCTGAATTTGCTTTACTTGCCATAAATCATTATCAAAATAGCAAGACTTTATACGAATATGAAAAAAAATGTTGAATCCTACCGAAAGCCTAATGTGTTAGATGCAAGATTTGGAAAAAAAATTATGAAAACGTGATATATCGATTTTTATATAAAATCCTAATTAAAAACTGTAATTTTAAAATACAATAAAGGTAATTTCAAAATTTGAAAAATGATCGCTTCTCCGAGCTCACTATTTTCTGTCTTTATCTCCAAATATTTTTTGACAGAGATTCATTAACATGGGATAAAAATCTTCGTCATTCGCTTTGAACATGTAATTTTACATTTAGTCAATTTTTATTGTGACTAACATCACATTTTTTAAATTTCAGTAAAATAATCTTGAATTTTTATCAAAAATCTGTTTCAATATTTACCCAAATATTAGCTAAAAACAACTATATCGACAATGACAACCTTTACAAGATTCCCACACAAATTATTCTATTTTAATGTTAAGTGTATCGTTGAAATTTAATAAATTTTATTATATCATTCGTTTGAAAGAGAATTCCAAACAAGCATTAAATTCAGCCGAATTTTTTTTTAAAGGATTTTTTTTTTAGGTAAAAAATAAAATTTTTGTTAAAAATTTCTACTCACCATCTTAAAATCTTTCTGAAAAAAAAGCCTTAATCCTGAAATTATGAAATTTTTAAAATTTATTTTTCACTTTTTATCAACATCATCCATGTGTCGTTTTTTTTTGAATAAATAACTAAAAAATAACTATCAAAAATTTCTTTAAATTTAAAAAAAATAAATTTGCATAATATTTAAACCAGATAGTTAGATAAAGATCACTAAAAAATTGACAGAATCTTGTTATTCTTGAAATTCAACTTATGGTTTTAGGTTTACCTAGACGCCGTAATTTTTTGGCCAACAAGGATCAAATGGTACCATTCGATAGATCTCTTGATGAAAAATACACTGCTTAAAAATGGAAATTTACAGAATTTTCTCATTGTTTAAATGGCCATTAGTGTGAATATTAAAAATTAAATGGTCAAGTTATTTTGGCATTTTGAATCGCGAAACCTTTAAAAAATTGAAAGCCTCTTATCTATTAACCTGTCTAATTGAAATAACGCAAAAGTAATTTAAATCTATAGCTAGAAAAAAATTAATTGACATAGATTTTTGGTCCGTACGAATCCGTCAGTTTATCTTATTTGCTCAACGATTTCTTTAAAGCCCCAATTTAAAATAAAGAGAGAATTAATTTTGATGGTTTAAAATTTATTTTTAGAATCGAATTCAAATAGATTAAAGATTAAGTTTTTTTTTAAATTTATTCAAAATTAAAACAAAAAATAAAGTTGTTTAAAATAAATTAAATTGAGCGGCTAATATGTTGTCAAACTATCCGACAAGCAAAAATTGTACAAATACTCGTAGTATTCCTTAAAAAGTAAGTTTTTTTAAATAACAAAATTAAGCTGTGAGATTAAAGTACTCACTTGTTTGTTCAAAAGTCTTGGATGAGTCTTGCGTAATAGGCGAACAATTTGTACTATGTTAAACTCGTTTTTTATCTTTATGTTATAATAGAGATACATAAGGCTGATAAAAAGGCCGTGTTTTTCAATGCTGTCATTTAATTTTCTTCTTTAAAAAAAATAAATTTTTTTCTTTTACTGATTTATAAATTATTTCTAGCAGTAGAAAAAATATCAAAACAACCATTAGATAGAATGCAGATATTGTGGAAAAATTAGCCTTTGAAAATGCCAAACTGGCTACCTATTTCAAAGAATACTGGAGTTTTTAGAAATATGTAGCCAGTTTGGCATTAGCACACTTTTAGAAAACAAAAACAAGAGGGGATCTAGTCAGAAATTTCAAATTAGAAATCGGACTCAAAATAAGCAATTGGAGATTCCAGCAGGCTAAACCAGTGCAGTTAATTGTTTTTTTGGACTTATATTCAAAATCTGGAAAATAAATTACAGAAGATTATACATCACCAAAAATAAATTGCTACATTGACGATCATCAGACCATTATCTAAATTTCAATACTTTAAAAAAATTTTAATAGTAAAAAAGATGGAGGGGTAGAGTTAAATTCGTTTCAATTCTGATTTTTCCAAATAAATTTTTATTAAAATTTTCTTTCATAATAATTTATTTGGCAATAAAATGAAGCAAGTTTGTTTCACCCATCTCTATTTTATTTAAATTTTTTTAAACATTCATAAAAATAAAACAGAGACAGGTGAAATAAATTTGACGCATTTTTTACCAAACATAATAATTATGAAAGATAGTAAAAAGAAAAAGTTATTAGTAAAAATCTGAATTGAAAGGAATTTTACTTCCCCTGGTTCCCTTCTAATCATTAAAATAAATGCTTAAAATTTTTTTAATTTAACATTTAACTGATTTGTCAAATGCCCATACATACCAAGAGTAGGTCTAGAAAATTTAGAACAATAATAGAAATAAAACTGAAAATTGTACAAAATGTAAATAAAAACCGGTAGTTCAAAAATTCCACACTATCAAAAACTGACAATTTCGATATAGATAAAGAATCTGCGTCCAAAAAATTTCTTTCATAAAATCTAAAAAAAAATAATTTTCTTAGCCTTCAAAAACACCAATTACCTCCAATTTAAAATTTTTTATTCTGAAACTAAAATGTAATTAAATTAAATAATTAAAAAGTATAGGTGCTGGTCAAATGTGGTAGTCGATTTTTTATATTCTAATAAACTTCTAAAAAATAAATAAAAAAAAATTTAACATAAATAATTTGGTCAGAAAATCGACACTTTGTAAGATAAAAAATTTCTTACCAAATTTGTTCTTTCAACTTTCTAAATAAAACGCTTTGAATTCGATTTTTTTATTAAAAATAGACTCGTACCTGATAAGGGAAAATTATAGAATTTCTTTTTTAACATAACTTTAAAAAAAACATAAATAGAGATAGAGTTTATTTGTTTGTTTGAAAAAAAGCAACAAAATAATTCCAATTTCTTCTTGAATTGATTAATTTTATTACATAAGATTTTTATTAATCTAAATCATCATTTAATTTCTTTTTGATTTTACCATGAATAGAAAATTTTGCCAAGAATCTTGTCAACTAAAGAGGTACAATTTTATTAAATTTAATTTAATATGAACAATATTCTTGATCAAAAAATAACCAAAACTTAACACAATTTTCAAGTTAACATTTTGGTCCAAAAAAATTTAAGGTTTTAGGGTATTAATATGGTGTTTTTTGAGAATAAGTTTTACTTTCTAAAACAAGTCAGAAAATTGACTCGACCCAATATTTCAGGTCTAATAGTTAACAATATTAATGCCAAAACGCATTGTTGAATTATAAAATCAAGAGGTTGTTATTTTTTATTTAATAAATTTTAATTTTTAAACTTTGAACACATTGTTTTTATTTAATTTAAACCTCATTTTTTTCATGAAATTTTTTTCAGTTCGATTTTTTTAATCCATTCTATTTTTTATAATTTTTTTCTTATAAAATTTTTTTTTATTTAACTGCACATATTTTGAGCAACAAAGATCACATAAAAAAATGAAGGTATTGTGAATTTTGGAACAAAGAACAAAAACAAAAATTTTAGAAATTACTTTTTTACTTGAGTCCAAAAATTGTTCTGCAAAATTTATCAGCTGATACAAACTTTGTACCTACCAAATTAAGTCTCTGCAAAAGTCTGCAAAGCACTAAATTTATTAGAAAATCATTAAAATCAAATTGCAGAGTTATTGCAGATTCTAAATTTGGGTGGTACAAAGCTTGTATCAGCTGATAAATTTTGTAGAACAATTTTTGGACTCAAGTAAAAAAGTCATTTCATTTTTAAATTTTGTTTTTGTTCTTTGTTCTAAAATTCACAATGCCAAAAATGAATTGTTCTAAATTTTCTTCTCAAACTCTATCATATTAGATTCAATCAGCAAAAAATTAAACTAGGCATTGAAAGAGTTAATCAAGTTTTGGAGAATACTGAAAAAAATAAACAGCTTTTAAATATATAAGCTCGTAAATTTTTTTTGAATAAAAATATATTTTTAAGATATTTTTCTACTGCAAAAAAATAAAATCGTTTGAAAATATAATGTCTTACTGGGCTTGTACAAGAATAATATTATTTTTTGATTTGGATAA
This sequence comes from Brachionus paranguensis, assembly GCA_016802215.1. Classification (NCBI taxonomy): domain Eukaryota; kingdom Metazoa; phylum Rotifera; class Eurotatoria; order Ploima; family Brachionidae; genus Brachionus; species Brachionus paranguensis. Next base: position 268,811 of record JAESIX010000024.1, on the reverse strand, counting down.
ACCAGTGGAAGATGAAGTCAAAAAATCACTCTTGGTGCCCATGTGTTCCCCAAGGGCGTCAAAAAGTTTGATGATACACTCATTATTTGACACTGGAAAAATTCCCGAATTTTTCGAGCCATTTTCCTCTTGATCTGTATCAATTCCATTTATTTTTATTTCGTTTTGTTCGAATAAATTATCAGGAATATAGGTGCTGGAATTGTTATTCATATTAGATACATTCTCATTTGTCCAGAGTTTTTCTGTAGTGAAGTAACGAATTTTGATGGATTTATTTTTGTTCTTAAAAAAAAATTTTCTAATATTATCATGGTCCGATGAATGATTAAAGCTTAAAACTTAGAATTTATAAAAATGAGAGTTATTCAAAAATCAGACTTTGACTTTATAATCATTTTTATAAAAGTGTCAAATGATAGAAAAAAAATAGAATATTAATTAATATAGAATATAATAAATAAAGAAATAAATTAGCTCAATTTAGTTAAAAAATAAATTTTGATAGTTGTATTTTTTAAATAAAACACTCAAAAAAATTTATATCAATTTAAATTTCTATATTAATTTTTTTAATATTTTAGATTCTATATTTTTTAATCAATTGATGGTTTTATATTTTTTTTAATCAATTGATGGTTTTATATTTTTTTTAATCAATTGATGGTTCTATCTTTTTTGTCTCCTGTATTTTTTTCTATCTATTGATAGTTCATCGGAATGAACATAATTTAAATAGAACTCAATCAATTTCTTTTACAAAAAGAAACCAAAACTTTAAAAAAATATCTAAAATCAAAGTCAAACTTCACTTTATAAAATACATATAATATTTAGAAAAAAATTAATTAATAAAATATTCTTGATCAAAAAATGTTATTTTTCAATTTACATACTCAGATAACGTCAATTTTTTAGAAAAATAAACTTAATTTTTAATCTCTCTATTGAATGAAATAAAATCAAATAAATAAATAAAAAAATAAATACTTTTGTATCAATTAACTCAAGTTCAAATTCTTTAAAAAATTCGTTTGACTTGACTTCTTGACACAGTACAACAATTCCACAAACTAAACTTTTGTCAATACTGGTCTCATTTAAAACAGAAAAATAGGAATTTTCCTAAAAAAAAAATTAAATTAAATTAAAAAAAAAAATTGTCTATTCAATATTACTTTTGGACTAATTGACACAATAATCTCTGGTTTTAGTCTAAAAATTGCCGTAAGATACAAATTAATATTTTTGCTTGTTGGTTCAGTTGAGAGAACAAAATTTATATTGAACGGCGGAGTCTAAAATAATTTGAAAATAATTTTTTTTTTAATATATTTTTTAAAACATACTTTCAACAACAAAATATCTAACAATTTAAAATTATCTAAATTTTCTTTAAAATTGGATGGATTATATTCAATGTCTCTTCGTATCAGTTCATGGATGGAAGAACATTTAATAATGTTCATAAACGAATAGGTTTTTATTTTAAACGAGTCTTTAAAATTCAAAATTTCTAAAAACTCATTTTCTAAGCCATTTTTATTAGATAAAATCGATTTGACACTATCTCTCTCAGCAGCATTTAAAGTGCTATTTGAAAACATGAACCATTCTAACAAGGCTTGGTGTATAAATTTATATTGTTCCTTTAAAAAAAATAAATTAAAAACTTGATTAAATTTAAAATTAATTTCTCACCCAATTTTGAACAGAATATGCCCTTTGGCGACGCATTTCATAAACAATCTTATTAGGACTAACAGTGTTGCTGTCTTTCATCATGTCCATCAGGTTGAACAAAGCAACAAAGGTTCCAGTCCGACCAATACCAGCGCTTTGGAATAAAGTTTAAAATTAAATTTTTTTTCTTTTAAATCATTTATCTTACTACAATACCTGCAGTGAACTAAAATTGGATTAGACTCCAAATTTCTTACCAGACTATCTATTAATTCAATTATTGATTGTGATTCTAAAGGACTTGATCTGTCCGGCCATTCTTTGTAATAATAATGATCTACTAGACAATGTAAGTCCTTTAAAAATTTTAAAATAATTTTGATTTGAAAAAAATTTAATAAAAAAAAATCTAACTTTGTGTTTAATTTTTAATTTTCGCTTTTCATAAAAAAGTTTGTTCTCAATTGATTTAACTTCACACGAGCTCAAACCAAATTTAATCAAATTTTTGTCATTCCAATAAGGCCAGCATTTTAGCTTAAAATTAAAAGATAATAAAAAAAAATAAAGTTTAAGTTTACTACAATTGGAGGGTCTCCCTCATATATTTTTGTTAGCATAACAATAATTTTAACATTTTTTTCGACAACCATACGCAAAAAATCCTCCGTTGTGTCCTTGGTTGGACCTTGGGCAGCAATGAAGCGTTTCGATTGATTGTGTCCTTCGATGTAGCTTGCATTTATAAAATCTGAATCTGGTCTTCCAGAAACCAAACTAAGCTTCACTCGATTGTCATCATCTTTTGGCAAAAGTAATTGAATTTCTACTTAATCAAGGATTTTAAATCAACTCACAAGGATAAACATGCTTGTATCTTGATTTTCGTTCATTTTGAATTTTTAAAGAATCATGAAAAGATTTATTTATTGGATTCTTTATTTCCTTTAAACAAAATTATAGATAATAAAAAATATATTGGCAAATTGAAATTTTATATTTTTTTGAAGGAAAATGAAGGGAAAAATTAAAAAACGCTGTTCCACAAAAATTTCAAGGCTTTAAATAAAGATACTGTCAAACAAAAAAAGGGGATCTAAATCAACTATTTAGGAAACCTTTATAAATCTTTAGTTGGATCTATTTTGAATTATTCTTTCCTTTTAAAGACTTATGAATAATTCAAAGCAGGTTTAGAATCAAGATTTATTTCTTATTGTTTTCCTGAACCGTGCAAAATATTAACATCGAGTACCTTTTACTCGCTATTTTAAATCTATCTAATAACTTATATTTAATTCTCTTTTATATTTTATTTTAACTTTTTCTATTTGTATATTTTTTTTAATTCTAAAGGAGCCTTTGCTGCGACAATTGTATTCTTATTTCCATAAAAATATTATTAATCGTTAATCTTCTATTTACACTAAAATATCTTTTTTACTTCAAGTCATGACTTAGAATTTTCAACTCTTAATTTTCAAGATAGTCTGATTTCTTAATTAATTTATTCTAGTTAAATTTTAAGCCCCATGGACAGAATAATATTTCTAGAAAATAGAAAGTAGAGAATATATTATAGAGAATAAAAAATTAAAAAAAAAAGAAATACAATCATGTAAAATTAATTTAATATTACCCAAGACTTGGATAACTTAATAGATAATTCCAGAAAAATTGATGATTACACAAAAAACGAAAATTTTTTTCACAATTATGAATTGGTTGAATCTTAAAAAATTTTATCTGTCATCGTGAAGTATTAAACAGTTCCATGGACACAAGCTTCTTGCAGATTAATTTATATTAAAAGAACTTTTTCGATATTTTTTTGACTGTTTAGTCAAATAAAAAAATGAAGAACAATTTTTTTTTTGAAAAGCCTAATATTTTGTTCATATACCTAGATTAAAAAATCACAATTCTTATTTTTACAAAAAATGTCTTTTTGATAAAAATTTTGCCAAAGATCAATTTTTAATGATTCATTAAAAAACTCTTTTATTTTTTTACTGTAAAATTTAAATTGTGTGAATTTCCTTTAAAATTTGCAAATAAATTATGCATTAAAAAAACAAAATTAAATAATGAATTAAATTATTTAAAAAAAAATTTTTTTTTCAATTTCAACTTGCCAGATATTAAATTATTTACACAAAACTCAAAATGCATATCTTTGTCTAAAGACTCCAAATCTTCGGTAAATCTTTTGAGCAAAGATTCTTTAGTATATGTCTTTGCAAAATTGTCACTCATCAATTCCAGTTGACTGGTCAAATTTTTTAAGGTAATCGGCAAATTAATATGTTTATCTATCAAATTAATGTCACTGATTGTTGAGTCCAAACATTGCTGTTTTTTAGCCTGCTTTGTATCTTTACGCTTCAGGCTTGCTATTCTAGAAAAAATTCCAAAATTGGGTCCCGAATGACTCCTGGGCGAGTTTAAGCCAGTTCGGACTCGCTTGTCACTCATTTTAGATACTAAATTATCCATAAATGGTAAGTGAGTGGCACCTGTATTTAAGTTGGTAGAAACAATTTCAATTTGCTGTACAGATCGGCACTCGATAGTATCATTTAGTTTACATTGGCTTTCGTGATTGAGCTGGCTTTTTTGGTTAAAATCACGGCGCAGTTTGAACAAAATGGCAATAAATAAACTAACAATTAGAAAAACAACTATTAGAACTACTATCAGAGCTAGAATGGTGTTTAATTTAATTTTTTCAGGCTGAGAACTGTTAGTTGGCTTTCTGGACAAATATTTTGCATCACTTGGTTCACTTCGTCCTATTGAATTTTCCACTGCCAAACGAATTAAATTGTTCTTTGGAATTGTCAACTTCAATTTTATTTCGTAATGCTTTTTCTCTTGTTTCAAAGATTCCGAAAATTTAACTAAAATTAAAAATAATTTTAATTTCACCCTAATTTTTTTAGCTGAAAAATTTTAGGCGCAAAAAAATTTCTTGACAAACAATGTCAAAATTCTGCTTTTAATTATTTATTTAAATAACCAGTTTTTTCATAATTCTTTATTAGCATAATATCATCAAAAATTAAGGAAAATAGCGAAAAAAAGGGACCATATTGTCCACTGGTTTTGAAATAATTAATAATATTAAATTTCTCAGTCCATATTAAAACTCAGTCGATCAAATTAAGGAGCTTAAGCAAAGTGAATGATGCACAAAATCACCAATAGACACACAATTTTAGATTTGCCAAAGAAAAATATTTATTTTAAAAATTAAATTTAAATTTTGACAAAATAAAATCCATTGTTGATAAATATTTATTTTGAATTAGCGTAATGAAAAGAGATTTCATGCCAAGCCATGAAAACTGTAACAAGATAAGCGCTCTCGAGTGCACTATACTCCTATGCCTGTCACTACTTGTCAAATAAATTTAAGCAATTCAGACAAATACTTAAGAAATTTCACACACAAACTTCTTAACCAGCTTAAGAATTTATAGCTTTAGATTACCTGATACCTTATAGGAGATACTAAGTTTTCCTAACTAAACCAGAAGTAAATAATTAAATAATTCGGAAGTGCAAAATATAAGAGCTACGATTTAGCTAAAGCCATTTTCTGGTTAAAATGACGCTTAAAAGCTTTTAGTGCTAACCATTTGATCTAGGTGTAAGCACTGAAATTGCTGAGTTTTCCGAGTTAGATATTTGTTTTCAAATAATTACAAAAAATGAGTTCCTTTTAATTTTTTTATTAGGAAAATAGCTTTTTTATGTCTAAGTTGTTCAAGAGCACTTTTTCACAAAAAAAGAGATAATTATAAGATTGACAAGTCTTATGAAAAATGTTTGGATTTACGCTTGGTAAATAAAGTTTAAAATGCAATAAAATTAATCAATATTGAGGAAGTTTTGAATGAGCCTGAGGTTTTGAGTCTGATTAAAAAAAAGACTAAATTGAATTTGACTAATTGAAGAATAATTTAAAATTTTCTAAGAGAAAAAAATTAATTAATTTGATTAAAATAATTATAGAAATCAAAGAACTAAAAAAATCAAAAAAAAATTCTTGTCAACAATAAAGAATTAAAGAAAAATTCTCCAATTCCCAGAAAAATATCTAAAGCTAATCGATTAAATAAGTACATATAACAAACAAATACTTTTGAGCCATTAATATTTTATAAATTAAATGAAAATTAATTTCTAGTCTTGAGAATTTATGTTTTCGACACCGGGCCTTAATTATTGGTCTTTGATCAAAAGCTAGCTTTTTAATCACTAGGAACTTGGGACAAAAAACAGAAAATTTTTTATTTAGAAACCTTTAATTTTGAAGACTTGGTAATAAAGTATTACACTATATTTTCAACAAAAATAAATTGAAAAAAATTAGCAATTTAAGAACTGATATTTTATAATATTTAAATTCATATTGAACTAAAGTATTTGCGTGCTATATTGAACAAAGTATCTGATAAACAATTTTTCATTATCGTTTTAAGTATTTTCAAAAATAAATATTAATTCATTCTCTCAAGAGATGTGTCAATTTTACCAAGAAATTTGGATTCGAGCGCTTAATTATATTCAATTAATTCCTCTTCAGAGTTTAAAGACATAAAAATCAACTTGCTTTTTATTTTACCAGAAACATGCACATTTACCTTGATGCTGAGCATCATGCTCATAATTAAGGCTCAGATTAATGTTTAAAATGTTTTGAAAAACGAGCTCAATTTTACCCTCAAGATGAAAGAGATGGCTCTCGTAGGATTTAAAGATCTAAATAAAAAATGAATAAAAATCTGACAAACTGAATTTTATTAATTAAAAAACATTTTTTCAGATTTTGAAAGATTGATTTTAATAACATTGATTCTTGATTTTGACAGAATAAATCTTTAAATCAAATAATTAGAAATTTATTGAAAAACAGAGATTTTTTTGAATTAATAATTCAAAAAAATTAATTCTTTAATGATTAAAGAATTTATTTTTTGTATTTAGCTTTTTATTATCTCTTTGCAATTCACGAAAATTCTCTTTGATGTTAACCACACCACTTTCTTCACAGACAAATATACGGACCCACTCTGGTTTAAATAGCTAAAAGCTTTAATAAATGATTATGAAAATAATAAGTTTTATTGATAAGAACAGATATCATAAAAATTCTTGGAAAAATATCTAACATTTTAAGATTATTTTTTTTGATTATTTTTTTTTATAAAATATTTTATTTGAATTTTTGAAATCGTTTTCTTAATAATTAATAAAAGACACAATTTGTTATCCAACAATTAATTTTTTTCTATTTATCATTTTTAAAAATACAGTATGATAAAAGAGATTTTTTAAGATTTGCCTTTACCAACACACACTCACCACAATTGTGGTGTACAAGATCAACTCGATTCAGGAACCTCTGTGTCAGATCGGAGCCGTTGCACAAAAAGGTACTGGAAAAGAAGATTACCGTCTCCCCACTATCAGCTAAGATGGAAAAACACTAAATGTGTTTTTTTTCAGATTTTTCTAATTTAGTCTCACTTTTGATAACTTGACAAATATTCTAATCAAAAAATTTTTTTTTCAAAAAATAATAATTCACTTTAGATATTAAATTTTAAATAATGGATATAATTTTAAATAATTAAATTTTAAGAGAAAGAAGAAATATTATTTATTATGTGATAGGTTAAAAACGAAATCAAAATTAAAGGAATTTAAACCTAATAAAATTTGTGCCATCGCCAGTACCGTCTCAGCATAAAAGGGACGTATCCCATAAGTATTAAATAAATAAACACATTATTGGACTTTTAATACTAAAATTTTTGTGGTATAAATTTATAATAAGAATATTTTTGCATCGATTGAAAATTTAATTGTTTATAAATATTAGTCAAACAAAAAAATTTATTACCGTATTTATTCAAATAAAAGAAAGTTCGGTCATTTGATGGTTTCTTCTATTCGAAAATTTCTCAATCTTAAAAAAGTGACTCAAATAAAATAAATTTATCAATTTTTTTTAATTTAATTAATTTATCTATTCAATAAACGCCTTGTAGGCGATATAAAAAATAAAATAGAGTAGCAATTAAAATTAAAAAAAAGTTGTTAGACAAAAGAAGAGTAGTTTTAATCTTAATTTAGATATTAATATTTTATTTGCTTCATTAATTTCATTAATTATTATTTAAGTTTTTAAATGTTTTTAGATTATACAATTTTGTCTATTAAGGGGTCGAGTCGATTTAGAAGATACAATCTAGTCATGTAAGAAGATCAAAAGGCAAATAAAAGTAGATCTAAAATCCCTCAACGATGGATGGCAATTTTTGGTATATTTTTACTCTTTTTTTCCTTTTCCTTTTCTTTTTCTATTAGTAGAGTTAAGTTAATCCTAGTAGCATTTTTCTGTAGGTTTTATTTTTGATATTTTCTAGGCATGTTGGTATTATTATAAACAGGAAAATACATTTATACACTACTAGTGAATTTTCTTCTAAACGAGACACATTTTTTTGAGAAAAACAACTCAAATAAAAAGAAATTTTTGAATTACCGTAAATAATTGTTTTTTTGAACAATTCACTAAAAGCCAAGAAGTTGGTTTTGGTGCTTTAAAAAAATATTTTGTTCTTTTTATAAAATCAAAATTGAAAATTTCGGTATTTAGTTGGCCTCTGGGATCATATATTTCATTTTTACCATCTTGAACCTTGAAAATTTAATTTTTTTGAGGCACCAAAACCATTTCTTTGGCTTCTAGTGCGTCGCTAAAAACAAATATTTCCGGTATGTAAATAGACTATTTTTTTACAAAATTAACCTCAAGATTTTAAAAAATTAATATTTAAAAAAAATATATATATTACCTAATGTTACCAGTTACATCTCAATTTCAAATAATAAATTCTAAAATTCTCTGTTCCACTAAAACATTTTTCAAGCTATTTGTTAATAACAAAATAAAAAAAAAATTTTAAAAATTTCTTTTTTTGAGTGTCGGTTTTTTAGCTAAATTTGGCAACAAAAATTTTGTGACATTATTTATTATTTACTGAGCCTCATAGGCGACTTAAAAAAAGTTAAAAAAAATGAATAAAATATTAAGAAATTAAATAATTCTAAAATAATCACTATGACTAAATGACAGAAAATCAAGGATTTAATTCTAAAAATTCTTTTGGCTAAAATTTTTTCATAATTAACCTCAAGGTATTAAAAAATTAATAATTAAAAAATATATATATTACCAGTTACATCTCAATTTCAAATAAAAAATTTTAAAATTCTCTGTTCCACTAAAAAATTTTTCTAGCTATTTGTTACCGAACACGATTGTTTAGAACGTAATTCTGCTAAATTTAGAACGCCTCTTCAAAATTTTCGCTTCGGATTTAATCTATTGAATTTCCTTCTTTTTATCTAGAATTATTTTTTAACTGTTTTTTCTTTACTTTTAAATAATTTTCCTAAATTATTTAACAATAGATTTTTTTTTTCAAAAAAATTAGAACCACCACTACTTTTAATTAAAATATTCATTCATCTGCGTTTGTGAACACAAAATTAATTGTCAAATTTTGAAAATAAACAGAATCTTTATTTAAAAATTAGAAAGTAAAAATAATAATTTGATTCATGGTGTAGGTGTCAATTTATTCAATTATGTCTTATTGTAAGGAATTCTAAATAAATATATCAAATTATTTTTTTTGTTCATTTTTTAACATACAATATTTATAGAATAAAAAAATTAAAATACCTAATTAATACATTCAAAACTTATACCGCAGGCTTCAAAAATATCTTTCAAGCCTTGGTTCCGCATTTAAATTAGGTTTTTTTTTTCACTAATTTAAAGCTTAAGATTTGTGTGAAAAATAGAAATTATTTTTTTGAATAATGTATTTAATCAAGCGATGAAAATTGAATAAAAAAAAGAAAAGTTACAAAAATAATTATTTAATTTTTAATTTTTGGCAAAAACTTGGATGTTGCATCAAACTTAAAAAACTTGCGGATCAAATACTTAAAGTACGTTTAGTTTAAGAATAATTTAACAAGGACGAGCTGGTATTTGATGCATGTCCAAAAGTAGTCTGTTTATGAAGCTACAATATCGAACAAGTCTGAATTTTTGAAATATGGATAAAAAATTTTTAATGAATTAGTCAAAATTTATTAATTAAAACAACAAAAATATTTTTTAAAACAACATGTTATTTGAGAAAATAATTATAACTAACTATTGATAGATCAAATTTACTTCTTTAAAATTGAAGTAATTTTTATTTTGGAAATAATCTAAAAAATAAAAATAACAAAAAAATTTTAAAAAATTTCTTTTTTTTGAGAATCGATTTTTTAGCTAAATTTGGCAAAAAAATAAAATCATCTAATTTTATTAAAACAAAAATTTTGTGATACTATTATTATTTATTATTTACTGAGCCTCATTGGCGACTTGAAAAGTAAAAAAAAAAGAATATAATATTAAGAAATTAAATAATTTTAAAATAATTACTATGACTAAATGACAGAAAATCAAGGATTTAATTCTAAAAATTCTTTTGGCTAAAATTTTAGAAAAAATTTTCTAATAATATGCGCTCAAGTTAAACAATTAAATAAATAAACATTTTAAATTGATAAGAAAATTATTGTCAAAAAATTCATTAATTCAAATAGTCACTTTTCTAATATAATAAATAAATGTAATGGATTTACTTTGAAATTAATTCAAACAAAAGGCTCAAAATTATAATTACAATAAATAAATTTCTCACTTCAGTTTAAAAATGCTCTTATCAAAACTCACTTGCTATTTAAGGAAACGAACTTAGATAAACCAAAGTGTTTTTAATAAAAAAAGTCTATATTAAGTTTTAAATAGAGTTATTTGTTTACATCCGTTCACTTAAAGAAAATTAAAAACACCTTTCTGTAAACTTATATTATTTTTAATAGGATTTACCGAAAAGCCCTTGTTGCCAATAGCAATTATTTGGCAAAATTAGTTCGGAAACTTGGAAAGTTTCCTAAAAGTATTGATTAAATAAAATCTTACAGCTCAGACTGTTGAAAGATGAAGTTTCAAAACTATCCGCCCATTCCAGAACCGCACTGACTAAAGCGCAATTGCCGATGTCTTCAATGTACCATATTAGTTTTATCAAGTCTCCTTCTATTTCTTCTGCTGAGACTAAAATTGGACTTTTTGGTTTGCCTTGAATAATTTTTTCAATTGAATTTTAATTTTAAAAATAATAATTAAACGCAAACTTTGAAAAATTATTCGAAAATATTTTTTGTGTTCAACATTATCGCTCACAAAACCACATGAATAATTTCCTTGGTCGTTTTTGCTCACATGTTCCAAAACAAGAATAGATGTCTGATTCCATGATGAATTAAAAACTTTACTTGGATTTAAATCTACATTGAAAGTGTCGAATTTCCAATCAATATTGGCAATCGGATAACCAACAGAAACACAATCAAGCTCAGCAGATGAATTTTGAGTCAATTCATATACTTCAGTTTGGTTTTCATCTTTTAAAGCTGATGGAACTTGAAAGAAATCAATTAATTTTGTATATTTAAATCAGACTTGTTTTTAAGTCACAGTTTTAAGTCTAAGTCACAAAAATTTAAGTCTAAGTTATGACTTGACTTAAAATTTTATTTATTTTTTTTAAAGTCTAAGAATAAAAGCCAATTTTTCAGCAAAAAAAAAGGTAAATTTAATTAAATAATTAAAATTTTGAGGCAAGATTCGCACTTAGCAGTACTACTGTACTTTTTGACGAGAGCCCCCAAAGCCCAAATATCTCTTGTTCAAATCAGACTTGTTTATAAGTCACAAAAATATAAGTCAAAGTTATTACTTAAAAAAAAAAAAAAATTTAAGTCATTCACTTGACTTGACTTAAGATTTGTGACTTAAAAACAACTCTAATTTAAATTGAAGCAAGTTTTTGAGTCTTTTATGTCTCTTAAAATTCGAAAAATTTTTTTGGTTATTATGAATTATTCAAAAAAATTGACTCATTGGTCGATGGTAATTTTACGCGACTTTACGCAATATTACAATTATTCAAATTAATTGTAAAAGGGTCAAAAATTAGTTATTATTGCAGAATCTTGAGGTTTTATTTTTGGGATTAATTTGGAACCTTCTTTGATATGTGAGCTAAGCTCACGACAATATTTTAACTTGACTAATTGTTCCTGATTCATGAACCCAGCTTACCAATTTCGAGAGCTAATTTTTTGTGATCTTTGTTTTTTGACTTAAAATTTATGTAATAACTTACAAACAACTAAAAAAATCAATAGTTTTGAAGTCAATTAAAGGCTATTTCTTTAATTTCGTACAAAAATCACATGAAAGTTAAACAGTTTGCACTGAAGCAAACACCAAAGTTGAGAAGGTAATCTTAAAAGTGAATAACGACTTGATATGCGATTTGTGTAGAAGATGGTATGGAAAAAAGGTAATGGTAAGGAAAGTTTTGACAAAAAATAACCAATTTATTCTGTGATCTAAAGAACAAAAAAATATTTTATTTAAATTAATTATTTTTTAGAAAAAATTTTTTTAATTGACTTCAAAAATATTGATTTTTTTAATTTTTTGTAAATTTCATGTTCATATACATAATTTTCATGTTTTCTTTCTACTTTAATATTTTTTAACCTTTCCTAAAAATCAGAATTTTAATGAGAAATCAAAACTAAAAGTCTAATATTCAACAATCTTCAAGAGAATAATATTTGATTGAACCAGCTTTGGAAAAGTTTTTTATTCTAAAAATTTCATAAAAAATTTAAATTTTTTTACTTAATTATAAAGTAAAATTACGTAATTTTTTATTAAACAAAAAACTCTCTTTTCCAAAAATCATTTGATCGTAATTCTGAGAAATTTACCCAAAGATGTTTCTTTTTGCTTAAAAAGATGCTATTTTTTTCAAATATGTATTCAAAACATTGGTATTGTTAAATTTGTGAAAATATTTGAAAATACTCAAAATATTATCTCGATCTATAATAAGTTATAAATCTAGAAAAAAACCTTTTAAAGACTTATGAACAGGCAAAAAAATTACTCAAAATTATTTGTTGTCAATAATGAGTTTTTTTTATTAAAAATTGAAATTGAACTTTTAAATATTTGAGAAAAAAAATTCACTTGGATTTTTTTTTTTTTAGAAAATTTAATTTTTCAATTTCTAGCTCTCATTCAAATAATTTTTAGATAAAAAGGCAAAGTACTTACAATGAACGTAAAGCATAAAACTTTTGCTTATATTTGAATATTCTTCATCAAAGCAAGAGTATCTACCCATATCATTTCTGCTGACATTTTCGAACTTAAGCACCGATGTTCCGAATGTTTCATTAGAGTATTTAAGTTGATATTTTAATTGATTATTTATTTTTATTTTTTCGCTCCATATCAATTTAGGCCTGGGATGTTTGCTCATAGAACATTCAATAGATGCATTATCAAATTCGTTTACATGAATTTCACCTGATTTATTTGCAAAAAAAGGTCCAAACCGGATAAATAGATCAAAATTTTTTTTTAATAATTTATCCAGACAACACGAATAAGTTCCATTGTGCAAATTAAATAAGCTTTTTTTAATGTTTAAATAAATAGTCTTGCGAAAATTTTTATAGTCATAGATTTCAATAAAATTTTTTATTATCTTATTATCTTTTATAAATTTAATATCCGGTATAGGATAACCGATTGAGTAGCAGCTTATATTGACCTGATCACCTTGCATTATATTAAGTTGGTTTGGATCACTGATAAGCTTGATTTGTGGTCCGAAATCAACTTTTATGTCTAGCTTATTGCTGACCAGAATTTGACCATTGGTCAGCGTTATCTCACACGAGTAGATGCCATTGTCTTTTGAATAATTTAGGGAATAGAGTTCCAGACTAAGTTTGTCAAAATGAAAAGAATTATGTGATAATTTTGCATCAGATAAAACTTTGGAGTTTTTGATCCATTTTAGATGATCCATCTGCTCTGTTGTGATTCCAGTTATATTGCAACGCAAGGTTGCACGAGACCCTTCTATAAACTTTGAATCCGAGTTTAAACTCACAGTTACATTCCCTTTAAAACAAAATTAATAATTATTTTAATTAGGAACAAAAAATCAAATACATTTAAAACAAACTTTATTTGATTTTTCACCTGCAAAGCCAAAATAACTTAAAACACTTATCATGTAACAATATTTGGTATTGACAAAATGGTTTTTAATTCGTATAAGAGAGTTGTATTCTAAAAAAATTGAATTTTAAAATAAGATTATGATGGGTTTAGAAGTGAGTTTAAAGTAAAATCATAAAAAAAAACCAAAATTGAAAATAAAAGATGGAACATATAATTAATTAAAAAGAAAAAAAGAGGCATTAAAAAAATATAAATTAGAAAAGGTAAAAACAAAAAGTTCAATACCGTAAACCAACTCTTAGAGCATTTTTTGTGGGGTTAAAGGTAAAATTTAAAAAAGTTTAAAAATTAATTTAACGCGGCTATCGGATTTGAATTTTTGAGTAATAAAAAAAGAAATGTCAATTTTTGTTCCGTCTGATAATTATCGAAATCTAAACCGCATCCAATTCAATTAATTTTTTAATAAACTTTCAAAAATTTTACCTTTAATCTCACAAAATCTGCAAAAATAACTAACGTAAAATAGCCTAATAAGGTTCCCTATTCTTTTTTAATTGCATTTTTGGATAGAAAAATATATGAGAATTCTCAATCTAATCACCGAAATTATCCCAAATTTTTTATAAATCATTTTACCCCGAATGGTTAATTTGGTGATGGGTGCTAAAGAAGTGAATCCAGCAAACGTACCAAAAGCACGACCAATTGAAGATTTTTGGGAAAATTTGAAAGCTAAAGTTTATGAGGGAGATTGGAAGGCAAAAAATCTCAGGCAACTCGAAAACAAATTCGCGCTTGCCTGAGCAATATCAACCCAAAGGTTGTACAAGACAATGCCAAGAGTGTTCGCTCTAGGCTCAATATCATACGTCGTAATAGAATTCAATACCTTAAGTGATATTATTTTTTCAAAATAGGAGGGTTCAGTTATAATTAAAAAAAAAATTCAAAACCTAAGTTAAATAAAAAAAATTTTTATGATAAAATTAATTTTGTGCCATTTTTTATTCTACAATCGTTATGTTTGGCAATTCAAGATTAAATATGTCAGCTAAAAAATTAATAAGCCTCTAAAGTTAAGCTTGTAGTTTCGCACCAAAAAATGAAATATTTAATTAGATTTTAAAAAAATTAAATTTTTATCTTTTTACCCATAATTGAAGAACAAAAGTAATTTGGACCACAAACTCGAGTTCTATTTTTGTTAGATTTTAAAAAGCATTTGTTCTCAAATCTGTTCCATGTGAAAGCCAAGCAGCTTGTGTTCAAGGCACATTTATAAAAACAATCATTTAAGTTCAGATGGTGCATTGATTGATTGGGATCATCAAAGTCGTGCAAGTTGCTTTCAAAATATTGATCGAAATAGCTCGATTCATTGATTGAGGAATGGATTAGATAAGTTCTGAGCTTTACTGGTTCGATGATGGTCCAATTAAGAGCAACTGTAAAGTCATTGTTTTCCACTTGAATTCTCAAAAAAGGTTTTAATTTGGCTAAAAATAATAAAAATAGAAATTGAGTTTTTCAGCTTCAAAGTTTACTTAAAACATAGGAAATCAAATTTGATGATCTTTGAATTCCGAGTGGAGTTTTGTAACTAATTTTGATTTTATAATTTGAAAAAAGCTTCAAATCGTCAAGAATAAACTGATTCGAAAAAGCTAGATAAAAAAAATAATATAATTTTTTATCAATGCTTTTAAAAATTTACATATAATTGTTCTTGAAACTACGGTGGGAACTTTAATTCCATTAATAGGATCAAAGCTATTGATTAGATGGCAATTTCCGTGAGTGATATTAAATGCATATTTAATGCAGTCATGGGCTTTCGAGCATTTGCTAAAACATTCTTGTTCAGACTTGCAAGTACCTATTGCGGGTGGCAAAGGCAATTCAAAAAAATTCTGATAATTTGTCTCTAAATTTTGATAAAAATAATACTTTTACTTATCTACGTATCATAGAGATTTATTTATGTAAATTTTTTCATCTCTTTAAAAAATGTAACAACAATTTTTTCGGAAAAATGTTGAATCTTGAATAATTGATACTGAATTATTATTTTGAACATAAGGTATTAAAAATGTCAAAAATTTGATTTTATCAATTATTAAATTTTTAAGATTAATAATTAAATTTTTTCGGGGTATTATTTTTCGATATCTTAAATTGCTAAAACGATCACAAATAAAATAATGTCTCCTAATTAAATTAAAACCAATACCTTAATTTTCTGATATATTCCCTAAAATTAATAAGTTTTATCACTTATTTCACTTATTTTGTCTCCAATTTGTTATTTAAAAACTACGAAAAAAAAGCCAAAAGAAAATATAAAGAAAAAGAAAAATTATCTAGAATACTAATTAGGTAAGTGATAACTCATTAATAAAGAATATACAATAAAAAAAATTGTAAAAAAATAATAAATATTGAGTATTTTTTTAGAAGACAGATTCAGTAATTTAAGAGATGAATTAATCACCACCTAATTTTTTTTTAATTAACAAATTGAACATATTTTTAAAGAGTTTTACAAGTTTGACTAAGAATCTAAAATTAAAAAGAAAATAGAAATTCAAATTTTTGATTTGAAATTCTAGTTTCATAAAGATTTTTAATTTTAATGAAAAATTTACAAGTTATTTATTGACTTGTTCTTTACTAATAACTAATTTTACTTATTTTTTTTTACTACTAGGTGAACCTATTCTTTTAGTTCATTAATTAAGATTACTTGTGAATTAAAACAATAATTTATTATGAGAATTAAATTATTTCACTAATTTTTCTAGAGTGTTGCCGGTTTTGTGGAATCCAGTACACAAGAACAGAACAAAATGATAAAAAATTATTTTTATATATAAGTTCAAAATTATTTTTGTGAATGCAAAATGGTGCAACACACACTTTGGCAGTTGATGCAACTGTTGCACCATGCTGCATTTACAGAACTAATTTTGAACTTAAATTTTTTTTAAATCAACTACCCCATGGTTTGATACTTGATGATTATAATCAATTAAAAATAGGTTTTCATAGAAAAAATCGCTAACTGATCACTCTATAAGTCGCATCAGCAACTATTATTTAATTAATTATTTTTTTAACTTTATTTTTACTTCTAGTCGGCATTGTGAAATTTCATACAAAACTTCCAATACAAAAATAAAAAAATTTTATAACTTTTGTTCTTAATGTCAAAAACTTGTTCTGCAAATGTAACAAAGTGAAACAACTTTTGTTTCACCTACTGCGGAAGTCTGCGAATTCTGCAAAATTGAACCCTATCTGAAAGTATTAAAAATAAAACGCAATTAATTTGCACAGATTTTGCAGACTTCCGCAGTAGGTGAAACAAAAGTTATTATGAGGGTATTGTAAGTTTTGTATGAAATTTCACAATGCTCTTCTATACAAAAAATAGAATAGAAAATTCATCGCATATTATAAAATGATTTTTAAATACAAATAAAATGTTTTTCATGTAAAACTTGTTGTTTATTAGAAAGTTGAACTTTTTAAAAATGACAAATAATTAATAATTTTTTATTAAAATAATTAAAATTGCATAAAAAAATCTCTCTTGAATAAAATTATTTTTAAGATAAAAACGCATAATAAATCGTGCTTCGTGAAAAAAATTATCTTATTAAAAAAAAAAATCATGCAATAAAATCTTTTTTATATTTGAGAAACATTCTATATCAAGAAAAAAATCAAATGCATTAATATTCTGTTGATAAATTTTAGAACTTATTATTAGTTAAAATTAAAATAAATATTTATATATGAGAGCAAAAGAAAAAAGCATGTAGACCGACCAAGCGGTTTTCAATTACGCTTTACTTATTTTTACTAAAGGGACATTTCATTTTAAAATTGTTTTTCAGAATTAAAAATTAAAAAATTTTGCACCAGAATCACATCAAAATCTACTTTTGTTTAAAAACACATTAAAATAAGTAGTTTTACACAAAATTTAAGTTCACTTTTTTAAAGTTTTCAAATTTTTTTCAAAATTTTTCACTAAACAATTAAATTGACTTTTAGATTTTTTGATAGAGTATTAAACAGATGAATTTTGTTAAGAAATAAAAATTTATATCTAAAATAAAAAATGAAAATAATATTTGAACAAGCAAGTTTTGCATCTAATTTTAAATTTACTTTTAAATTCATCTCTATGAAACAATAAATTTCAGTTTAGTTTAATTTTTGTTCATACCTGAGGACAATAATTTGAAATCAAAATTATCTTTAAAAGGCTCTTCGTTAAGTGAAGTTTGAATATTAAATCGACTAATTGGGTAATTTTTAAATAAACCAAATTGTTTCCAGCTAATTTTTAGACTATTATTTCCTACTCTTTCGACGGTAATGAATAAATCTATAAAAATTTATTAAGCTATAAAATTAATTAAAAAAAAGGCTTTTTACTTATTCTAGTGTCCAAATGTTGATGCGACAAATCAGAAAATTGGGTCCATTTTTTCTCAATCCCATCATAAACCATTACTCGAAATCTGTATAAATCATTATATGGAAAATTTTTTATCTCAATTTCTCTGTTGCTATCTAAATTTCAGAAAATTTTTATTTTAAGATTTTATAAACAGCAAATTTGAAAAATCCATTATTGATATAAATGC
The DNA here is from genome assembly GCA_016802215.1 of Brachionus paranguensis. Classification (NCBI taxonomy): domain Eukaryota; kingdom Metazoa; phylum Rotifera; class Eurotatoria; order Ploima; family Brachionidae; genus Brachionus; species Brachionus paranguensis. The sequence continues at coordinate 250,265 of JAESIX010000024.1, read as the reverse complement.
TTCAAAAATTCGTCTAAAAAAGTAAAATTTTGAAAAACTTTATTATTTATCACCAATCTTATTTTTAAGGTATAATAAAGATTTATGATAATATAAGCTCTAAATTTTGTACACTTTTTTTTCATTGATTTATTAGTTTTAATTTTTAATGAGTATTTACAGTGGTGAAAATTAAAAAAAATAAATACCGTGAATCCTTGCAAATTACCCTGCGTTTATAAATAGTCATAAGCCCAGTACCTAAGACTCGGTTACAACCGTGTTTTTTTTCTATTTCATTTTTACTTAGACCTCTAGACTTATATAATAAAATAAAAACAAACCTTATAATTTTAAAGTTTAAAATTACACTATTACCCCAGTGTCCTCTTTTTTTTTATTTTTCATTCAGTAGTGCTATGAATGATTTTCATGTGATTTTACGCTAAATTTCGTAAATTTACGTAATTTATGTAAAACCAAAAGGGACTAAAAAGTGGTTATTTTTTCGTATTTTTTGTTAAAATAAATCTAAATTTTTTTTTGATCAATATTAATATGAAACTGGCAGTTATGAATTTTAAAAATGTTCAGAACAGCTATTTTGGAATTTCTTATCTTCTTCCTAAAACTAGTCCAATTTCTTTTCACCTAAATACAAATTATTTATTTAAAAAACATATTGTTCATCTAAATTCACCTATGGTCGTGAAGCTCCCACTCTTAATTCGATCACAAAAGATCAAATAAATAAATTCTAAAACAACTTAATTCGACAAATGTTCAGTTTAAAACCCTACTGTCTCTTATCAAGAATCATAAAAACACTGAAAATATTCAACTTTGATGAACTTAATCTATTTTATTGACCAACTTTTATTAATATAATTAAATAAAATCATCTCTCATTACAATTTTTAAAATCTATGATTATCCTATCTATGATCCCCCTTCTAATAAATCTTTTTCATCTGATTTGGTATTTATATCCAAGTACTTTAAAATGTCCAAAACCTCAAATATTACTGTGAATATAAACCAACTAAGAGAAAATCTTAAGAGTAATCTTATTTATAATGACGGTATATCTGATTCAATCTGGTTATGTCTAAACAATTTAAAATTAAAACATTATAGAACTCTTTTAAATCAACTAATTCAATATAAAAGAAATACATGACATTTTGGTACAAGTTTTCATATTTTATACTTAAATGCTTTTTTCTATTTTCGAACTTACATTTTTTTTAATTTTGTAATTTTAATTTAAAGTAACAATTTTTTTTATTATTGCTTCTACTTAAAGGAGGTTAATTCAATGCAATAAATAAATAAATAACCTTTTTTACACAATTTTAGATGGTAAAAATGGTTTAAAAAACCTAGCAGTACAATTCTTCTCCTTCTTTTTCCTTTCCAATTCTTTTTGCTTATTTTCTTCAAAGGAAAGAAAGAAAAAGAGGACAGGGTTGTGTGTTTATAATGAATAAGCTTGGATTATTTAAAAGATACGAGTTTTAAATGACATGCTTAAGATTTAATAAAATTTCATTTTATCTTTTATAATGAATTTTTATAATTTTTGAAAATTACTATTAATGAGTGCTTAGCTTAGAATATTAATTCCTTTAAACAGGCTGTTAACAAACTTAATTTTTATTTCAAGAAGAAAATGAAAATGTAAATATCCAACATTTTAAATTTAGATGATGAAATTATTATTTTAAATTATGATGATAAATACAACCATTTATTACCATAATTAAATAATGGTAACAAATGGTTATTTTTATCAACCAGTAAAAAAAAGAGGACACCATGGTTATAGTGGAAGCACATTAAAAAAGGTAATCGTATTTTTTCATTCAAATTTGAACAAAACAAAACAATAGGTTTATTTTAACATAAAATACAAAAAAAATTACCACTTTTTAGTTTTGCGTAAATTCTACTATATTTTTAAGGATTTAACATGAAATTACGTCAAAAAACCACTTAAATATACTTTTTATTTAAAGTAAGTTTATCATTGTTTAATAAAAATACGTATTAAATTGAAAAAAATGATGTTTTTATGGAACTTAATCATTAAAAGAATAAACATAATGAGACAGAAATCTCTGAAATCATTACTTAAATTCCAATTTTAAATAGTAACAAGATCAGAAAACACTGAAAGAAAGAAATTAAAAAAAAACTTCCTCAATTTAGAAATTGATCAAATTTCTCCCGAAATTTTGAATATTTTTGGAATTAGAACTTTTAAATTTATTGTCATAAGAAATAATTTCGAATAAAGTTTGTGTCACCAAATTACCTGTTATATCAAAATTTTCCTCATTTTCCCATTCCCATTTCAAACTTGATTCGTTTGCAGATTTTTTTTTTAGGTAACAATTATTTGTGATATCAAATTTATAAATCAGGTGATTGCACTCAAAAGTCTTTATACACTGCAATATACATTCAAAATTCGATTTGACAGTTGTCGACTCGATAACTTCACCAGATGTTGAATTTACTTTTTCAAAGTTTACTTTATATTTAAAGTAAAAATTAATAAAATTAAAATGAATTTTTTCAAATATTCACCAGGCCATTCATTTATGTCGTATTGAAAATTGTCTTTGCTAAACTGAACTCTGAGCCTGAGATTTTCTTGTAGATCTGATTTTCTATAAATCCATTTAACGAGAACCGTATTTTCATTTTTCTGCTGCAGATCGGTAATAACAGGCTTATCTTGAGAAGAAATATTTAGAAAATTTATTTTTAAATCTGTCAAAAAATTACCTATTTGAGAAAGCACCAAGTGGAACAAGAGCAAAAATAGAAAAAACATATTAGTATGAGTTTATTTTCGAGTCATATATGAATAAGACTTGAGCTTTTTTTCACTTTTTGAAACCAACTATTTAGGAACTTAAAAATATTTTCGACAAAAACAAAATGAGAAGATAAGCTAAATTGTTTAATAATTAAGGAGATGAGATTGAGAATTGAGTTTCATTAAGGTTAATAAAACAAAATCTTAAGATTGTTTTTTAATTCATAAATCAAGTAAATAACTTTTTAAAAGTTAGAAAACAAAACCACAGTCATCTTTTATTCTTGTTCTTTTGAAAACTAAATATTTCAGTTTGCTAAAGGCTTTAAAAAATAAAGTTTAAATAGATCACATTAAGAAAGATTAAGATAAAATTTAGAGACAATAAAAATATTTTGCAACAATTAATCACTAAGAGTAAATAAAGCTTAAAGACCTGGAAATAGACTGGCCACAAAATTAAGAAGCGAACAAAAAGCTAAAAAATTGATTTATTTACTTCAAAATTAAAGTCCCAAGATTAATTCTTATTTTTTTCTAAAATCAGTTTTAAATTTTTCATTATTCATTTTTTAAAAAAAATAGAAAAAAATGATCTTTGATTTAAAAACTCTTGAAAATATAAAACATTCAGTAAAAAAATCTTCTTAACAAATCCACTCACACACGAGAAGACTGTAAAAAAGCTAGAATAAAAAAAATTTATAAAATAATATTATTTTTTATAAAATCAAAATTAGCAAAAGCATTTATCAATTATATTAAAATGAAAAGGTTAAAATATTTGAAATTTAATTTAAACTTTGATTAAAATTGGTTCTTTTAGAAATATTAATGGTATGTCATTTAATAATACGAAATTGGGACTCATAACCCTACAGGCTAGAAGAGAGAGAGGCGATCTTATCGAATACTTCAAGATTAGCAAAGAGTTTAGTCGTGTAGATTGGCATAATCCAAACAAGTTAATGAATTCACTGTCCATTGAAGGTCCTGCTGGAAATATACGAGGTCAAAAGCATAGACTTGTAAAGCAGTTAGCGAGAATTAGGCTAAGAGAGCACTTTCTTAGCAATAGAGAGGCTGAAAACTGGAACAAGCTACCAAATGATGTAACTGAAGCCGAATCTAAAAATAGTTTCAAAAACAAGATAGATCGATTTATTGCCACCCAAAAGCCTAAAACTAAAAAAAAAACTTTTTTAATGATATTTAGACTAAATTCAAATTTATTATTAAGTATTTCTTAAGAAGATTATGTATTTTTAGTCGTTTTAGCTATCATAGTGAGACCCTTGAGTCTCGCTCTATAGGCATACCTATTGTAGCTTACATTATTATTATTATTATTATTAATATCATACTTATTTAAATTTAAGTATTCAAATCGCTTAAAAGTTCCTTTTGAGCTTCCAGGTCTGTTACTGGAGTTAACTGACGAAGTTTTTGCTGGTTACATGTTAATGAATCGTTTTCTAGGTTGTTCTGTTGCAAATTTTTTAAAATGGTTTTCAAAGAGAATTCATTTCCATCCGATACACGAATCTTTTATTTTGTCTTCAAAATTATTTTCAAGTGATAACAATTTTGATTGAGAGCTACTTGGTCTAATAAAATTTTCAGTCAATTTCCAAATTGAAAGAGATCTTAATTGATCTTAATAGCCTTTTTAATAAAAATTAGGTTCGAGAAAAATATGTGAATATAAATAAATTTTAGAATATTCTTGAAAATTAATTTATTTTAATTAAAAAATTAAATTTTTATAATGTTCGAATTAAAATTTTAAAAAAGAAAATTTTTGAATCAAAAATTAAATATAATCGAAATTAAATGGGATGTGTAAGCTAAAATAGCAGCAAACAGATCTAATTTCGCCCTAGGTTCACTTAAACGTGCCTTCAAATGCTGGAAATGCGACACAGTCAAGACCTTATACTGTAGTTTAGTGAGACCTCACTTTGAATATGCAGCATCAGTTTGGAACACGTAAGGGGGGATATTAAAACATTGAGAGAGTCCAAAGAAGGGCCACAAAACTCTTACCAGAACTTAGGAGACTATCTTATGAGAAAAGGCTTAATATTATTATTATTATTGTTATTAATGAATATTTAAAAGTATTAAAAATAGACTTGTTTATAAGTCACAGTTTTAAGTCTAAGTCACAAGAATTTAAGTCAAAGTTATGACTTGACTTAAGATTTTTTTTAAGCCAAATTTTCCGGCTCTATCGACACTTGCACAAAAATTTTATCAATACCTGCTTCATCAGGGCCAGTTGAAAGGCTTTTATCTAAATCTGGTTACATTAACAGACGACATAGGTCAGGATTAACAGTCAAAAATTTGGAAGCAACTACTTTATTGATATCAAAAATTGATTTATTAAATGAATAGAGAATGAAATAGTTTTATTTATTACATTCCTTTATTTGTTTAATATATAATTTAATTTAATAAAAAATATGAAAAAACAATGTATTGAAATTTATTTCGTTTAAAAAAATTTAAAATTTACTTTGAAAAAAAAACTTTAAGTCATTGACTTGACTTAAGACTTGTGACTTAAAACAAGTGTGATTTAAAATAAAACGAAATTAATTTGCACAAATTTTGCAGACTTCCGCATTAGGTGAAATAAAACTTGATTCACTTTGTTTAATCTGCTGCTTTAATCTCTTATTACGACAGTCTACCCGGAACTAGAAAAAAGCTTTTTCTGATGAAACCGACGTTGAAGAAGTACAAAAAACTAAATTTTACAAATTTTTAATTTTTCAAAAATATGTTATTCAAAATTTCATTTTTTAAAATAATTATCAGTTGACTTAATCAAAAATTAAGTTCGAATTTTAATTTAAAAATAAAAATAAATTAAATTTAAATTCAAATTTAACTTATGTTCCAAAGAGCTTTTTTATTGATTCCTCATAGCGTTTAATAAATTATTACATCATTTGAATTACCTTGAATCGATCGAAATTATTTTTAAATTAATATCAATAACAAGCTTTGAGATTTCACAAATTTTTTTGCTTATACTTAATCAGTATCGATTGCATTAATATGGCTCTTTAACTTTTTAAATAAAGATCAAAATTAAAATTTTTTTAATTTAAATAGTTTTTTTTTTCAGGTCTAAAATCAAATTAAAGGTTTATTTCAGAGAATATTTTTGAGTGACAAAACGATTGTATCAGCTGTTCATTTGATCATTTTCATCTAGTTCACACATAGCTTTATTTTTCAAGTAATTATTATTATTTTGTTCTATATGTTTTTTTAAATTTTTTAAAATATTCCTTTATCATCAAATTGATAGTAAAAAATTCAAATTCCATCCTATTCTGATTAAGGACAGAAGAGTTTTATTTTGATTGTTATTTATTATAAAGGTGCTTTAATATAGAATTTCTTTTCTTTTTAATCCAACTTTTAACAGAATATTTATTTCAAAAAATAAAAAAAATTATTAGAAAAAAATAAGCAACCACCACATAATAAATATTATTAAAATATATTTTCGGAAAAATTAAATCTTTAAGTAAAAATAAAAAGTATTGTGTGCACTGGCGTCACTTGCAATTCTTAATTAATACCAATACTTTACTGTTCTCAAAATAATAGAATCAAAAACAACCACCGTTTGGAGAGAAAATTCACAAAAACATTTTATTTACAAACCGTCGAAATGGAAACGCTGCGACTCAATCTTTCGTTCTTTTTCATCCAATTTCTTTTTTTTTATTTTAAATAAATTAAAAAAAAAAGAATTTCTAAAATAAAAAAATTACTCTTTCTCTAAACTGAAGTAAACCGATCATGATAATTAGGCATATCATGGTACTTCCCAAAGCAATGCCAGTAATGAGTATATTTTTTGACGGAGTGATGAACAGCTGCATTTTCCAGCTAGATTTTTAATTAATATTTTTTGAATCAAAAATTTAAACAGATCTTACTTATAGGTATTATATCGAGGATATGGATTGATGACAAGTTGTGAATTTGGAATGATTTGATGCCATTCTTTAGAAAAGCCGTGAATTTTTCCATTATCTGCCAAAATTCCGACTGTCAAGTGTTCCACAAAGTTGGGAGTGGGTCCTAGGCCAAAAATGATGTATGGCAATTGAAGTGACATATAGCTGCTTTGAGATAGTTGAGTTGCGTACATGACCACTTTCTGATACTCGTTTGAAATTGATTCAATTTTTACCAAGGCTCCTGGATAATTGAGTCCATAGGGAATACTTTGAAAAGGACATTTTGCTTGACTGCAAAGACCTGGAATCACCATTACCTTAATAAAGTATACATCGTCGTAGTAGTCGTTTTTGAGCGCTTCTATTCGATAGTTAACTCCATCACTTTCTTGTTCTTCGACTACAAGCAAGATATCCAAATAGCCGTCATCGTACAAGTCAAAAAAAGATGCTTGGACTACATTATTGTACGAATAAAGACTCGAAATATGCTGGTCCATTTCAAATGTGCGATTGAATGTGGAAGATGCATTGAGACCATTGTTTGGTATGTTTTTCATCAAAACAGCAAACTTTTCTTTGATTTCACTTCTAAGTACAAAATAAATTTTCAATTTTTTTGAATTTTTGGGTCTTCCCTGTTTTGTGACCAGTTGGTCACCAAAAATGCGACCAAGTACTTGACTCACGGTTTTTGGTGACCAGAAAATGATATTTACTTGGTCACTCGATAAAAAAACTGGTCACAAGGTAAAATTCCTGGTCACATCGTAATTTTCCTGGTCACTTAAATTTTCGACTTGCCAATGTTCATCAACTAAAAAAAATGAACTTAGCATTGATGCCAGTGATGATGGTGTTGAAGGCGATTTAAGTGAAATTTTTGGAGCGTTGGAAAGTCAATTAAAAAATGTTGAAATTTCTAGTCCTAGAAGTAAATCGCAATATTACAAAAAGAAATCTGAGGAGATACCAGAAGCACCAAAAGACGTTCAATATGAAGTTAAAAAAGTTATTAGTGGAAAAAAAATCCAGTTGAGTGTGATGTTTGTGGAGGTTTTTATGAAGGTGTCAAAGGATTAAAGTTACATAAAATTAGATCTCATAAATAAGTTTGATTTAAATTTTTTATGAAGAAATTGATTATTTTTTGACATTAAAACTAAATATTTAATAAAATTTTACTGGTCACGAAAAAATTACTGTATGATTTTTATGGTCACAAGGTAAATTTCCTGGTCACAGTAGAATTTTTACCTATGTTCTGGACTGTGACCAGGCTGGTCACAAACTGGCAGTCAAGTACTTGGTCATATTTTTGGTTACCAACTGGTCACAAAACAGGGAAGACCCGGATTTTTTTGGTAGTAATGGATCATGTATTTGATAACATTTCGCCAAGATTTTTTATTTTTTTAACGATTTAATTATTTTAATTAAAGTATTAAATTATTTAATTTTTTTTCATTTAATGTCATTTTTTTAATCAAAAGAATTTTTTTCTTTCAAATATTTATATTATTTTGAAAGTTCCCTTGGGACTTGTTTGAATGACTTTTAAAAATTAATTGTCAAATATAACTTCAAAAGCCATAAAATAAAAATAATTTCAAAAGCTGAAATGTGACAATAGGAACAACGTTATTTTATAAAATTGATTATGTATTGTGTCTCAGCTGATATTAAGAATGTATCTCTCATAATTCAGTTTCAATAAAACATTAAACTTTATAAAAAAATTACTGCTTTCACCGAAACTGAAAATTTTAAAATCATCTTGAACACTTAGAAAATATTTTTTAAAATTAAAAAAATATTTCAAAAAATTAAATTTTCGAAAAACATAATGAACATTTCAACTTTAAATTTTGGGATAGATCGTTTAAATATCATATTCAGGGTACACATGTACCTTATTTTTATTTCTTTAAATTACTTACTTTTTATCCACATTTTGGAGAACAATCATGAGATCCAAATAGCCATTTAAATTATAATCTCCGGATTTTACACTTATACTGTTGCCCCAGGATGATTTGAATTCGCTTTGGGGTATAAATCGATAATCACCAAAATCAATGGGAACTTGATTCCACTAAAAAAAATACATAATTTAAAATCAACAAATAAACTTTAAATTTTATTTGTAAAATATTTAAGGACAAAAAAAATTCCTTCAAAAATTCAATTGAATTTTCCGATTTTAATATTTGGATTTTTTTAGTACAATATTTAACTTTTACTTTTAATCACTGAAAATTAAATCCCAAAAATTAAAAAAAGAAACACTTTTTAAACAAATCAAATTATAAAAATAAATCTTTTTAGAAAAAATTATAAATAATGCTTAAAAATGAATAGATTTAAAAAATGAAAAAAATTTAAATGCTACCACTTCTAAAGAAATTTTTTTTTGATACTTAAGTACTCTGTTAAAAGATGGTATAATCGTTCAACTTATGTATTTCTGCGATCAATTTTGAAATATTATGCATCTTTTTTTATTACTTCTTATATTAAAATTGTTTTGTTTAACTTCTTGGATTTTAAAAGATAGCAAATAAAGTTTTTGGTTTTCATGATCACTATATTTTTTTACTTCCACTCAAACAAAATACACAAATTTATACAATCCGAAGATTTACTGATTTAAATTTCAATTTTAGCTAAAAAAATTAAAAAATAAAAGTTGAAATTACAAATAGTGGCAGCTACTATTACTAAACTATTATTATAAATGCTCAATTTAAATTAAAACAGTTTGTAAATATTTTTAATACAAAAAATATTTGTGAACAAAATTAAAAGCAGAAACTATTTTCTCAATAATTAATGTTGAACTTCATTTTACTATTCTGCAAAAGTCTTACCAAATTTTTAACTTCAGATTTATGCATAACACATGGTGAATGTTCAGCATCGTTAGAGTAGCATAAAAAAATATGTCTCTGCATTTTACTTAATTTGGAAAATATTTAAAACTTTCATTTAAAAATATGAATCAGTAGAAAATTGTGTGAAAGAAATTAAAGATGAAAGAGCAGTTCAGAACTCAGTATAGACTGCAAAAGTAATATTGATCACTGACTCGAGAAAAAGTCATTGAAGTAAAACTGAGAAATAATCTAAAAGATAGATTAAAAATTTGGAAATAAGCAGTATTGCATTCAGGTTAACTTAAGAAAATTATTTTTTTTTAAATTAATTTATTTGAGTTTCTAATAAATCATTTTAAATTCTATAATAATTATTCTAATGACTCAAACAAATGACTAAGATTAGAAACTCAAATGAGTTATTGACAGCGAAGTGAAGAAACCAGTTGGAATTTTTTTTGTAGCTTATTATGTCTGTTATTTTCACCTTTTAATTGAATTTTACGAACATACATGAATTTTACGTATTTTTAGGTCAATTTTAATAGTAAAATAAATAATCAAAAATTTAAAAAGCATAACAGAAAATCTTTGATTAATTTCTGACAAAACAAATTATATTTTGATAATTTCTGAAGAGGTATTAAAAATTCTTATTGATAATGGAGGTAAATGGTCAAAATTCTAAATTTTAAATTAGAATTTTAAATAATTAAAATAAATAAATTTTTTTATCTTATCTCAAAACAATCAGCTTTTTAGCAGTTTCTAAAAAAAGTTTTTCAAAAGTAATTTAGAGTGTTTTTTTTGCAAAATCTTCATAAAAACTTAAATCTTTTCATTTTTTTCATAATTTTGTAATTTAACAAAAAATAACGTAAAATCCAAGTAAAATGAGAATGAATTTTTTTGTTTGTTTTCTAATAAAAATATTTCTGTTTCAATATTTTTCTAATTAAAAATAAAACTTTTATTTTTCATAACAATTAAAGTTGTATTTATTTGCTCCCTATTTGAACACATGTTATATTTTATCGTATTTAATAAATTAAAATTTTTTAAATTTTTAAAGTTTAAGCTAAATTTTACTTTATTTAATTTGCGAATAAATATAAAAGATTTGGAACATTGTTCGTCATTGCAACATGGAAGTAAATGCTCAATTTCACCATCACTATCGAAATCAGCAAACAAAGATTGTCCGTAAATAAACAACTGGTTGGGCACCGAGTAGGAATCGGTTTTTTCATATTTATATGTCACCGCGTTGAATTCAAGCACATAAAAACGAGTTTTTTGATCATCATCTTGACCAGTCAACACCAAATCAGACTTTAAATCGCCATTTACATCCGTAATTGTATGAGCAAAGCCATTTTTTAATTTTACATTATCCAAGTAAATAGAGTCCATCTTTTGCAAATTTCCATTTAAACTTAGAAAAAGAAGTTGAAAAATTTTTATTTTCAAGAAACAAAAAATCCTACTCAAAAAAATACAAGCTGACGTTTTGATCATTGGTGTTTACCAAGACCTCAAGTTTTCCATTGCCGTCAAAGCTTTAAAAAAAATTTTTTAATTTTATCCAAATAATTTCTAATTTAAAATTACTCGGCAACAAAAGGTTGATCAAGTAAATTTAAGTTTGTTTTTTTCTCAACTCCAGCTTCATTGTGAAATTTGGCGCTCCTCTGTCCCTGATAAAAACTCATTCCAAAGTGGTCGCCCATTTTATAGGTGACTAATAAATCCATGGCTGAGTCACCGGTAAAGTCTCCAGGAACTATGTTGACAATGGGTGAGCCAACTCTTTGGAGAAAATTTTAAAATAATAAAATTTTTTTTGCCTTTTTTGCTTACTTGAGAACCTGAAAGCGGGAGAAAAGCGGCTCTTTTTCCTGTGCGAGCCATATTTCCATTTGGTCTCCGGATTTAGTCACGCAAATGATGTCAACACGCTTGTCAGCGTTGAAATCACCGTATGCGTGTGGCACACACTGGATTTTATTGAACAGATCACTGCCTATAGGTGAAAATGTGTCTTTGATCGAAATGCAAAAGTTTGTGAGACTAAAGATGATGGCCAAATTTAGACCCAAATTGGACTTATTCATACTGATGGTCAATTGAATATTTTTTGTGGGGTTTACTTAAAAACTTTAACCATAAAAGCAAAAAATATTAAAAAAAAACAAATTTTCAAAGCTATTTTCTAATGCAAATTATAAATATATTGCAAGTTTTATTATAATTTTTATTTTATTTTAGTATGTTGTTGTGTTGATTATAAGCTAAGACTATCATTTGCATTTTACATAATATAAGGTACGAATTTATGATTGCAAAAAAAACCTTATTTGTAGTTTAGCTAGAATAAATGCGCACAGTCATTAGCCCATAGATTATTAGAGTAAATTAATTTATCTTTATGTTCTTAAGGATCCCATACAAGACATAGAAAACAAATAGAAATTTGGGTTAAATATATAAATTGTGTTTTGCATGGTTCTTACAAAATTAGTTTTCATACAGTCTCTAATTGAGAAATTTAAGTTTGGTCAAACAAGCCCTACAAAACTCAACAATTTGAAAATTTATAAGTTTTAAGTTAGACATACTATTTTAAAAGCTGTCAAATGACCACAATTTAACACTGGAGTTTTTTTTTGTTTAACAAAAAAAATGTCATTGCTTTAGAAGAAATTTTAGTTTTGAAAAAATCGTGATTAAGAAAATGAATCTAAAATATTCTAAAATTAAAAAAATTAAAATTGAGAGATTTTTATAGAAACTTAATTGTCACTTGTTAGAATTATTAATGAATTGCTAATGTAAAATATTTTATTTTTTCAATTAAATTTTTATTTTAATTTGATAGCATAAATAAATTTAAAAAAAAACAATTCACATAATTAAAATAATTTTATTAAATCAAGTGAACTGGATAAGACCTCTGGTAAACTGCAATTCAATCACCATTTCAGGACCTGCACAAGTAGTGTTGCGGCGTAGCTAAAGTTTTGATAAATTGTTAATTTAAAAAAATAGAAAATAAAGATTTTTTCAATTTATTTGTTTTTATATTTTATAACTCATAAGTTGGATAATTTTTGTGTAATTTTCATATAATAAAATTTAATTTTGTTGAAAAAAGATTTTTTCCACTTCGAGCCTTCATGTTCTAAAATTTCTGGCTATGTCCCTGGATTCAATGATCAACTAACTCCAAAGCTGAAAATTTTTTTGAAACACTTTTTTATAATTAGCTAAAGTTTTAAAATAAAATGCTAATATTTTTTTTAAATAGATTTTAATTCTTAAAATTTTTTTTTATTTTTTTAAATACAATGAATAATATTATTCACCTAATTTTAACTTTAAAAAATTTTAGCTTACCTTAATTTTTTATTTAAAATATAGGTTCAATTGAAAAAATTTAGTCGATTTTTTTTTAATTTTTAAGTTTTTATAACATTTTACATTTTCACTCAATAATTAACAAAAATTTTTACTTCTTAATTTTAAACTAAGAAATACAAAATTCATGTGAATTTTAGAAAAAAATGTTCACAAAATTTTTCTGTAAAATTTATCTATTGATAAATACATAAAATGAACCATTGAAAACCCAGCCTCTGCTAATAGTCTGCAAGGAAATTTTTGTAAATTTAATGAGTGTGCATTTTTTAGAATTTTTTGCAGGCCTGTTATTAGGAAGATCCAATTTTAGACTTTTTAATTAAAAAGATGTTGAGATTTCTAAGTAATATTAAACGAACAACAAAAAATATTGGACTCCTTGATTAAATAAATTAAATATAATAAAATAAAAGTTATTTTTTAATCATTTTTTAACATGTTTTAAGTAAACGTAAATGGATATTTGAGTGATCAATGCATAATGACAGCAAGATTAGCCCAATTTTTTACCGAATTTTTATAAATGATGTGCCCAAAATAAATAAAAAATAAACAAATACTCTCTTTTTTTAAGACGATTTGGCTACCTTATTAATTTTAGAAAAGAAATTATAACGCCCCAAAACACAAACTGAAGTAAACCACTTTAATTTCAAGTCTAACTTTCGTGAGACTCAACCTATCTTAATGATTTTTTTAATTAAAGCGAATACTCTTCTCTTCTTGAAATTCTTTACTTAATAACTATTTTCTCAGTTAAAATTTTAAAAAAATTAAAAATTAAGATGCTTAATACTACGGTTCTATAAATTGGGACACTATAACACTCCAAAATATGATTAATAAGCATCTTGAAAAACTTGAAAAATTGTTTTTTAAATAAAAAATTAAAATTGCTGTTGAAAAGTCATGTTTTACAGTGTTTCAGATTTTTTTTGGTGAAGTGTTAGTTTTATAAAAATGAAGTCAATGATTAGTAATTTTATGATCCTAATAAAATAATTAATAATTAAAATTTATTTTTTTTAATTATAAAATTTATTACAGAAGCATTTAAATAAAAAATATTCAATAGTTAACTTCATTTTTTATATCTATAAAATTCTGAAAATTTTTTTTAACTTAGTAATATGTCTAATTAATAAACTAAAAATTAACTAAAAGCTTTATTGACCTCGATCAATTCAAACTAGAAATTTTATCATTAACTTCAATTTACCTTTAATTTTAACCATTTTTATTATAAACTGAAAGAGATACAGCTCGATGGAGTTCGCAAATAGATAAATAAAATAAATAATAAGGCATATTTTTTATTAAAAAAAATAATTTTTTAAATAAGAATAAATTAAGACACTGATAATGAAGACCAAGATAAAAAAAATGTCACTCCGACAATGAATAAGTTCGAAAGAAGGCAAAATTAAAAAAAGAACGATTCTCATTGATTTTTTAAGTCAAAACGACCTATGTCCTTCTTAGATGAAAAATTATTTATTCAAAAAAAAATACTGAAAAAGTCAAAATTTAACCTTAAAAATTATTTTTTACCTCTTTTTTGCAAACAGAACTAAAATTTTCTTCAATCTTTTGGAATTCTGGATATAATGTAAAACCAAATATGGCTACCATATCATGAAATCGAGCTATGATTTTAGAATTTTTGGAAAGGTTAAACTATGAGCAACTAAAATGGTGAAAAAATATTCAATATTTAATAAAATCTTCCAAGACTTAGCGATACAAGGTTTTGTGAAATTCAGTACAAAATGATATAAATTGGACAACTTTTATTCTAGAAGTTAAAAATTAGATTGCGACATGGTGCAATATTCAAATTTGTCACTTTTTCCACACATAAAATGGGACGATTATTTTATTGTCTGACTTATCCCCTGATAACTCACATCAACCATTGCGTTACACAATTCATAAAAAAATTTGACAAGGCTTAATGCCATGGAATTTATTTTAACAAATTAAATTTTGAAATTTTTCGTAAATAGTGGATTTATTTCTATAAAGGTTAAAAACATCAATTCTAAATTTGTCTTTTTTAATAATACTTAATTTAATACGAAAATATTTTCTTTATTCAGAATTAGTTAAATTCAATTTAAGATTTTTAAACAAATTCTCGTTTTTTAGCTTGATTTATAAAAAAAATTTTAGTGAATTTATTAACTTTTAATACTAAACCATTTAACAAAGAAATAAAGAAAATATTATCGAAACAATCTTTTAACCTTTACCAAAATGCATCTTAGTATTTTTAATTTGCCTTACAATAACAATAGTTCACTAAATTAATTCTAATTACAGCTACTGATTATTTTATTTACTATATTAAAATAAACAATTTTCTTTTCTAAATCAATTAAAAAAAGATAAATATTAATATGATACTACAATGTATTTATTTCTAATATTAAATGGTCCAATAAGTTAAAAATAAAAAAAAAACATTAACATTTAAATTTATAAACAAATAAAATTTTTAAAAATGAATAAATATTCCCCCAATTACTAATTGATAATAAATTTTATGTTTTTTTTTTTGTATACTGAGCAAAACCAAAATATTTAAAAAGTAATAACAGACCAAATTAGATCTTAAAAAAAAAAATTATGAACGAGGTTTAAATACAATGTAAATTTGTATTTAGTTTAATTGGAACAGCCGAAATAAAATAATTAGAGAATGACTTCATCTTTTTAAATCAAATAAATATTATAAATTCTCAAATATTATTCATTAAAAAAAAACTTTTTTGATTTCTTCTTTACATAGGTATATAACTATCTAACTCATTTTTTTACAAAATCTAAATAAAAAAAAAGGATCAATAATTTTAGTTTATTTTAAATTTTTTTTTTTGTAAAATAAAAGTGCAAATTTTTATTTGAGAAATTTTGAATATATTTTAGAAAAATAAAAAAAAATAAAAATCTCTTTTGAAATTTAATACTCGGGTTTGATTATAATTAATTTATCAGACCCAATTTAAATTGGCCAGGTTGCAGTTTTGTTTAAACACGTATCGGTCTATTTTTCCCTAATTAAAAGATTAAAACATGTTTCTTTTTTTTTTTGAAAATAATGAGTACAGAGAAATTAAATTAATTTGATTGATTTTTTTAATAAAATAAAGTTCCCCAAGTGTTAAAATTTATTTTTCTAATTTTATTGAAAATTTTGATTATCAACTTCATATTTGAAATTCTGTAATGGTTTGTGATAAATCGATTTTGAGAATTTTTATAGATTTGAAAAAATTTTATATTTTTTTAATTTCTCCTTGAATTAAAAGATATTTTTGTGAATAATTTTATTATTTTCATTAATTAATTAATTTATTTAAGGATCATTTAAAAAAAAACTAATCAACAATCGATTTTTTTTTGGCTATTTTAGTTTTCACGCATTTTACGAAAAATTACCCGTTTAAACTTGTAAGAGAGATTAACAAAAAAGGACAATACCGTTACCAATTCTTAACAAATAGAGTTGTTGAATCATGGAACAAGTTACCAAAAGAAGCAATATCAGAAAAGACAATAAAAATTTCAAGGCACTAATTGATAAAGAAATATTCAAAAACTATAAGGAATGCAATAGCCTTAATGGCTAAGAGCAAAATTTGCGTTGGTATAGAGCACTATACCGCAGTAACTACTACTATTACTACTATATAACAAAATTTACGTGATTTTACGTAAAATGCAGTTAGCATAATAGCACTGTAACGACTAAGAGTCGTCGCTGAAACATTTTCAAAGATTTGTCTTTTTTCCTCATATCATGATATCTTTAACGAGTGAAGATACTTGCCTCGACCATTCTATGATTTTTTATCATTTTAAAGGAAACTATTTTCAAACTTAAATAAAAAAATTATAATTTAAAAATTTTTGTTATAAAAAGCTAAGCAAAATTGCAAATTTTTTACTTTTACACCATCCACTCGATTTATATTGAGATGGTACGTACTGTTTTCATACCATTTAAAAGTTTTAAATGGTATTTTAATATCATAAATAAAAAAGATTTTGCTTTTTTTAAAAATAATAAGCAATAGAAATGTATTCAGATATTCTCTTTAGGATTTTTAAGAAAATGAAATAACTTTAGCTCAAAACTTTGACTTTTTAAAATTTAATGAAATTGAAAATTTTTTTAAAAATATTTAATAAATTGTATTAAACAAAAACAGTTTCGTATTTACAAAAATTAATATTTGTCTTTTTTGTGATGGTCCCTTCTATGTCTATCACGACTTCTATCTCTTCCTCTACTGCGACTTCTTTTTTTATGACGCTCTCTACTTCGATCCCTTGCCAAGTCCCTTTCTCTTCGTTTCTCGTTTTCTCTAGATCTAGACCTAGATTTTTTTCTCTCCCTATCATCATGTCTTGGTCCATCATCACTTTCTGATTTTATTTCTTTCTGCATTTTTTTACCGTTTTGCTCTTCAATTTGGTGAAGCTCACCTTGACAACCTGATTCTCTGAGGAACTTTGTAATTTCGTCAGCATCTTCATATTCTTTAGGAGGTTTGTAGTTTCCTGCATGGTCTACTTTAATAATTCGACTCAGTATCTACAATGCTAAAGTAAATAAACACTTATTTCTAAACTTTTATAAAGATACTCACTTTTGTTCCATTAAAATTATCAACTGCTAGGTCAGTACTTTTTTGGTTTTCATAGCACACAAAGCCAAAGCCCTTCGATTTTCCCGTCTTACGGTCGCGGATCAAGTTTATGTTAACCACTTCTCCATATCTGAGAATTTATTTTTAGTCTTTATCTAATTAGATACTTAATTATTAAAAAAATTACTGGGAAAAAACACAGACTATGTCGCCTTCGGTAAGTTCGTATGGCATTCCTCCGAAAAAAACCCAAGCACTGTCTCTATATTGATTGTGCCAAGATTTTGTGGTCCCAACAGCACCCAATTTAAGCTCATTTTCAATTAATTTTTGTAAATTTTTTGTTTGACTTAAAAAATTAGATAAAACCAAATGAAGTAGAAAAAAAATAAAAAGTTTACGTTAATGGATTCATTTTTAGCAAAAAATTTTAAATTTTTTTATAATAAAAAAAAATTAATATTTAATATAATTAAATAAAAAATTAAATGAACAAATTTAAGTTTACTTTTGTAATTGATTTTTAGACTTTTATTACAAATTAAAAAAAAAATAAATCAAGAGTCAAATTTAGAATATCGCTTGAATATGTTGAGATTATTTTGAATCCATGGCAAAAAGGACTTTTCCCTAACTCTTTGGGAATCTTGGGGCAAATGTTGAAAACCATTTTGTAACAATTTTGATTTTACTTCTTCAAAGTCTTTTTCATTTAGATGCGCAAGGCCTCCTTGCCCTGGTGTAGCCCAACTGATTATTATTCCTTCTCGAGCATGCCTCACCAAATTATCTATATAAGTGTCTTCATACTCTTTGGGAATGTGCTCAGCTACTTCTAAACTGATAATCCAATCGAACGGGTTCAGGTGATAGATAGGCACGGTAAGATCCAGAAACTTTACATAATTGTTTGAAATTTCTTCGCAAAATGGCGCTCCATCGAATGCGTGATAACTCTGAACATCCTTCAGAAAAATAAATATTTCTTTATACAGACCAGGTCCATCGCCAAAACTAGCTACTTTTTTGTTTCTCAAATAAAAACTTAACTCTTTTGCTATTTCTACATCAGTTATATGCTCCGAGCTATTTTTGCCACTAAGTTCTGAACACCAGCCTCCATTTAAAGACACTTTTTTGTCTAAACTACACGATAATTGACCGTATTTTTTGGCCATATGTGTCAATTTTTTTGATAATTTTTTTACAAGCTCATTGGTATCTTGGTCACATGAGTTGTTGTTTTTCTGATTGAAAAAAACTATAAGAAAGCATATAATTAACAAAGCTTTGAAAAGACCATTTTTTAATATTCTAATGCAGCTCATTTTTAAAGTAATGAAAACAGACTATCTTTTTATTTCTTTTTTTTAATTAAAATCACATTTACAAAAATAATTTTTTGAAAAAAGTGTTTTAATTAAGTGAACTCCCAAATTACTGAAATGATTACTTTAAAAAAATTTACTTCTATTATTACTAAAATCGATCTCTTTTATTAATTTATTAGTCTCTTACAATTAATTATTAGGCTCTAATTTTAAAATCTAAGATAAATTTTTTTTATAATTTTTTAAAGAAACATAAGGAAAAATTTTTGTGCATCTGATCGGTTGATCTTATTATTGATAGTGATGATTGCATATTATTTGTCGACTGAATCTAGGTCCTTTTTTGGTCAGCAAAGGGTAATGTGAAATTTTAGTACAAAAATTACAGTACAAAACGTAAAAAGTTTGTAATTTTTTTTCTAATTGTGCAAAAATGGTTCTGTAAAGAGTACAATATTGTACAAATTTGTAAAAACGAATTCCAAGCTCTGCAAAAACTCTGCAATTTTCTGTAAAATGCACATCATCAAAAAATATTTGATTAAACTATGCAATAAATTGCAGAGTTTTTGCAGAGCTTGGAATTCGTTTGTACAAATTTGTACAATATTGTACTCTTTACAGAACCATTTTTGCACAATTAGAAAAAAAATTATAAACTTTTTACGTTTTGTACTGTAATTTTTGTACTAGAATTTCACATTGCCCAGCAAAGCTATTTGAAAAGATTTTAGCTAAAATTTTTTCATGATATAAAAAAAGCAATTAAATTAACACAGAGTTTTTTGATTTTTAAAAATTCAAAAGCACATATTATTTATTTTATCGGCTTGCTGAAATTGTTAATTATTTTAACTTTATTTTAACTTTTTCTTACTGAGCTAAAACTTTTTCAAATAAAAAAATAAATAAAAAAAACAACGACATGGTTCATGTAAGAAAAATACAATATTAAGATATATTTTTTAAAAAAAAATTTTAATTTCTAATAACTTTTTATAATTTTTTACTAATTAGACTAATTTTTTCTATTGAGATGATTAAGCATGATGCTAAAAAATCTGGTTGCAAAAACAGTCTCTTAAAAATTTTTTGTTTTTAAGTATATTTAAATAACTTTGAATTTTACTTTGATGCGATATATCTTCATTACAAAATTTTACCAAAAATTTTCTAATTTTACGTAAAATTTAGTAAGAAAATGTAAGAAATGTTGAAATTTTGTTATTTTTTCATAATAAAATTATTAATTTAATCAAAAATAAAACTTCTGACTTGAGTGGACACTAGCCACCGGTCAGTAACATTTTTTATCTGATACCAACATTAAAAAACTTCAAACTATTCAAAACTCAGCAGTTCGATCCATTCTTAATCTAAGGTTTGACAACCCATCAAGAATTTTATACCACGAGGCCCAAATAAAATTAAAAATTCATACAATTACCAACCGGCTTTTTGAATTAAGCGAAAGATATGTCAGGGTTGGACTTACTAATTCTGTCCCATTACTTCTTAGACTGTTAAATGAATACAGACGAGATTTCGAATCAAGATTTGTTAACTATCCAACTCCATTGTGTAATTGCTACCTTGTCATAGACTCTTTTTTCTCTGAAAACTAAGCCGAAATAACTTTTGTCTCTTTTTTTTTTTTTTTTTTTTTTCTCATTTCCTTTTGACATTTCATTTATTTAACTATATTTTTAAATTCTTATTTTATTTTTTAACTTTTATTTTAATCATTTTATTTTGATTTAATTTTATTTTTATTTTTCTCTGAAGGAGCTAACGCTCGATACAGATTTACAAATAAATAAACAAATAATAGAAAAAGTACAACACAGAGCCACAAAAACCATAAATGATCTTAAAAGCCTAAACTTTGAAGATCGATGCAGCAAACTCGGGCTAACTTCACTAACTACAAGGCGTATCCGTGGAGACATAATACAAAAATTCAAGCTCGAATTAAACTTTGAGCACATAAACTGGTACACAAAACCACATTGTTCAGAACCGCAAGGTGGTCATAAAGGTTATTTAAGGCGTGAAATAGTAAGATGTTGTAATCCAAGTCACAACTTTTCCAATAACAGAATTGTTAACATTTGGAATGGCCTACCAGACAATGTCATCAACTCACCTAAAGTGAACTCACTCAAGAACAACCTGGACAAGCATCTCGACACCGCTACAGGGCGTCATCTACTGTTGACGCGCTCCGCATAATTTATTTCATGCCGCGGTTATTTTTACTACTACTACTACTATTATTTATTTGTTTAACTTTGTCAGGCTAAAGTTTTAATTTTTCAGTCTCCATTTATAATCGCTTTTTTGGTGTCTTTTCCACATAGATACCTTTTTACTAATAAATTTAAAATGTTTATCATCTTTGGCTTTCATACATATCTGATTGATTAGTAAAATTACATTTTTTTTATAACTTAATTTTTGATGAAATTTTGTAGTTTTTTTAGGAAAATTTATTTAAGAAACTTTTTTTAATAAAAAAAAAAAACAAAAATCGTTCCTTTTAAGACTTTTAATATTTGGACGATGACTTTTGACGAATAAAAAAAAAACTATAGAATAGAGAAAAACTTTATAGAATAAGAAAATAAAATGTAGAATAAATATTTTTATTTTTTTTAAGTATAACATTAGCAACTATAGAATAAAAAAATTGCAGTATAGTTTTGCTATTATTTTTTCTAAAATTACTAAGAAAAATTAAAAATGCCAATAAAAAGTTAGAATGGAATAAAGTTAAGGTATTTACCAATAATACTGAACTTGAAACTTGTTGAGCCTCAGGTGGATCTTGTTGAGCCTCATATTGATGTTGTGGACCCCCAAGCGAGTGCTGAAAATGGGGCTAAAGGAAAAAGAGGTCGTGGACGTCCAAGAAAAAGGAAAGTTGACGATGAGGTAGTTGATTTGAATAAACAAGCAAAAAATAAACCAGGTCGTCCACCTAAGGTAAGAACCGCTTTAGAATTTGATTGATTTTTTTTATACTTTTGTTATTATTTTTTATTCTTTAATGTAAGAAAGTATTCTAAAAGATATATTTTTATTCTATAGTTCAAATTTGAATTGACTTTTTATGCTTTAATAATTTTTTTTTTATAACTACTAAATAAATAAAATTTTGTTTATACTACAAAGAATTTTTTTTTATTCTATAGATAATTTTTTTTATTCGTCAAAAGCTTTTTCCCTTAATATTTAACTATTATTTACGTATATTTTCTATATTTTAAGTATATTTTCTTAAATTAACTATAATTTATGTAGATTTACGTAAAATCGCGTCAATTTTAATGATCAAATCAACACTGTAGTACTGTTTAATTTTTCATCTAATTTGTTTTCATTATTTTTTTTAATCTACTTATCTAAAATAAATTGAGTTCAAGAAAAGCTGTTTTTTTCAATAAATAAGTCGATTGATATTTGTATAGGCTTAAGCAGACTCTTAGAATTTCGACCAAAATTTTTTAAAATGCGTCTTTTATTTTAATTTTTCAAATTTTTGCTCAGACCACATTTGAATCGTTTAATACTTTGTAAACATTTGATCAAAGCAAATAGATCTAAACGTCGCTCACAATGGCAAAGATCATTCGAAAATCAAACCTAGACTAGCTTTGATTTAAGTGCTTGAAAATGAAATTTAGCTGTCTTAAATGGCAATTAGTTCCCTAAATATCAAATCTTTCTGCCTAACTTTTTGCCAATTTATATTTAAAATGTTAAACCATTTAGCTCGTATATAAGCACATAGATAATTAGAATAAATCGTTATTAATGATAGATTATTTTTGACTAATTTGTTTTTTTCAGATAATGTTTGGCAAGTTGTTTGTCGCACTTGTTGCCTTAACATCCCTTTATATTGGTAACGAGCTTTCAACAGTTTACGTGCCCGAGGCCTTCGAAAGCCCGTTTCTCTACAAAACAATATTTTTGACTAATAAAATTATAGGAAATTTTGTAAAAAAAATGGAATATAATTTTTTAAATTTTTAAATTTTTAATTTTTTAAAGGCTTACTATTTTGATTTACTTGGCTTTGAGCATGAGTATTATATTGTGCGGCGGGCTATCGAAGTCATTACCAAAAAAACTATTTTAATTGATTCTGAATATACGGCAAGTTAATTATTAATAAATTTTAATATATTTAAAATTTAAAACTTAGATTTATGACACTGTTTTCAATAGAGTTTCGGTGAGAGTCTATTCTCCAATTAAGATTAAAAGTTCAATGCCTTTCATGGTATTTACCCATGGTGGTGGATATTCTCTTGGACACATAGGTTTATAAAATTTAATTTATTTTAACAAATTTTATTGAGTTTGATTTAATCAAAAAAATTTTTTTTTTTTCAAGATGGATTTGACACTTATCTTTTTGAAATTGCCAGACGAGCTAATATAATTATAATATCAGTCAAGTAAATTAAAAAAAAAATAATTTTTTAACTAAAAAAAATTAAAAAATTAAAGCTATCGTTTGTCACCTGAATTTGCCTTTCCCATTCCGCTAGAGGACTCCTTTGCCGTTCTTGAATATGCAATAGATAACTATCAAGTATTAAAATTGGACACAAAAAGAATGATAATTGCTGGCGATTCTTCTGGTGGTAATCTGGCTCTAGTTCTAAGTCAACAGCTCTATATTCGAAGACAAATAAAGCCCAGACTACAAGTGCTTATTTATCCATGGATTCAGATGTTGAATCTAAGGTTTCCTTCGCATTTGCGCTACAAAGCATTGTTCCCCACATTGAATTCAGCCAAAATAATTTTATGGTACTTGGGATTTTCAAAAGTAACAGTGGAAATGCAAGAGTTTTTGCTTCAAAACAAACAAACCCTTTTGATCAGAGACCAAGGACTCAGAAACAAGTATCAATCATACTTGGACATAAACTTACTTCCAAAAGAGTACAAACAGGCAAGATCATATTACAGAGACTACAATAATATACTTTTTCCCAATCGAAGTTATTTAATCAACGACCCATTGCTAAGAAATAAAAATTTTGTGAGCAAGATTGAAAAGCTAGCTGATATCGAACTTTCACCTGGCTTGGCTGATATTGAAATTTTGCGGAACATGCCGCCAACTTACATGCTTGTTTTTGAAATGGATGGTTTGAAAGACGAACAGTTGATTTTTGTTGAAAGACTTCGCTTGGCAGGTGTACCTGTAAATCTAGATTTTAATGAAGAAGGATTTCACGGAATTGCGACCATGTTGGACCCTGTGCTTGGTCTTAAATTACCATTTGCTTTACTAGATAATGTTGTAAAATATATTGAACTTAATTTATAATTTAGGTTTGTAATAAAATTGGCTTTTAAATATTGAATTAAATTTTTTGAATTTTGATTTTCGAATCTTTTAAAAAGATTAAAAAATAATTTTTTTTTATGATGTGAAAAAATTTTGACCTCAAGGCAATTGAAAGTTAATTGAGTTTTTATTTTTTTCACTTAGAATAATTGTTTAACCCCAGTTTGTGTCAAAAAAAATTGAACAATGATCGATGAATGATTCTTTTGCCCTTCCAGTTATTTTGACGGCTTAGTTTAAGTAAAAGTCACTTAAAGTAAAGTCCAGGCCTGGACTTAAAAAAAAATTTAAGGTCCGGACTTGGAATTGACTTTAGACTAGCTACTTTTAAAAAACAAATCTGCTTAAATCCCTATATTAATTTTATTCTTTCAAAATAAAAAAGATATTGTTAAAATACAAAATTAAAAGAATTATTTGACTTTAATTAAATGAAAATTTTTTATGAATTTTGAGCCATTATATACCCAGTACCCGTTTAGATGAAAAAGAATGACATAATTGAAAATTGTTAATAAATAAAAAACTTTTTAAAACTTTTTATTTAATTTCCCATCAATGTATAAATATTACATATTCTAAAAATTATAATTTTTTATAAATTATAATAGACATTTGAAACATTATATGAAACTTCCACTCAATTTTATCATAGATGATCTTCGAAAAAAAAATATTAAAAAATTGATATTTAAAATAATTATTAAATCTGTTTAAACTTGATTAAATTTTAATTCTATTTTGCCACTAAATTGTGTACAATATAATTAGTTCATGTAAATTTTCTGTGTGAGCTAAACTTCTTAAGAAATGCAAAATTAAAAAAATTTTATGATAAAGTTAAACAAATTATATAATAAATACATAAGATAAAAAGAAAGAAAAATTAAATTTAAAAAAGCTTTTCAAAAATTTATATTGAAATGGCGAAAAAATAAGAAAAAATTTTATTATTTTTTATTTTTTAAATGCTTATTTTTAGTTTAGTCAAACAAAAAAAAACGTTTTTTTGTTAAAATTTGTCTAATGTTAGATAACTAATAGCTTTCATAACAAATTTCCAAAGTCTTTTGTAAACTCTGCTAATTTTCAATTTTTTCTCCTCTTAATTTATTTATTGAGAATACCCGAATAAAGAATGATACCTATGATATTAAAATGAGAAGAATTTAATGATGGTCAGCTATATTATTAGTATTTGGTTTCATCATATTAAAAAAAAAAATTCCCAAAAAAATAAGTATTATTTTAAATGAATTTTTTCAATAATCCAAAGCTTCAATTTTCAGTATTAATAAAAACAATTAACGTATGATTTAAAGTCACGATGCAAGACATGTTATTTTCTAACCAAGTGATTATTTATATTTAAAAAATTTCATTTTAAATTAGTCATATTTCTATTTATTTTAAAGTATGCTGAAAAATAACAATTTATATTAATTTAATCAGTTTTATTTGGAACGATTAGATCTTTAGTAAGCAAGAATTGGAATAAAATTTTTTACTGAATTTTCTGAAAAATTGTAAATAAAATATATTTAAATTATTTTCCGCATGGCTAGTATCAACTTGTCACGTTTTGGAAAATTAAAAATTTAGGTAAAGGGAAGACTCTTTTTTAAGATTAATGACAGTTCGATATGAGAACAAATTGAAGATAAAATATATAATTTTTGAACTTTTTTGTTTTTAAAATCAAGCTTTTCAAATGCATAGAACAAATAATTTATTTATCAAAAAATCAAATTATTTCAGCTTTTTAAAATAATTTGAGCATAATCTTTTCTGACTCTAGAACACAAGAGGACTAATTTTTCCAATACAATTTGCTTCCAGGAAATTGTCAATTTAACAGAACTAAAGCTTTTATTTTAATGAGCAAAATTTATGAGATTAATTCATGTAAATTCTATAGCACTAGGAGCAAAAACATTAATTTCTATCAATAATGCCAGAGTCATTTATTTTATACCAAAAAGAAACATTTAATAAGCATCAATTTTTTTAATTTACCAGCAAGAACCTAAAAAATTAGTAAAAATAATTTAAGTTGATTTTGATCAGGTTCTTTCCCGAAAAGGGTCTCTTTTAAAAATTAAACTAGTCCAGGCTTGATTTGATCAACATTTCACCCTCAAAGGAACCAAAAAAATAAATCAAAATTTTTAAATAAAAAAATTTTTATTTCTTAAATTAAAAATGTCATTGCATTAAATTTTTTTGTTGACTGGTAATGTACACAACGAACAAATGCAGCATAAAAATGTATTTTTACATTTGATCTGGCGTTTAATCCTGTTTAGATAGAGGAATTATTGATCGTGGTTAAATAAAACAATCTAATAAAAATTATTATAAAAAATTCAAGTTTTTTTCGCTACTAGTTTATTTTAAATAAAATTATTTTTTTTAATTTCTTGCACTGTTCAAAGTTATTTAAAACTAGTTATGTTTCTTGATGAAATGCAAATGAGTGTGCTTCAGAAAATCACTTAAGGAGACCGATTGCATCCAAATTTTCTTCGATGACTAAGTCAGAAAAAATTAAAAGGCATACATAGGCGCATTTACCACACAACCAACAACAAAATTTAAAATCATAATAATTTATACATCATTTCGAAGCTTATTTTGAAATTATTATAAACGAAATTGCAAATGAATTTTTTTTAAATTTTACTTTAAATTTTTCATTTTTTTTCGTTGTTAGATATGAACTTGTGTGAATAGCAACCAAAATGGGTCAGCGATCTTCAACTGCTTCAATAAACAACTCGCCAGCATCGGACGCCACTAGCTCGGCAACAAACAGCACAAATCATCGGCATCGTCACAGAAATAGAAATGTATCCCAGTCAGCTTCGAATCAATCAGTGGCCAACATGTCGCCGCGAAGTCGCTTGCGCAACGAAATATCCCGACGTGGCTTCTCTTCAAACCAAGATATTTTGTTTAGGATTTTGCAAGCCCAATCTTCACAGTCGCCCACATCAAATCGAAATCAGAACTCGGACCTGAGTTCTGACGAAGACGAATCCACTTGGAACCATGACTTGAGCTCGTTGGCCAACACTCTTCCCTTTATTTTGGGCATGAGAGGTAAAAATACTTTGAATTTAGATTTTTAAAAATCACCCCATTTCAGGCAAAATTTTTTGAAAAAATTACATAATTTCGTATTTTAAAAAACACCTATTTCAGTGGATTGTGGAATAAAGTTTTGATTTTTTTTTTCAATTATGCTAACACCCTTCTAATTGCAGAATTAAACAAAGAAATATTAAAGAGAAATTTTATTTCTAAAAATAGTGTCTAAAATGTTATTTTTTAAACTTTAAAATTTTTGAATTTTTATCATCAACATGATCAAATTAGCTTCAATTAATTAGCCTTTACAATTAAATAATTTTAATTTAAAACATAGTTTTGTTACTTCTTGTAAGCAGTGTTCTTTAGAAAATTTTAAATTTAAAAGTTTTTGATCAAGCGTTTTCTATTTTACTTTTAGAATCTTTGATTTATTTTATTTAATTTTAGATAAAAATGTCGGGCAATGATCATCAAAATTTTAAAAAAATTAAATTTCTATTTTAAAGTTTTTTTTATTCAGTATTATCAAAAAATGTTCTTCTTAAAAATATAATGGTTAAATTTTTATATTTTATTGAAATTTTTAAGGAAACCGGATATCGAAAATTTAATCACTATGAATTTTAAGAATTTAAATGATATTTAAAAACTTTTTGAGTTATGGAACAAAATTTTAAAATTCCAATTTTTTTCTCATAAAAGTTGGACTATTTATATATTAATAAATTTTCATCTCTATACAATTAAAACGCATTTTTATTTGGCTTTTATTTTTATGTACTTTTTAGATATTAAAATGTGTTAAAAGGCTTCCTTTCTTTTTTACACCAAAAATTACACTTGTGAATAAAAAATCTCAATGTGTTAGAAAATTTATTTTATTTTTCAAAATATACTTTTGAAAAATTATTAAAATTTCATAAATAATCTTTGCTTTAATTAATTTTTGGGTCTCTAGACCTATTTTAACCCAAGCTTCTCGACCCTACTTCATGTTACGATTTCTTGGATAATTTTTCATTATTTTATTGAAAATTTTATTAATTTGGGAACCAAAAATTAAACAGCATTTTGGATACATAAAAAATTTAAATAAAAATATTTAAATAATATAAGTCACAGTATAATTGGCATATTAACTTGATTTTTAAATAGGAAAAAAGTTTTGATTTGAAAAAAATATTTTAAGGTCAATGAAAATGGTTTTTATTAATTAATTTTTTTTTTCGTTGAAAAATAGGAAAATTTTGCTAAAAACTAATTAAATTCAAAAAATTTAAGTTCTATTTTTGATAAGAAATTTTAAAGTTTAACAAAATAAAAAAACTGGATCAATTGATTTCCATATTTCAAAAAAGCCACTTGTAAAATTAAATTAAATGAGTCAAAAAATTAAGTTTATAAATCTAATATTTTTTAATTCAAAAGGTTTTATTTTTTTGTAAAATAGAGCAAAAACTTTTTTGGTTATTAATTAAAGACCAGGTTACGATAATATTTAATTTGGAATTAAAAATTTTGAATCAAATTTTGCAGAAAAAAGCCAAGTGTATTTTTAAAGTGTTTTAAAAAAGTTTCAATAAAGAAAAAAACTTAATTGCTTTTGAATTTATTTATTAATTTTAATTTTGAATAAAAATTTTATTTTAAGACCTAAAATGTTTTGTTTGCAATAAAATGATTCCAGCCGATGATGTCGAGGCCCATATCATGATGTGTTTGACCAAGCCTCGTCTGACTTATAATGGTAATTTAAATTTAATAAAAATTTAATTAAAGTAAATAAAATTTAACAAAAATTGAAGAAGACGTTTTAGCCGATGATAAAGGTGAATGTGTTATTTGCTTTGAGGAGCTAGAAAAGGGCCAGACCATAGCACGTTTGCCCTGCCTATGCATTTATCACAAACAGTATATTAAATTTAATTGCCAAGGCTAAAATTATCTCAAATACTTTAAGTTGTATCGATCAATGGTTAGAAAGAAGTCAAAGCTGCCCAGGACATCCTCCAGACTAAGTCTAGATTAATTTGGATTACAACTGTTGGTCAAAAACCGGTTCAAGGCTATCGCTCATTATTTTGTTTTGTACGGGCAAATTTTTTTTTGGACTCACTTAATATCTCATTTTCCGAGTCACTTTTGTTTAAATAATAAACTGTAAATATTTTTGAAAATGAGAAATTTTGACCAAGTTTTTTTTATCACATGTTATGTGACTTAAAGTTTATTTAAATATAAATTAGAAATTCTTGAGTACTTTAGAGGCCAAATTTGAACATAATTCGTCGGACTTAACTATTCCTATTTAAATGGCGGTGTAAATACGCATAAATTGGTTTTCTTTTTTTTTACATTTTTTAATAAAGTGTTTGAATATTAATCAGAAATTTTGCTCATTTAAAATGGCTTAAAATCCATTTTAGCTTATTTTTAATCAATGGCCTAAAATGAAATTTTTAGAATGTCCGATGATCTTGTCGCCAAATGGGATGTTGCACTGCCAGATGGGAAATATAGAATAGAGTTTGAACATGGCACCACAAGTGGCAGGAGGGTTATACGAGTTAACAATAAAGTAAGATCTATTATCTCTAGGAAATCTGGTGAAAAAATTGAATGGCAAAAGTTAAAAATATTTTTCAGAAAAAAGCAATCAAAAAGAAATAGGACAGGAAAATAACATTTTTGTTTTGTTTATAAAAAAACTAAAAATTTTCGAAAAGCAAAAAATAATTATTGTCTATTAAAAAATATAAAAATTTTTAAAATCTATTTATATAAGAATATAAAATTGGGAAAATTAAAAGGCAATCAGTTTTATTGACTTTTTTGGGTTGAATGGATTTTTTTTTACTTTTAAATAACAATTTAGATCCATTTATTGTATGTAGTTAGATCGAGCAGAAGTATCTGATTTGGTGTTTATAGGCTGTTTCAGTTCAAGTAAGATTTATAGATTTTTATTTGCTTTTATCACAGAATTTTTCTAGAATAGAAATTTTTTCAGCACAAATTTTTTAACATAAAATACTTAACTAGAAAAAAAAATCTTTTTTTCTATTCACAAGTCAAAGGCTCCTTTTCTTAATCTTAATAAATGAAATTATTTTAAAAGTTTTATATAACTATTTACAGTGGTGATTTGATATAAGGATCCATGTTAAATTTACGCAAATTTACGTAAATTTGTGTAAAACACGAATTGTAAAAATTGGTAAATTAACTATAATTTACACAAATTTACGTAAATTTGCGTAAATTTAACATGGATCCTTATATCAAATCACCACTGTAGTAGAATAGAATAATATATTAGAGTAAAAAAAAAAATTTACTTCTACGCAAAATAAGTTTATTCTTTTTTTAATTCCATATGCTCTTGGCCAATACTCTAACTCAAAGTTTCCCTATATTGCTCTTATCGGAATAATGTCATAAAATATTCTTTTCGAAAACTATACTCAAACGCTAGTTTAAGATAAGAATAACATATAAAATTTCAGAAACAACCTAAAAACTGTACAGAAATTATAAAAATTCAAAAAAATTAAAATTAAGATATATTATAAAATGAGACAGGTATAACGAAACATAAAAAAAGATAAAAAAAAACATAAATAAAGAAAATAAAACATATAGCAAAATATTGATTTAATTAATAAGAAAAAAACATAAATTCAAATCCTAATTTTTTTTAATTTTTTACAATTAGCAGAATTAATCCATTGTTTATTAAAATTAAATTAAATTTTTCTTTCGATACGCAAAATGCAATTCGCAAATAGACGAAACATTTTTTAATCTTTATTAGTTGAAAAATTAAATTAAAATTAATTTTTCTAAAAGAGCTGGAAGGTTCAAATTTATTATTTCTAACAATTCTTGAATTAGATCTATTCTAAATTTCGTCTCATTTTAGCTACAGTGCTTTTATAAAAGGATCAGGACTGCAACATAGTGCAACATACTTTGTTGTATCTTTTTTGCCTAAAATAATTTTTCTCATGTAAAAAAAAGACAGAAAATAAAGAATCAATAAGATTTAAATAGATTATTGATTTGATTTACAAAAATTTAAAAGAAAAAAAGAAAATAAAAATTTTGTTTTAGGTAAAAAAGGTGCAAAAAAGTATGTTGCACTATGTTGCAGTATTTTTCCAAATATTTTTCAAAAATTTACCAAAATTTACGTAAATTGACTTTTGTAAAAAATAGTAAATTTACGAAAATTTACATTAATTTACGTAATTTTAGGTAAAATATTGTAAATATTTGTAAAAATGGTAAAATTCGAGAAAAAATAGTAAAAAAACGTAAAAAATACCAAATTATGTGATTTTGAGAGTAAACAAGAGCTGAAACTATTTGTGATTGGGTTGCTGCTGGCACTGTTACTGATGCTGGCTGTCTTACCGGTTCATGCTTGGCTAATGTTGGCCTATTCAGTTAATTAAAATTTGAAATAATAATATAACATTTGTAACCAAATAAACAGTTCATGAGATCATTTAACAAACACAGAAATAATCACTGGGATTTTCTTTTTTATTTCGATTGTAATCAATTAATGAATATATGCACTCAAAAACCTAATATTAAATGAATTTAACTATGTATGAGATCATTTAATAATACTCCTCTTTAAGCAGAATAAAAATATTTGAAAAATATAAAAAAAATTATTAGATAAAACAACACATCTTTCATTTTTATAAGGACAATTTTTCGAATGATGTGTTTTCTAATCAAGATGATCTAGGAAATTTTTAAGACAATTAAACCAATGCTTTCGACCAGAAGATCAAGAAATCGCTTTCAACTATACTTAGAATACAAAACATATGAATTTTTTAAAAATTAAAATATCGTTCTATTGAGAATTATAAATTATTTTTACTTTTCACTACTTTAAAAAATAATTATAATAAAAATGTTTAATATCAAATCAATCGAATTTAAAGTAAATTTATTTTAAAATATTTATTTTAATACTTGAAAAAAAGCAGCGGTGAAGTTTGTAGAAAAAAAATAGAGGAAAAGAAAAATGAAAATATAAAAGCAAAGAAAAACATTTTTTAAAATTAATAAATAAATTGATAATTTTTAAAAATTTGAAAATTTTTAGCATTAAAATCAAAAAAAAGTTGTAGTAATTCAGAATAAAAAGTCTAAAAAACTTAACATTTAGTATTGTTTTTATCAATATTCGATATATCCTTCTAAATATAAAGATTTTAAAATTTTTTTCTTTTGTTTACGTTTAACAAATTATATTTAAAAATTTAAATCATTTATTTTTAAAAAAATGACTAACAATTGAAATAAAACTAGTGTTCAATTTAAAAAAACATATTTGGCAACAGTTTTTGCTCCAAACTTGACCATCGCAAAAAAACATATTTTAATCTATCAGAAATATTTCAAAAGTCATTCTTATTTCTAGTTTCAAATTAAAATTTTCTCAGTTAGCATTAATTTTGTTTACTTTGAAAAATTTTAAAAATAATTTTTTTGTTTTAAACAGAAATCAGAAATGTTTTACTTATTAGAGTACTTTATCTATTTTTAGAACAATTTCAATGAATATCTCTTGATAAATTTTTTGGCAAATGTTTAAATATTTTAAATAACACTTCATAAATAATTTCATCAATTAAAATTAGGTAATCAAGAAAATATTTTTTTTTTTTATAATCATCATGTGTAGATTTTACAATTCAAAATATTTTTGTTCAACTTCGATCTCTGTAACGAGTAGCACCTTCTAATTTAAAAATCCTTCTTATCGAGTATAACCCTATATTGATTTAAATCTGATTTTAAAGTTTAAAATTTATTTCATGCTAAAAAAATAATTTAAAAGTTTTTTAAAAAAAGGAGATCATGCGACAAAATTGGATGTTTAAGCTGGTGGGTCAAGAGAATTTTACTATAGGAAAAAATAAATTTTCGATATCAATTGATTCAGCTTCTGGCTTCACCTATGAGTACTCACTTGAAGTAAATGGAAAAAGTTACCAGAAATTTTGTGAAAATCAATCAAAAATACTCCAATCATGGACATTTATTGTTGATAACAAAGACTACCGCTTGACTTTGGAAAAAAATACCATGGATCTATGGCTAAATGGTGAGCGATTAGACATCGAGGTAGGCTTGGTACTAATAAAGATAAGAAATTTTTTTTAAAAAAATTTTGAATCCTAGCCCGAGTTTATTGAAAATGGCACTGAAACAAAATTTGACATAAATGGAACAGAATGTAAACTCATCACTGTCAGTAGTGGGCACAGACGTTCGGGTCTTGTGCACGCATTAATTGTACATGAAAAAGAAATACCTGCTGCAATGCAATAGCATAGAATTACCTCTTGATTTTTTCCGTCCATTTTTAGAGTTTAATTTTTATAAAATAAATAATTTTTTTTTAATTTTAATTTTATTTTTTTATATATCCTTGTTTGATATCAAGGACCCTCGTGTCTTTTGTTAAGTTTTATCATCAATTTTTTTTTTTTGCATTAAGATGAATTTCGATCAAATTTCTCTAAAAGAACAAATTGACCAACTTGAACAAATTGAGCTAAACAACCAAGATGACACTAGCCAGGAAGTCTACATGAAACTTTTGATTTTTTACATCCTAGATGATGATACGTGAGAATTTTAAATTAAAATTTCGATTTGATTCTAAATGTTGGTGTAGTATGAAGGCAAAATTTTTATGGAAAAGAGTTTCTTCGGCTTTAAAAGATCCTAATACTGAATTGTCCAAATTATGGCCTATAGTGCAAAATTTCATCCTTCGTAACTATCCACTTGCCTTTCAGCTAGCAAATCAGTTGACAAATTTTTCAAACGATGAGCTGAGAAATCTTTTCAGTTTTTTTACCGAGAGAATGCGGGAAAAAATATTTAATTTAGTTCAGATGGCATATTCGTCAATTAGAATTAAAGACTTGGCCAATTTGCTGCAAGTAGGCGAAGAGAAAATTGTTAAAATATCTTTACAGAGCGAATGGACAGTGGACGAAAACAAGATTCATGTAAAACCTAAGAAGCTACCTTCAAGTGAAATTCAGCCCATTAACAATCAACAACAATTAACCAAATTAACCAAAATAGTCTCTTCCATTGAAACATAATTTTTTTACTTATCTAGTCGAACCAAAGGTTTATTTATTTTTAATTTTAAAATTTCTGTGATTGATTAAAAATTTATTATAAAAATAAATGTAATTTTTATCATTTTAAAGGCTTTATTATTCATTATTAGAGTTTCAAATGATGTTTTATTTAAAAATAATACTGTTATCTAATTCAAAAAAATTGTATTTGATTTTTCAGGTCTCGTTCTAAATATATGTGTTTTTCTACAAAAACATTCATTACATAAGTATTAATTAATTGCTTTTTGTGCTTAAAAAGTTGATAGATGATTCAGCATAAGAAACTGATCAAATTCAGAATTAAATGTTCACCTTAGTATTGGACAAAAAATATAAAATAAAAATATATCAATAATAAGTTAAAACTAAAAACATAGAATTTAAGGTAGTTCTGTAAGCTAGTCAAGAGTTTATTTTTTGAAGCCTCCTTTCTCAAGATATTCTAAAAAATTTTGGTTTTAAACAAAAAAATTAAAAACCTGCTTTAAAATATTTCCACATTTACTTTAAAGATAAAAAATTATGAAGAAATTTTTAAGATCTTTTAAAAAACTTCAAAACATTTTTAATTTTTACAACTTATAAAATTTTATTAACTTCATCAGTGATTTGAAATGAGGATTTTTAATTAATTTTCCTAAATTAACTAATGAAATTAATTGCAAATTTTCGGGAATTTACGTTTTTTAAAGATATGAAAAGTTTTCAAAATTTACAAATTTTTAAAAGTAATTAATAACATTTAATTTTTTAATTTGAGAAACACATTTTAAAAACTGTTTTTTAACTATTTTCACGATAAATCAAATAAATTATTATTTTATTTTTTAGTTTATCTGTGCTGAGCTAAAGGTCATTCAAATTATAAAAAATAAAAATTAAAAGATTAAAAATAAAATAAAAAAATTTAAAGTACAATCAATTAAAGTAAAATATAGAAAAAATTTTAAAATAAATTGAATTGAGTAATCATTATTGCTACATGTTTAGGTAGTGAACGTTTAAGGAAAGAAAAAAAGAAGAAATGGTAAGGTATTAATTACTCAATAGAGACAGGTATTCGACATATCTTGATTCGAAACCTGCTTTGTATTCTATTCCATTGGTTGTCTTCAACAGTCTGACAACAAATGGAATAGAATGACTTGGTCCTGCCCTAAAAAATCTCTCACTCACTTCAAAAGTCGATTAGAGACTATTTTTAGTTTAAGTTTATTTAAGGCCTCGTGATCTAAAATGCTGGAAGAAGTGTCGTATTTTAGTTTTAATTTTGGATAACCTGTATTTTTTTTTTTTAATTTAGACCCCATTTTATTTGAAAAAAAATTTTATTTAAATTTAACCTCGAATTAGAACGGTCATTAATTTCATCATTGAATTAAAATTTAATTTAGAATCGAAATTTATACCAAGAAACTTGGTTTCCTTTTGTCTAGTGAGATCTAATTTCCATATAAATATCCAATTTTTAGCTTAAAAATCATGAAAATTTGTGAAAGAAAATGAAAGCTTGTGAAAGAAATATTTATCTCAATTCATTTTCTATATTTTATATCTCATATTCATATCGCAATATTTATCTCTCAAATATCTATTTATGTTTGCTTTATTTTTTATTTTAAAAAAAAATTTCCAAGAAAATCTAATATAATTTACAGAATGAAACAAGATGGTAGGGTATATTTAAATAGGCTATCATTTGCTGAGCCAAACTCTGGCAACTGTTTTCGAAATAACAAAATATGAGCACCATTTTCAAACCACTTTTTTTCCCTTCTAAATGATCCCTATACTTTTTGAATTAGAAAAATATTTATAGAATAGTAGAACTGAGTCATTCTGTTTCACTGACTATCAGATTGGTAAATGAATGTCAAAGATGGTTTAGATTGAAAAAGAATTGTAGAATATCCGACTTCGTTATGAAATTACAAACTTTCTATTCAATTCCAGAATGGATTCATAATTTAAATCAGAGTTGATTAAAAGTCCAAGTCAAAGACTTCAATTTTTTTATTTTTAAATGAACTTAACATTAGTTTTCATTAAAAATACATGAAAACTATTAACTTTTAAAATTTTTTGCATATTTTAGAATAAAAAACCTAAAAAAAAAAAATTATCAAAAATTTCAGAATTGCCGGTAAGTTTTTCTGTAATGTGTCTGTAGTCTTGGACTTTTTAAAAATTAAAAAAAAAGTCCGGACTTGGACTTTTATTTTTAAGACTTGGACTTTAATTTTGGACTTTTAAACAACTCTGATTTAAATCTTTAAATTCCTTTCCAACTTTATTCATTTAGTCCCTGTATTTGAAATTTCTTTTTAGTTTTTTTTTTTATTTATTTCATTTTAACTTTATATTTTATTTAATTTGAATGAACTTTTTACTCGACACAGATGATCCAAATAAATAATTAAAATAATAAATTAATAAAAAATCTAAAAAATAATATTTATTAAATTTATTTTGTTTTAATAAATTTTAAAGTTTAATTTTAAAAAAAGTGGTTTTCTCTTTTAATAGCTGACATGATGAAGAATCCAATCGCTGTACGCACTCACTCTGGTAAACACACTTTAAAATTATATTTTTGAATGCCATTAAAAAAAAATTATAAAAATTTACCTCGGAGGGCCTGTTGCACAACTCGCACCAAAACTCACTATTCCGGCAATAATAAATTTTTCCATTCCATCAACTGTTTCTTTAACATACAACGCATTGCCTGAGTCGCCCTGACACGCATCACTGGTTGCACTTCCACCACAAAGCTGTTTTTTCGAATCTAAATAGTTGGGATTACCACCCGAAAAACATGTTGAATCTTCGTAGACTGTTATTCTGGCATTGCGGTTAAAAGTTACAGGAGATCCACCTGAAATAGTTTCTCCCCATCCAACTATCCAACCGTCTATATTTAGATTGGCCGGATAAGTTTCTAAATCTGGATCTGGTAAGCATGCTATTTGGGTATTGTGATCCAGTTCAACTTCATATGCCAGTTTCATCACAGCCAAGTTGTTCAAATGGCTATCCGGGTCATAATCTTCATGCTTTTTAATAAAAGTTTAAAATATTACCTTTTAAAAAAGAATAGAATACTTACTCGAGTAAATTCTACAACTCCGACCTGTCTAGCTTCGCTTCGGAAAAACCATGAGCTCAAACCACTCACATCATGAGAATCCAAGTAAACTTTGTACATTTCAGACCACGAACTTCTATAAGTATTCAAGGTGACATCAATTGAATATGGTGCATCATTATGAACAAAATCTATTTTTTCTATAATACAATGAGCTGCGGTTAATATAGTTCGTCTATTTATCAAAGTAGCACCACAAGCCAGTCTTCTGGTTAGGAAAACCCAAGAGCCATTTATTCTTAAGTAGTTGACATAGTCAAAAATAAAATGAACTGAAGCTGGCCATGAATTGTTTGATACCTCCATCCCACCTGCAATTCTTACATTGGGTTGATTATGAATAATTCCGCATTCATCACAAACTGAGCCACTGAATTTATTTGGACATGGTTCGGACTCTTCGACTTCAGGTGGTTTGTTATGAAATCCAATAAAGTATGTTAAAAGACCAACTGCAATTAAAACCAATACCAGAATTTGAAATAATAAGCTTATTATTTTCAAAGCTAGGGTTACTTTTTCTCTCCTTTCGACAGGCTTTGTAAATGGGTTTATTTTTGTCATTTTTGCCAAATATTATTTGGCAAAGGTATTTTCTTTAGTTTTATAGTTTTCAATGATGCAATGAATTCCTGTGGTTTAGTTTTTTTAAAACAGTATGAAATGACATTTTGATCAAAATTTAATTAAAATTTTAAATTAAAATAGTGAAAACTAATTTTTTTATCTTGTCTTGAAATGAACCATTTTTCACTTGAATTATTAATTTAAACATTTTTTTTCTAATTAAATAATTTTCCACTTAAAATTAGTCTAAAGACTTTTTTGTTAAACTTTTAGTTTTCAATCATATAATTTAAAAATTTTTTTTTTGAAAAAATTAGATTTTTTTCTAATTTTCAGGAGCAGACATTAAATTTAAAAGTTTTAAGCAATCATACAAAAAGATTAGATTTTTTTCCCTTCCTAAACTTTAATTTACAAACATTTAGATTAAATAAATTTTTGTTCATAAAATTTTGTTTGGTACCATTAAATCAATGAATTAAAACTTAAAATTAAGACTTTAAATTTCTGGGATTTGAAGGTCTATTTAACACGTTTTCTTTTAGAAAATAAGTAGAAATAAGTTCAAACAAAGAACCCTTAATAATATTAATTTTCGAATTTATTAAATTCTTCATAAGTTTTAATAGGATCAACATAAATTTAAAAGACAAAAAAATATCCTATATTTGTCATCATTTTCTTTTTTCAGAATAAAATTTTATTTAGATCAAAAAAACTTTTGGAATTTAACAACATTGTAATCAGTTGAATTTACTTGATGTCATGTTGCTATGAGTTAAATCAAAAAATTGGTAAGCCAAGAGTTCCAAGATTCAAATAAAATTTCAAATTTTTTTATAGCAAATTCTGAACCTCCAAATTACTCAAAAGATTTCATCTTTTTAGCCTTAGTCTTGGCCAACGTATAATTCCCAAGGCATAGAAAACTATGAAAATAGAAGATCTATCTAATTAAAGAACAAGTTGTCTTGGAAAGTTCTTTGAACGTAAAATTCATTCAAATGTTGTACTTTTTTAGAACAAAAATTTTTCCTGAGGAAGTGCCGATAATTCTTTGCCGATTAATTATTTTTCTTTCCTGAACAGTGCAATTTTCTGTTATTATAAAAAAAATATTAATTTATTAATTCAAATAGTTTAATCAAATTACAAAATTTTTGACAGGGAAAAAAAATTCTCGTGTCGTTAAGTTGAATTTTTTTTAAATTATTTTTAATTATTTTTGAAAATTATATACAAAATATACATTACTTCCTGAAATTAAATGAAGTAAAAAGGAATAGAGAAATTTTTTAGGGTTTATATTATATTTAAATTTTAATGGTGAAAAGAGGTCCAAAAAAATCCTTCAATCTTTTGGTGTTAAGCATCTATTACCTGTCATTTACTTTGTTTATAAATATTTTTTATTTTTATTTTTCATTTTTTTATTTATTTTGAGCTTTAACTCAGTCCAAAATTCAGGATTCCTTAACTCTTTTCTAAAACTAAAAAATACAGTCCTTCTAATTTAGTACTTTACGAAGCTTTATAAAATTAATTATTATTGCAGTTTTATTAAAAAGAAAGTTTTAGTTTTTACATCATTTTAATTTGGAAAAAAATAAAAATTGAATTTTTATGGGGAAAAATTAGTCCCACCTAATAAATAATTACTTACCTGAAAATAAAAACACTGTATTGTATAAAATAATTTCTTTATTGAATAAAATAATTAGTTACAAAAAAGCATGTATATTTTACTTTGATAGATGTTAAAAAATATTTAAGTCATTCTTAAAAATAATTAATTTCTCGTATAAAAAGTAAATATAAAAAGCTACTTATTGCCTTACTAAGGCTTTTTCTACATTAGCCTTACGACCGTGTTTTGCTTTTGGCCCTACATTTATTTTTTTGTACTTATTTGGAACTTCAATAAACTTTTCTACTACTGCTAAGACTAGCAAATGATAACAAAAATAATTTTTTAAAAAGTAACTATAAGTACAAATCGATGTTGTCCAGTCGTCTCTATTAAACTTACCAATTCTAATTTCTCTAATATAAGCAAACAACTCATCGAAATCTTCTTGTAATTTATGATATGAGCCTTAATCAAAATTAGGCCAATTTTTCTGAGGAATTTTAACCAATTGACCAATAATCATATTTTTGGACTCAAAAAATTTCAGAAAAAGTTAAAAATTATCAGATAATACAAATTCAAATACAAATTGAACAAAAATTCTTCCTTTTTTGATGAATTAAAATTAAAGTTAATAAAATAAACTTAAAAAAATACTGCAACAAAGTGCAACATACTTTTTTGCACCTTTTATACTTAAAATAATTTTTCTCATGTTTTAATAAGAAAAAAAATAAAATATCAATAAGATTAATATTGATAATTGGTTTAATTTACTAAAAAAAAAAAAATAATGATTTTATTTTAGGCTATAATGGTGCAACAAAGTATTTTGCACTTTGTTGCAGTATTTTTTTAAGTATATTTTATTAAATATAATTTTGATTCATCAAAAAAGGAAGAACTTTTGTTCAATTTTGTATTTGTATTTCACAATACCCAGATAGTAGCAGTGACAAATATTAAAATAAGAATGAATCTCAACTCTTAGTTGAAAAATAGATAACTCTTAGTTGACCGCTTCAAAAATGCAAAGAAAGTAAAAATGTGCTAGGTATAATTGTGAAAAGCATAATCTAAGGCAAAAATTCTCTACCGAAATCATTATTTTTTTAAAAATAATAATGACCCGTTTGATACTAAATCTATTTGTATACAAGAATTGAAAAAAAAAAATCACAAAAAAATCTAGTTCAATAAGAAATTTTTTTACCTCAACATAATTAAACGAATTTAACTTAAAATTTGCTTTCGTCAGCATATATTCAAAATATTTTTCTATCTGTTCTTTTTTTCTTCATTTTAAAATTTTCATAAAATGAAACTTGAAAACATTTTTTCAATTGTTCTAATTTGTCTTGGAATTTGCCAAATCCAAGCTGCAGGCACTCTTTTGGAAACGTGCAAAGATGAAAAAGAGTTCAAAAATTTACTAAAAACCCGACCTAACTTGCTTATTTTATTTTCAAAAAACGGTATTTAATTTTTTATCTTTATTTAAAAATTAATTTCAATTTATGAGTAGATGGTGTTGTGAAGGATAAAATTAAGCTTTTTAAAGAAGTGAGTGTTGAAGTAAGAAACTTGGCAACCATTGCTTACATCAATTGCGAGTAAATTTTTAGAAGCAAAAATATTGAAAATAATTAAATTTTTATAGTACATTGAAAAAAGTTTGTAAAAAATTAAAAATCAATCCGGAACCTTTTGAGATCAAGCATTTCAGGTATTTTGAATTTTAAAAAATTGAATCTAAATTTTTTGATTATTTTTATTTATTCAGCGAAGGAAAATTTCACAAAGATTATGATCGTCAACTCGTTAAAAAATCTATAATTAGCTTTTTGAAGGACCCAAAAGGTGACTTGCCCTGGGATGAGGTATTTTCAGTCTTTTTGATTAAAAATTAGAGCTAAATTAAATTTTTTCAGGAAGAAGACTCCAAAGATGTAGTTCACATTAAGGATGAAGCAGTAAAAATATTTAAAAAAAAAATTGAATTTTTAATTCTTATTTATTTAATAAAAAGTCTTTTTATAAATTGTTAAAAAAATACGCCAAATCAGACAAAATTGGAATACTCGGAATGTTTTATGCACCATGGTGTGGATATTGTAAAAAACTAAAGCCTGACTTTTCGGCTGCAGCGACTGAGCTAAAAAAGAAGCAAGTTTTAGTGGGCATAGACGTTGATTTGACCGAAAACTATGGTCTTAGAAAAACCTTTAATATAACTGGTTTTCCAACTTTACTCTATTTTAAATCTGGTCAGCTTCAATTTCAATATGGAGGCGAAAATAACAAGGACTCGATTGTTGAATGGATGACTGATCCTCAGCCTCCAAAACCAAAAGAAGAGGAAAAAAGCTGGGCTGACGAGGAAGACGTGCATGTCACATTTTTGACTGATGACACCTTTGACCAGTTCATAGAATTGCACAAGAATGTTTTGGTGAAATTTTATGCTCCATGGTGCGGCCATTGTAAACACATGAAGCCAGTCTTTAACAATGTTGCCAAACAGCTAAAAGAAGAAAATTCTGAAAACATAATTGCATTCGTGGATGCGACCAAAGAGACCAAATTGGCACAGCGTTTTAAAATAAAAGGCTACCCCACAATCAAATTTTTCCAAGATGGCAAATATGCATGGGACTATAGTGAAAGATCTGAGGAAAAGATCCTCGAATACATGAGAAAGTATTCCATAATTTTACTTTAGAAATACAGTTAGAATGATCAAATTTTTTTAGTCCAACTGAACCGCCAAAAAAAGAAGAAGAACCAGAATGGAAAGATGAAAAATCGCACATTTTTCATGCCGATGCTCAATCATTTGCTTCATTTATCAAAACCAAAAAGCATGCTTTGGCTTTTTTTTATGCTCCATGGTGTGGCCACTGCAAGAAAGCCAAACCAGAGATTACCCAAGCAGCTGAGCATTTTAAAGATGAACTTAAAGTCGCATTTGTAGCAGTTGACTGCACCAAGCATCAGTCCGTATGTGAACAATTTGATGTTAAAGGATTCCCTACAATAATTTACTTGAATTATGGAAAAAACCCCAAGCCGTATGAAGGAGGTCGTGAAGCCAAAGATTTTATCAAGTTCATGAAAAATCCACAAGATCCGAATTCGGCTAAAAGTGATCCTAGAGATGATTGGGCGGACTTTCCCGGAAATAAGCATGTTCACTTGTTGGATGATTCAAACTTTGACGACTTTATAAATTCCAAGCGAAAAGTTCTGGTCATGTTTTACGCACCATGGTGTGGGCACTGTAAAAATATGAAGCCAGCTTATGCCCTAGCTGCTAATGATGTGACTAGTTTTGTTCCAGGTTCGTATTTAGTGGCAGTAGACGCCACTGTGAACAGCCAGTTAAATAAGAGATTTGAGTTGCGTGGATTCCCAACTCTCAAGTTTTTTGAAAATGGTCAATTTAAATTTGACTACAATGGTGGACGAAATAAAGAGGATTTTGTCGAATTTTTGAGAAATCCAGTTCAGACTAAGTCAGAACTGTAGAATTCTAAAATGTTGTTTATTTTTATCAAATAATCTTCAATCAATTATTGATAGCCAAGCATTTACATTGTTCCTAGGTTTATTTTTATTTTTAAGTTTTAGTTATAGCGTAAACTTGTTGAGTTTAAGCAACAAATTTATTTAAGTTTGTTCGGTATTTAAAAAAATTAAAATAAAATTCAAATTCAAAATTTTATTTTTTTATCTTTGAAAAATTTGATCCACGCATACAATTTAGAAATTTAAAAAAAAATAAATAAAAAAAGTTTTCTTAATATTATTATTAAGCTTCAATTAAAAAATAAAAAAACAATTAAATGTCAATTTCCTAAAAAAAGATAACCATAAGAGGAAATTATGAATTATAAAAATTAATCTTTCTTTAAAATATTTGAAAAAATAAAAATTAAAAAACACGCACAGATAAAACAAATAAAATAAAAATAAATAAAAAAATTAGCGCGTTCTATGATAATCAAATTTTAAATACATATTGATTATCAATGAAGAAACAAACATAAATTTTGTAGCTTTTTTCTTAATTTTTTAATTAGTAGTAGTAGTAGTAGTAGTAGTTCTTGCTGCGACATCCAACTAACATGTAGAATGCCTGAGCCCACCACTGCCATTCGGCAGTGTGGTGCTATAGCAGCCGATTCCATTGAATCTATCTAAGGCCG
This sequence comes from Brachionus paranguensis, assembly GCA_016802215.1. Taxonomy (NCBI): domain Eukaryota; kingdom Metazoa; phylum Rotifera; class Eurotatoria; order Ploima; family Brachionidae; genus Brachionus; species Brachionus paranguensis. The sequence goes on along the minus strand of JAESIX010000024.1, from coordinate 205,999 downwards.
CTTTGAAACCCGCGGTTGACTTGGATTTAATCACATATTCTGGCAACTTATTCCAGTGCGTAACTACTCTGTTAGAGAAAAATACGTGTCTTGCGCTCACAGCAGCTGCAAAATCATTTCTAATTTGTGCAGGGAAACTCTCTCTCTGGGTTCTCATGCTATTTCCCCTTAACCCCGCGACAGAACCTTGGTTTACTGATCTACTCACTAGGTCTCTCACCAACGTCACCTCTTCCAATCCATTCACTAATTTGAACATTTCAATCATATCCCTTCTCACTTAACCTTGTCAGTTCCATTTTAGCTAGCCTCATCTCATACGACATTCCTCTGAGTGACAGAGAAATCTTTGTCGCCCGCTCTTGTACCTTCTCTAAAGCATTCACATCCCCTTTCAAACTTGGATTCCACACCTGCACTGCGTAGTCTAGATGCGGTCTCACCATGGACGTATACAGTCTCACCCATAACTCCTCTCTACTTAAAAACGTTCGCTTTAGCATGCCAAATTCCCTATTTGGGCGGCCCATTTTAAATCTGATGAGATCATAACTCCCAAATCCTTCTCGCACTCTGTGTCACTCAGTATGACGCTCGCCGTGCTCACACCGCTACGCGCTTCACACTTATGTCGTGCATTTAGTCGGCCAAAATGCATCACTTTACACTTATCAACACACAGTCCCATACGTCAAACCTCCATCCATTCACACACTGCATCCAGATCTTGTTGCAACTTGGCTCTTTCATACTTTATTTACTATGCCTAGTATTTTCGAGTCGTCCGCGTACATTTCCATTTTATTTGTTACACAATCGGGGAGGTCATTAATATAAAGAACGAATAGCAGGGGTCCAAGGACAGATCCTTGCAAATCAATTAATTCACGCAACTAATTATTTTACTTCAAAACTTCACTCCAGTAGTTTTTATTATAAAAAACTTTAAAAAAAAATCTTATTTAAAAGCTTTTATGTTTTAAAATAATCATATTATTAATTAATCCACTTTTAGGGTCGTTATCCTGAAAGCCAATTTTTTAGCGGGGTTAAAAAAATAATTTTTTTGGCTATCCCCTCTCAAAGATTAGCACCATAATTATAAGTTGTATCCTTTTAGTTCTAAAAATATAATGATTTTGTAAATAATATTATTTAACTATTATTGTACAGATTCTTAAAGCTCTTTTTCTAAGCTACAAAATAATGTATTCATTTGTTTTTAAATAAATCATTTTTGACCATTACAATTGAACGGAGACAAAAATTTTTGGAGTTTTTCACTTTTTTTGTATCTCGTCCTTGGTTAACACCCTAATTAAAATTTTTTTTGCAGAATCAGAATCCGTACAAAATCCTGAACAAATTTTTGAGCTCACTTTTTTTAATTTTTTACCTTTCCCTAAATTTTGACCAAAAAGTGTAAATTTTTATTTTCCACTAATTTATTATTTATTAATATTTTAATGTGACAATCAATCAAGAATTTTAAGTCAGTTAGTTGTGATAGCGTATTAGATATTAGTATTGTATAAGCGCTTGTTGGAGTAGAGGGTGTACTAGCGCAGGTTTCGAACGGCTCAGCTTCATTAATTGATCATTCCATTGTAGCTTAAGATTCACGTTTTCTTTTGTTTCTGTTTTTTTTTTTGAAATTCAAAATTGGCGCAAGTTTATTTTTATTTCGCATAGTCATCGGCATTTAATAATAATAATAATAATATAAGTTACAACAAGCTAGCAAGCTAGACTTGCGAAGATAGGAAACAGTAGGATCCCATCTATGGTAACTGTAGTATATCCACTATGATTGGAGCAAAGTTACTCCCCAAATCTGCCTTTATCACATTGAAGGTTGTTTTTTATTATGTCACTATTCCCTCGTGTTGATCCTACCGAGTCTTTGGAATTCATCCATGGTAGGTTTCTCCTTACGTCTGTATTTATCTAGTCTGTTCTTGAATTGGTTGACGGATAGGGATTGAACGATCTCTTGCGGTAGGGCGTTCCATGGCATAGTCACTCTATAAGTGAAAAAGTGCTCTCTCAGTTGGCAGCTGGCTGGGAGTGGTCGGACAAAACTGTGCTGGTTGAAGCTTCTTCTTGTTCTAACTTGGACTTTGAGAGACGGGGCTATGTGCCAGTTTACAATGTTGGTGCCTGTGTAACATTTAAAGAATTGAATGAGATCACCCCTAGTCCTCCTGTCCTCCAGAGAGGTCAGATTTAGTTTCACCAGTCTCTCCCTGTAGTCAAGGTTTTTGAACTGTTTGACCAATTTGGTGGCTCTCCTTTGGACATTCTCTATTGCCGTAATGTCTCTTCTTAAATGTGGTGACCAGGCGACAGCAGCGTATTCTATATGTGGGCGGACAAAGGTGGTGTAGAGAGTTTTTAAGATTGTCGGTGTCCAGCATTTAAACGTCTTTTTAAGGATACTTAATGCAATTGTTGCTTTTGCCACCGCATTCTATATCTGATTCTCCGATTTCAAGTTACAAGATATCATAATAACAAGGTCACGTTCCAATAAGGTATATTCCAGAACGTGTCACTATTCCTTCGTGTCGATTCTACCGAGTCTATGGAATTCATCCATGGTAGGCTTCTCCTTACGTCTGTATTCTAAGAAATTAAAAACAATTTTCCTGAAATAAAAAAGGTTGTTTTAAAATTAAAAAGAGAGAAAAAATCATAATTTAAAATTTTTGTGTTTTTAAGACGTTGGTTGGTTTCTCTTTTTATTATTATTATTCAAGGTTAATCAACAGGCTAGTGCCCATGTCATTAATGACCGATTAACACTTCATTTATTTAATTTTATAAAAGTAATCATTACAATTTAAAAAAATAGAAAATAATTATTGAAAAAAGTAAAACATTGAAACATTTAAATTGAATTTTTTGAATTTTTTTTCAAAATCTGTAAAAATCAAATTGATATTATTGAAAATTGATTGTTTGAAAGTAGAAAACTTCAACATTTATCTCTTGATCACAAAGCTATTTATCAGTCTTGCATAAAAATAATCAAAGGTTTTTTCACCATTAGCCGTTTTTGACATTGGTTCAATCAGATTTCCGCTATTCCTTAAATTGTATTTTAAGTTTCTTGAGTCATTTTTCTTTAATTTCATTCTTAAATTTTCAGGTGAATTATGGAAAAAAAGTGTTTTTTAGGCAAAAGATAGCATTCTATCAAGAGTTCTATGCTGAAATGCATATAAGCCATATTTTTCTAGAAAATTATTAACACAATTAAAGTTATTAATATTAAAATTTTGTGGCGAAAAATTTTTCATTGTGTTAAACAGATATTTGTTTGTGTGTGACAGATTTTTATTTGTGGGGAACAATGAGACCCCAAAAATATACTACGATACTTAAGGGCTATCATGAAGCAATGATAATTATTCATTTTAGAAAATTTAATTTTTATCTCTATGAAAATTTTTAGAATTCAGAATTTTTTTTATTATCAAATTCATTTATTTATTTAAATTGCATCAGGATAATGATCGCATAAATGGATTTAATAAGAAAGTAATTACCGTGAGCTCGTATTTTTACCTAAAATTTAGTTAAAATACAATTACACTTTTTTTTATTTATTAAAAAATTTAAATCAACAAAAACACTTTTTGGTTAACATTTGCTAAAAATTTAGAAAAAATGTTTGCTATTAATTCATAATAATAAATTATTATTATATTTATTAACATATTAATAAACATTCGAATATTAAACTGGACATGAAATTAGCATACACGTGCTTAAAATTGATTTATTTGCATCAATTGACCTTCTCCAAACAAAACGTTAATCATCAACTTCATTTTGTAAATTGTTGAATCCAAGACTAAATGTCAACTTAATTGTGAGCTGAAGAACAAATTTTAAATTATCCTAAGCATAAATTGATCAGGTATACTCGCTTTCAGGACAAGAGATTTCAAATTTTTAAGATTTTGCATGAAATAATAAAATCCTAAATAAAATCGCGCACATTCACTTGTACCAAAATTCTCATTTTATTTAGATTTATGAGTTAAGCGAGAGTCGCATTTTGTCACACATAAACTACAATGTCAGATGCACTCAAAGTGAAGATAAATTCTAAAATGGTCGACATAGCCGACTTGAAAGTGACCGAGCTGAAATCCGAACTGAAAAAGAGGGGAATTTCAACTTCTGGCAACAAACAAGAACTATACGAAAAATTAAAAATTGTACTTTTAATAAATATTTCTCTTCAATTTTAATGAATAATTTTTAAATTAAAATTACTTAAGTATTTGACTGAGCAAAACGAAGAGCCTAGAACAGACCAGGAGACCGAAGAAGAGACGGTGAAGACAGGCCAAAAATCACCGCAAAAATCTCCGAGGAAACGAGCCGGTTTGAGAAACGGCTCTTTCAGCGAACCTAAAGACGACCAGGGCAAGGAAGCTGAGCCAGTCGAGGAGCCCCACATGCCTCAAGAGCCCTCAGGCCAAACACGGGATTCCATCGAGTCCAACACAGCAGTTAATCAGTCCAGTGAAGACAACTTGTCAAAAGAACAAGACTTATCTAGTCCGGAGAAAATAAATGAAGACCTGAAAGAACATGAGAGCCAAGAAAACAAAACAGAGAATAAAGGTGACCATTCAGAACAGATTAAAAAGGTTTCCATGACGGAGGAAAGCAAAAATGAGGAGGAAAATGAAAAGGTTGATAAATCAAATGAAGGTAAAGAGGTCTCTATGACGGAGGAAAGTAAAAATGAGGAAGAAAATGAAATGGTTGATAAATCAAATGAAGGTAAAGAGGTCTCTATGACGGAGGAAAGTAAAAATGAGGAAGAAAATGAAATGGTTGATAAATCAAATGAAGGTAAAGAGGTCTCTATGACGGAGGAAAGCAAAAATGGGGAAGAAAATGAAAAGGTTGATAAATCAAATGAAGATAAAGAGGTCTCTATGACGGAGGAAAGTAAAAATGAGGAAGAAGATGAAAAGATTGATAAATCAAATGAAGGTAAAGAGGTCTCTATGACGGAGGAAAGTAAAAATGAGGAAGAAGATGAAATGGTTGAGAAATCAGAGGTTTTGATGACTGTAGAGGCAACCGAGGAAAAGGAGACAAAAATAGAAGAAGAAATGTCGAGTGAGGCAAAAAAAGAGGATCAAAAACCAAACGAGACAAATGGGACTCATCGGAAACGCAAATGGCTTTCAAATGAAGCAAGCTCGTTTCTTTCATCCAAAAAATCTCTCACCATATCAAGTGACACGCTCAAAAGTTATCTACAAACAAATCCGTTGGACAATTTGGACAAATCGCCAATTGAGGATTTGAACAAAGAACAAGCGCCGCTCATCACGCGCACAATAATTATTGTAATCAAATAAAATTAGAAAAAAAAAAAGATCTTTTATTAAGAGTTTTTTTTTGTTAAATAGGAGCCTGAAAATGAGCTGGACTTTGAAGAAAGTGTTCAAGAGTCGTCTCCGAGCAGAGCGGATACAAAAATTGAAGAAACAAAAAGTGAATCAACTGAAATAGATGAAGCGATCACTAGTGTTCTACATGTGTCCAATTTGACCCGGCCGTTCACTTTGAATCAACTAAAAGAACTGCTGGGCAAATACGGAAAGATCAATGAACAACACTTTTGGATAAACTCAGTCAAATCCCACTGCTACGTTGAATATGAGACCAAAGAAGATGCCAGGTCGGCCAAAAAAAATCTCCACAACATCAAATGGCCATCGTCAAATCCAAAAAATCTAGTGTGTCAATACACCACTCTGGATGAGCTGATGACAAACATGAATGGTGCACTCACTCTGCCAAACAAACACAAAGACTCGGAGAACAAAGAGAACAAAGAGAACAAAGAGGCCAAGACTAGAGAAAAAGAAAGAGAGAAGGAAAGAGAAAAGGAAAGAGAGAAGGAAAGAGAAAAGGAAAGAGAAAAGGAGAGGGGAAAAGAGAGGGAAAAAGAGCCGAAAAGCAAAAGCGAAAAAATAAGAGAATGGGACCTGCCCAAGCTCAGACAACGATCCAGATCACGTGATCGAAGACAAGTGGAAAATAGCGAGGAAAAAACAAAAGAGAACAAAAGAGAAGAGCCGGTCAAAACATTTGATGACCTATTTAGAAAGACAACGACTACACCGTTCATCTACTGGTTGCCGTTGAACGAGGAGCAGTATACTGAGAGACAGCGCGAAAATGAGAGACGACAGATGGAAAGAGAGAAACGAGCCGAAGAGCGGCGTCAAAGAGAAGAGGCCGAACAAGCTCAGAGGGAAAAAGAAAGAGTAGAGCGGTTGGAGAAAGAGGAAAAGGAGCGCAAAGCTAAGGAAGAGGAGAGGGCCAAAGAGAACACAGAGCTGGAGAACAAGAGAGTCGAAGAAAAAAAAGAGATTGTCGAGCGAACTGACAAAGACAAAGACAAGGACAAGGACAAAGACAAAGAGAGAGAGAAAAGCAAAGAGAGATTGAAAGAGAAGAGTAGAGAAAAGAGCAGAGAGAAAAGTAGGGAGAAGAGTAGAGAGAGGGATCGAGCTAGAGAAAGGGATAGACATGATCAGCGAAGAACAGATGTTGGCAGATATCGCTACGATCGATATGAGCCGTATAGAAGACGAACACCGCCTAGATACGAGAGTGATAGATACAGGGGTCGTGACTATTATGCAGATCGGTACAGGCCCAGTGATTATGCCCGGCCGGCTCCCAGACGATCGAGATCTAGACGAAGAGGCGGACGATCGAGAACAAGGTCATCGTCCGGATCGTCTAGTCGATCGTCAAGCTCTGGCTCCAGTTCGTCGAGATCAAGTTCGTCGTCCAGATCGTCCAGCTCGTCCAGATCTTCGTCATCGTCAAGATCACGATCACCGGACAAAAATGGCAAAAGACAAAGAAAATAAATAAAAAAAAAAGAATTTTTGTTTCAAAACAAAATAGTTTATTATTATTTTAAAAATATAAATCTTGTAATTTTTGTTAAAAATTATTTTCTTTTAAATTTTGATTATTTTTTTGTTCTACAAACAAAAAAAAAACTAATTTCTTCTTTTTTTTTCTGATTTTTTTTTTCATCACTTGTGAGTAATAATTGATCAATTCAATTAAGTATTAAATAAAAAAAATATAATTTAAAAAAATTTTATCATTGTTAACACTAGAAATGCCAAAAAGTTTTATAACTAGTAATGCCAATCTTAAATTGCATTTGTCCGTTTTAAATTTTCTAAGAACCTAGATTCATATTAGTTTTAGATCATTTTTAAGTAAAAATATTCGATTTATTTGTAAAAAAAAATTTTTTTTGTCACATAAAAAATCAAAGTTGGTTAAATAAAAAAAGTAAAATTTTTTTTTATAGAATCATTTAATAGAAAGAAAAAAATTGGTTCTCTATTTTTTGATATCTCAAAAGCGTTTGATAAAGTTTGGCATGATGGTCTTATTTATAAACTAATAAAAATGACCCTTTCCCCTTACCTAATACATTGGATTAATTCATTCTTAGACTCAAGATCATTTAGAGTAAATGTTAATGGTCATATTAGTGATGAATACCTTATTGCTGCAGGCTCAAGGCTCAGTAATTAGTCCATTACTTTTTAGTATTTTTATCAATGATATACCTAAAAGAAATAAAACAAATAGTGAATACTCTCTTCTTTTTGCTGACGACCTCATCACATTCTACATTTAAAAAAAAAAGAAAATCTAGAAAATAAGATAGATAAATACTTAGACGAATTAGAAAAATGACTCTTCAAGTGTAAGATGAAAATGTCTGTCGAAAAGTCTTGCTTCATTGTCTTCACTAAATATAATAAGGAAAATATTGACTTAAACTTAAAGATATATGAATATCCGAATTACCCCAATGGTTGATGAAATAAAACAGCGTTGTAGTTCACGGTTAAACTTAATAAAAATATTGTCAAACAAAAAATGGGGTCTTAACTATTACACACTAGGAAACCTATATAAATCTTTAATCAGATCATAATTGATTACTCTTTTCCGTGTCTGAATTCATTTTCAGAGACAAACATTAAAAAAATTCAAGTCTTACAAAACTCAGCAGTTCGTTTTATACTTAAACTAAAATATGATATCCTTCCAATATTGTGCATCATGAGGCCCTTAATAAACTTAAACTCTTAACGGTCTCGAATCGACTTTTTGAATTGAGCGAAAGATATGTAGCGGGAGGACTACGTCATTCTGTTTCATTGGTTGTCAAGCTGGTTGATGAATATAAAGCGGATTTTGAATCAAGATATGTCGAATACCCGACTACACTGTGTTATTGCTATCTAAATAAAGATAAAAATATTTAATTTTTTGTAAAAAAAGCTTTTTTTAAAGAATTTTTCTTTTTTTTCTAAGAAATTTCATTAAGTTAAAGGATTCTCTGCAAAAAAAGTTGACAGCATTTTTTGGCGATCTAAAATTTTGACCGTTTTGTTGACCGGCCAAATGACCGCCCGTCCAAAAGTTGGCCGGTTTTGTGTCCGCTTTAATCGATCCCAACACTATTTATTATTTATGTCAATAATCATTTACAAATATATTTTTAAAATATTTTTTTTTACAATGGTTGTCGTGGTGAAAATATCTTAGCCATTTTAAAGGATTTGTAAATAAGGTTGGGCAGAGTTTAAGTTTTGCCTCTCAAATAAATTAAGCAGACATAGTAACTGTGTTTTTAGTCGAATTATTCAAAATTAATCTATTGATTAATAGTAATTAATTAATTTTAAAAAGTTTAAATTAAATTTGATTAATTTTTTGTAAAATTTTTATTAACTAGCGCACAATATTAAGGGGAATATAAGTTAATTTTATATTATGGCAATCGAGTCAGTCAATTTAAGTTGTATGAGGCCATGCTTCGGAACCATTAAGTTAATCGCTCTAAAATTATTTATTTATTTTTAATTCAGAAGAATTAGCCTCCATTTTGGAGAAGTAAATGTAAAAAAGTAAAAAAAAATTATGAATTTTAAGTAAATAAAAAAGAATAGAATAAAAAATAATCAATTAAAGAATTTATAGAGGAGCTAGGACCAAAGTGAAAGGTCCAATCAATTCTTTATTAGTTCATTTAACATATTGACAAGTTTAAGTTTAAGTTTAAAAGGAAAAAGATTGTTGACAAGTTTAAGTTTAAAAATTTGGAGAGAAGAGCAAGATCGGTCGGTGGTGCTTCCTGGCACATCGAATGAAAGATAAGAGATGAAAGATGGTTAAATTTGATTGAGTTGATGAAAGAAAGCTATGAGATGAGATAAAGTTCTTCAGAATTAAATATCTTCAGGACTTTTAACACTCTGGATATGTGACACAATGGTCGAAGGTTAAACATATGTCTGATTAGGTTGTTTTGTGAGAGATTAAGAGAGGATTTAATCCCACAATTGAGAATTAAGTTTTCAAGACCGGAGGTAAATTGAGATATGCAGTATGTTTTGTATATGAAGGATTTAAGATTCGGAGAGGATTCACCGATGTTTTTCATTAAGTACGAGCAACCAAAGTAGCTTCGTTGAAATTTTTTGAAGTTCTCTATTGCGTGGGTGTTGAAGTCAAGATTAGACCTGAGGAAAAAGTCAAATTCTTAGGCATCACACTAGACTCAAAACTTACATTTAGTCCAATGGTGGATGAATTTAAAATAAAATATAAAATATCTCTCATATAGGAAATGGGGTCTAAAACCAAAAACATTAGGTAATCTTTACAAATCTTTGATAGGATCAATCTTGGATTATTCTTTTCCTTGTTTAAATTCATTCTCAGAAACTAACATCAAAAAGATACAAGTTATTCAAAATTAAGTAGTTCGATCTATTTTGAAGCTGAAATATGATACCCCCTCCAATATAATGCACCAAGAGGCCTTCAATAAACTTAAACTACTAACAGTTTCAAATCGACTCTTTGAGTTGAGTGAGAGATATGTCAGGGCAGGATTGAGTCATTGTGTTCCACTGGTCGTCAGACTGGTGGAAGAATATAGAGAAGGTTTTGAATCAAGATATATCGAATGTCCAATTTCATTGTGTAATTGCTACCTAAAAATTTCTTCTTTTTTCCTGAACTATCAAATATTTAAACATCCCAGTCAATTAATTAACAAAAAAAATGAAAAATTTTCGAAAATTTTTCGTAGTAGACTGAAAATATTTGATATTAAAGTCAATTTTTTTCTATTTAGAGAAGAAAAAAATGTTTTTAGTAAAAAAAATATTTATTAAAATACTATATAATATAATAATTGAAATTCAAATTTTAAATATATAATTAATATAATTAAAATATTTTAATAAAAAAATAACTTATTTTTTTCTTTTTCACTCTTACATTCCGAGCAAATGCCTCGTAAAACCAGCTTGTACATTGATTCATTGAATTCTATGTACTGGTCATGCAGAAAATCTTAAAAAATTAATTTAAGTAAAAAAATTTCGAAAATTTTCGAAATAAAATTTAATTTAATTATAAAAAAGATTTTAAATACAGAGTACTTATTACTTTATTTTCAATTTCGAAAAAAATACGAAATTTTTTCGTAGATTTTTCGAAAGATTTTCGAGGTCTTATTTGACTGGGTATTCAAGCATCAAAATTTGCCTTTTTTATTCGAATAGAAATAAATTTTTTATTTTTTCAAGACTATTATTAAATTTTGTTATAAATGAATCCTTCTATTCAAAATTTATAATCAATTTTAAAGAATTGAACTCCATAGCGACGTAGGCATTGTAAATTTAGAACAAATACATTTACGTACTAAATTTGAGTCAATTTTTTTTGTAAAAAACAAAGTGCACATTTAGCTTCAAATTGAAAATCATTTTAATTTATATTTTTAATTTACAAATATTTCTTTTGTTAAATAGAAATCAAGTAGTTTTTCTACTGAAAATGTTATTGATGAGAGTTATCTCGTTAGTTTAGTTGATTAAAAATTAGCCGACTAAAATTAAGCAAATTATAAAGAAATTTTAAGTCAAGTCATAACTATGACTTAAATTTTTGTGACTTGGACTTAAAACTGTCACTTAAAAACAAATCTGGATTATACCAACAAATATTATTTCATCTAATTTTTCGAACTAATTATGTAAATTCTGAATGCTTATATAATTTCTGAAAAAAATTGAATTAAAAAATTATAATGATTGATATTGAAATTGTACGTGTAAGGACTACCTCAAAAGTTATATGTGTAAGCATATTATTGTAATTGTTTTAAATAAAAATCAACCACAATATCGGAAAAATACTATGATACGGTAATAGATTCAAAGCCTAAGCCAGGAAGGAAAAAAAAGGCTCAAGATTGTCATATAATTCAAAATAATTAATTATTTTTTATTTTATTTTCATTATGGTGCTAATTATATTGTTTTAGAAATTTTATAATAAATCTTAATTTTTAAATGTACTTACTTTTTTCAATTGTTTAAATTTTTATTTTTTTTACATCAATTTTTTATTTGTAATTTTTTAATTTTTTTTCCTCCTTAAAGGAGGTTTATTTATTAATAAATAAATAAATATTTAAATCGGATTTTGGAATGAATGTCAATCAATTAAAATATTTTAAACTGATTCTAATAAATTTAATTTTTATGATTTTAATAAAAAATTTATTTAACAAAAATAACCAACAAATGCAGTGACAATTAATCCAGTAATAAAAAACATTTGAATATAAAAAAAGATCTCCTGCCCTTGGACAAGACAATCTGAGTCAAGCAACTCAAATGAACGCCGGCAAGTCCGCAATTCTGAATAATTTGATTGATAATAAGCCACATCTTTTGTCTGACTGTAATCTTTTGAATTCTGAAGATGTTTCCTCTACTGATGAATCTGGTTGTAAACCAGTTGATGGTCTTACAGTTATTGTTAAAGGGTTTGGTTTAAAAAGTCGAGTCAGTAAGTTTTTATTTTTTAAAAAGAAAAAAAACTCGCCAAATGGTCTAAGAGAAATTCTAATCAGAAATTGTTCAATTAAAACTCAATATGCTCTAAGGTATGTTAATTATTACCTTGTTTCTTCGAAAGAAAAATTCAACGAGTACATTTTAAAAAAATTTGATTATTTTTTGTCAAATTTTATCAACCAATTCATACAAGATGATCTTCAGTTTAATTTTTCATTTTATTAAGCGTAGAATTAGCAATAATATTAATTTAATTTTTATAAAATATTGTACTATTTTTTGAAACTTTGATATTAAATTTCTGAACCTAAATAATTTAATTTTTTTTCCATTATCTTATAAATAAATGGGCTCAATCATCTCATCTCATTATTGGTTTTGACCCTTGGTCTTTTTGATTGAGTTGATAAATTTAATTTTTTTGATTTTTCATATAAAAATTTATTTAACAAAAATAACCAACAAATGCAGTGACAATTAATCCAGTAAAAAAAAAAACATTTGAATATAAAATATAAAGAGAAAAAAATTTCAACTCATTTTGCAGAGTCTAAGAATTGTACGAATGAAGATTGACCGCCGGACCAAGAATACTGGACAAGACGACAGCGGTTTTACTTTTTCTCATCAAATCCGGAGTATTGCCCAAGTGCTGACTCTTGAACAGTCTTTCTGGCTCATTTTCATTCACATCCAAAAATTTCAAATAAAAAAAGCTTGGTATCTTGATCAAATTTTCCACAATCAAATGCTGCACTCGAATTTCGTTGATTATCTCAGCGGGCGGCAGCTGCGGCGACGAATTGCCGACCAGCGAGGGCCCGAACACTCGGGCCAAATTGGAGGCGGGCATTTTGCACTCTTCCGTCTCACTAATCCTCTGCAAATGCAGTATGATGAACGAGAGCGTGTCCCGGTTGGCTTCGGGCAAGTCCTGCACAGCTTCCTTAATCTGACACAGCCTGTCCAGCTCATTCTGCACATCACACGCCTTGGCAAAGCGATACCACGCGTCATATGTAATCAAATGTTCGGTCAAATTGTTCAAAAAGTCTTTGACAAAACTGCACAGCACATGAACATCAGCCACTTTTCTCAGATCGGGCATCTGGTGCCGCTTGATCAGCTTTTCTTTTAGTTGTTTAATTTGCACATCTGACCCATTGACTCGGTACAGGCCCACTTCATGGCTCAACAGGCCCCTCATCTCTATCTCATTGATCACCATCTGCAGCACTGGCGGTATGTGAGGGTATTCATTGGCGCCCACATAGTCGCTGATGGTGCCGCTTTGCGGGTAATTCTGCACTTTGTAGCATGCACGCTGCACCAAATCTTTGCACTCCGAGTGACACACCATGTCGCATTCGCGGCACTTCATGATCATTTTGCCGAAGCGAGTTCTTTTGTCGCAATGGGCGCAAAATTCACTGTTCAGAATGACTTGAGCCTTGAACATGTGAGATTTTTTGTACCGCTTTGCCAATGGTATCAAATTGGAGCTTGTTTTGAAAGGCGTTAGGGTTTGGGTGTTCTTTTTGACAGTGGAGTAGATGCGGTTGTGGACGGGGGTGGCCAATTCCCTGATGGGGGTCATGATGTTGACTTTTTGGGCAGCGGGTGCTTCCTCGATTATTGACTGGTTCCAGAACGACTCGCTCGAGTCCTCCTCGGTCAAGTCGACTGAGCGCTGCAAAAACTCGCGGCTAGGTCGTTTTTTTCTGAAGCGAGCTCGCTGCGGCAGATAAACTTGCTTTTCGTCATTTCCGTGCTTGATTTCCGATTTGAGCTCGACTGGGCGACCATCTTGGTCAATTTTGAGGGTGGTAATGGCCGATATGGCATTGTTGATTTGTCCCAGGCTGACTCTCTTTCTCTGCTCGTTGGTCAAGTCATTTGATTTGGATCGGTGGCGCTTCCGCTCCTTGCGCTCCTCCGGTTTTGGGTCCCGGGTGAGCGACGTGCTGTGACGGCACACCGAGCGCTTTTTTCTCTGCTTTTTGTCCTGTTTGGCAGCATGGGACTTTTCTTCATCATCGTTTGGAATATCCAAGTCATCTTCGGTATAGTCCGATACAATTGATCCCGTGTCTTCAACACCGCAAGCTGATGTTCTTGACAAATTTATTTTTAAATTTAGTTTAGATTTAAAAAAGATATTTTTTATTTTTTAATATTTTATTTTATCTTTGATGCAAAAAATATTTTGTTAAATAAATTTTTTTTAATATTATATTCAGACTTGTGTAAAAGTCACAAGTCAAGTGCAAGTCAGGAATTTGACTTTTTTAAAATATTTAAAAGTAAAAAGTCAACAAATTAATTAATAAATGTATCTTTATTCATTTTAAGAATTTTGTCACACGCTTAATTCAATATTTAAGAAAATTTTTTTATTATAAATTATCTTATCATTAATCAATCAATCTTTCTTTTGTCCCATAAAACATTTTTTTGCAAAAATTTTTCCTAAAAACCAAAAAATTAAATTCGATTATTTTTCTTCCAAAAATAAATACATTTTTATTTTTAAACCGGAACTTAATTTGATCAATTTAAAAATTTTCAAGAATTTTTACAATAAATTAATAAATATAATTAGACTTGTATAAAAGTCAGGACAAAAAAGTCTTAACGAGTCAAAAACAACTCAAAGTGTGACTTGGACTTGAAATATTTTTTTTAAATGACAATTCCCTGACTTGTTTAGAAAATTTAAAAATAAAAAGTCAAGATTTTGACTCATTTTAAAAAAAGAAGGGGTTGTGAAGTTCGTTTCAATTCGATCTTTTCAATTCACAAAAATTTGAATAACTTTTTTACTAAAAAAGATAATTTAGTTCTGTAAAATGCTTAATGTTTAAGCAACTTTGCTTAATCCGAAAATATATGTCTGCAAAAACTCTGCAATGTAATTGCACAGTTGCTTAGAATACTTTTTAATGGCGTGCAAAATGCAGAAAATTGCAGAGTACTTTGCAGACTTATTTTACTGCATTAAGCAAATTTGCTCATAATTAAGCATTTTACAGAACTAAATTATCTTTTTTAGTAAAAAAGTTATTCAAATTTTTCTGAATTGAAAAGATCGAATTGAAACGAACTTCACAACCCCAAAAAAGAATTAAAAAATAAAAAAAATTATATGTCATAAATTTTTTTATATCGTTTATAATTTTTTTATAATTTTTTTAAAATTTCTTTTAAGCGAAAATATTTTTTCGTATTTTATTCTTAAATTCACTCTAAAAGAATTAAACGAAATTTTGTGTTGATTAAAAATCGTGTTTCAATTTTTACATTGAAAAAAAAATTCAGAATAATAATTTTATTTTTTGCTGGATAAAAAAATTTAATAATTTTTTATTTTTTTTTAATTCTATTTTTAAAATAAGCAAAAATCTTGACTTTTTATTTCTAATTTTTCTAAACAAGTCAGGGACTTGTCTTTTTTTTTTTTAATTTCAAATCCAAGTCACACTTTGTCTTGTTTTTGACTCGTTAAGATTTTTTTTGCCTGACATTTATACAAGTCTGATTATATTTATGATTATATTGATTAAATTAAGTTCGGGTTTAAAAATAGAATTATATTTAATGCTGGAAGATAGTGACCGAATTAATTTTTTGGTTTTTAGGAAAAATTTTTGCAAAAAAAGTTTTATTGGACAAAAGAAAGATTGTTATAACTAATTCTCTATTAATGATAAGATGATTTATAATAATAAAAAAAATTTTCTTAAATATCGAATTAAGCGCGTGACAAGATTCTTAAAAAGAATAAAGATACATTTATAATATATCAAATAGGGTAACGTTAATTTTAATAAATAAATTATTCAAGACATCAAATAATAATATGACAGATATGGCCAGATTTTTTGATTTCTTTTTAAAATTTTTCAATTATACTTTTCAATTATACCGAATGTCAGAAAAATGTTGTTCCACTGAGACATATATTGTGCTCAAATAATCTAATCTCTTCAATTTAAACCACTACACCAAACTGTTTCTTTCAAATCTCAAACAAAATATGAAATATTAATTTTTATGTAAATAAACAAGGATTGGGGTTGCAAATTAAAAAAAAATCTTTATTCTACGAAATAAGTTATAAGATTTTTTGATTTATACTTTAATTTCTTTTTTAAAAATCAAAAAAGAAATCGAACAGAATAATCAAAATATGAACTTTGTTTGGTTAAAAATTCAAGAAAATCTGTTCGGTAATTCTCTTAAAATTTGTTTCCAAAATTTCGACAGAAAATAAAAAAGTCCATCAAAGATATTTCAATTTTTAAATAAATAATCGGAAAAATTATCAAATGATTTTATTTTATTAAAAAAGATAAATTTAAATGTTATCCTGCTTCATTTTTAAATAACAAAACCATTTCTTTTGGTCTTTATTTCACTTAAGGTATTTTTGAATGCTAAACAGAACAAAAATCTTGCACACTCTCATAGCTTAATAATCACCAGCCACATAATTTGGTAACCAAAATAAAAAATTCCTCTGAAAATTAAAGAAAACTTTTTTTTAATATTTGACAGAAGATTTTTGGCAAAAAAATTTATAGATTTTATTTAATATTATTTTTTATTTAATTTGAAAAAATTTTAAGTTTTTTTTTAATTAAATGCCTCAAATCATAAACCGTGGTCTTACAGATTCTTATTTGAATATTTTTGAAATATAAACTCAGACAACAAAAATTTATAAACAAAATTTTTCCCAATAATTGAAAAGAAATTTATTAGCTTTAATTTAAAACAAAATCATTAAGATTTAATGAATCTGAGGCTGGTTATTAGACTAGAAATTAATATGCCTGACTACAGTTTATGATTTGGGATCTTTTACAAGTTTAAAAAGAGATTAACCAATTTTTAAGAATCAAACATTCATCGAATGATATACCATAAAGGATTACCATGTCATATTATAAAGTCATTTTGAACATGATCGTGAAAATATGACCATAAACTTCAATTTGCCATAATTATCGCATTTATTATTGAAGCTTTAAATTTTAATGGCATTAGTCGACCAAAAAATACAATAATTATTTTTATTTTTTTTAATAAATTAACACTTTTTTCATTCTCTCATTTAATTTTGCTATTAAATTTTGTTGTTTAAATATATTTAAAAAAACAAAGCGCTCTTAGTTTATTTTAAATGTTTTTGATAGCAAACAAAAAAATGATATCATAAAAAACATTTAACCTATAAATTGATAAAATTTATATTTTTAACTTTGGATTTTTCTACATTATGTTTTACATTTTCTTTTCGAGTCTATTTAAATTCAGTGTTTATTTTTTGTGTTTAGATACTCAGTCATATGGTGATAGTAATGGATCCCATCAGATCACCGCGACATGTCTATCTAAATTATAAGTTATTCATATTTACTGTAGTGTTAATGGTTAATTTTTAGTCTAAAAAACAACAAGACAATAATTTATTTTATATTTTTATTGTTAAAAATATTTTATTTCTATAGGCCAGTTTTTAATATTTTTTATTCTAAAAAACTGGTGATTTTTTGCTTCTTATTTATGTAATAGTAAAATTGCAAAACACGGAATTTTGTAAATTTCCTGGCTGATCAGTAATTTTCTAAAATAATCAAACAAAAATTATGTTTTAAATTTTTTTCCAGTAATTTTCTAAATTTACGTATAGAGCGTAAAAACATTTGACATTAATTAAATTGATGTCAAATTTAAGAAAAGAAAGTGTCAAATTGTATTGTCATTGGGATTGCTTATCGCGAACGTCTATTTGATTTCCTAAAGAATCTTGGTGTCTAACTTTGGGTCAAGTAGCAAGTTCTGGGAGACCCAGAAAAATGGCTAAAGCATTGACAAAGTAAGTTTGGCCTTTTTACATTTTTTATAAAATTTTTTTATCTTTTTTTTGGTGAATGTTTGACTTTTTTTTTGACGAAAATTTGACTGTTATCAAATAAATTTGAAACCTTTTGATTTGACATTTCTTTGAAAAATTTGACAGCATTTACCCTTTGTAAAACTTTATTTACATTTAAAATCAGGAGTAAAAAATAGATTCCAGAGGTCAATATTGGGGATTATGTTATTTTGCCCATACCCGACGTGGATAAAGGCTCAATTGATTTAAAATCAAGATTGGATAAATCTTTGAGCGTAAGGCAAGCCGTGGTCAAGGAATGCTTAAATGCAACTGATAGATGCAGTTGAAAAAAGGCTCAATTGTTATGCAACTCAAGAGGTAACATTGCTTGTAGGAATAAATAAATAAAGAAAATTTTTTAATTTACTAACTAAGATGTATCAAGTGGTGTACCACAGGGTTCTGTTTTAGGACCGACTTTATTTAATATATTTATCAATGATTTAAGTAAGGACTTGTCAAGTGAATGCGAAAAATATGCCGATGATACAAAAATTTTTGATGTAGTAACAAACAAATTAGAAGCAAAATCATTACAAGAAGATTTAAATAAAATAACAGAATGGTCAAACAAATGGTTAATTAAATTAAATTTTAATAAATGTAAAGTAATGCATATTGGTAAGAACAACAACGAATTCAAATATTATTTAAATGATAACGACAAACAAATTGAAGTGACTAAAACAAACTTAGAAAAAGATTTAGGAATCCTTATTAAAAATAACCTGAAATTTGAAGATCAGTGTATAGCAGCTGCTAATAAAAGTAACAGAATGCTTGGTATATTGAAGAAAACTTTTAAAACACGTGATACTGCTATGTGGAAAAGACTATATACTTGTTATATCAGACCAAACCTTGAATATGCTATACCTGTATGGTCACCATATTTATTAAAAGATATAAAAATATTAGAAGATATTCAACATAGGTTAACTAAAATACCTAAATTAACTCGATATTTAAATTATGAAGAAAGGTGTATGAATATGGGTTTAACTAGCCTAACTATTTTAGAAATTTACTAAAGCCTCTTTTTCTCTGTAAATTACTAAAACAAATAAAAAACAGTAAAAAAGTAAAACAATATTTTTTTTATTTTATTTTACAAATTTACTGGTCACTCAGTAATTTTACAAATTTACGTGTTTTAGAAATATACGTTAACATTTATAAACACAGGTGTTTTAGAGTCAAAAAGCGCGGACTTAAAAAAATTAAGTTTTCAAATCTTGAATCAGAATTTTGTTTGTGACTTTAAAACAAATCTGGTTTTTGAAGAATTTTTTGAAAAGTTAATATTTTTATTTTACTTCTAGAAAATTTAAAAAATCAAATCTAACTTCACCAAAATTTTTTCTAAATTTTAAAAAAATAGACAATTAATTTGAAAGGTTTAAAAACAGACTAATTTTATTCTTTTATTTTTGTAATCGATTTCAACTAACCTTTTTTTGTCCTTAAATTGGTTTTCCTTGTTTTCATACTTGGCTGATTCACGGAACCCGTTCAGATTAGCATGAGATTTGTGCGTGGTTCGTTGCTGGTCATCATAAAAATTATTTTCGCTATAATTAGTGAACATAAGCTGTGATCGCTTGATGGCTGATTGGTAAGCTGAATTGTTGTCTGACATGAGAATTTCTTTGAATAAATCAAATTGTTTTTGCAGCTTGTCCAATTCATTTTGTAAGCGTTCACTTCTGTTTTCTGCATGCAAGCGTTTTTCGTGATGAATTTCCACATCAACTCTTCAAAAGGGGCAAAAATTCACATTTTTTTTGACAAGAAAAAAAATACTTGAGCTCATTTATTTTGCGCTGGTAAATGCTTTTCTCCAAATTGAGCTTTGATTCAAGATCCTTGCACTTGAGCTCCGTGTCGAGCCATTTTTTTCGCATTTCATCCATATTTTTGGCAAAATAGATAAACTCTAGAGGAAAAAATGGACAATTTTAATTTGATTAATTAAACTCAATGCAACACTCACGAGGCAATAAGTTTTCAGTATTTAAAACATTCTGAATTTTGTTGATCAATTCATAAATTTGAATTTGTTTGGATGAGGCGAGCATCAACTTTTTGCTGTGTGACGTGTCCATTAATTAGAGTGGAATGGTGAACTGGAAGTATTTTTAAAAAATTTTCTCAAAATGGTTTTAGTACTAAAATTAATGTGAATTTGAGATTGAAAAGACCATTTTTGAATTGGATGATTCAATCAGCGAAACCATTTTTTTCTAAAATTAAACGGTTAGTGACTTTGACCTGATTGTGTTTGAATTTTTGTACCGTTTGCAAAATAAAGTTAACATTTGTTTAAATCAGAGTTGTTTTTAAGTCACAAGTCTTAAGTCAAGTCAATGACCTAAAATTTTTTTTTAAAATTAAATAAATTTCTAAACATAGTTTTTTCATATTTCATATATTTTTATTAAATTTAATTATATATTAAACAAACAAAGTAATGTAATTAATAAATGTAATAAATAGTACCGTATACTCTCGTCCACGACTCTAAGAGTAAAGCCCAAATCCAACCTTTTTTCTTATAGAGTTAATTACATAGTTTCTATGTTTTAACAATTAAAATTGAATTAGCTGGAAAATACACTGAATATGGGAATATTCCAATAATAAAGCCTAAATTTAGCTTTTACTCTAACAAAAAATGGTCTTAACTCTCATAAAAAAAATTAAATTAAAAAAATTGTAGAGTTAATTTGTAATTTAGAAAATTAAGATTATGTATTAAGAGATTTTGATGTAAATTCTCAAGTAATTGTCAATAATCAAGCGAATAGAGCTTTAACTCAAAAGTCAAAAAATGTAACTACAGATAAAAATAGTGAAACAGGCCCAAAGAAAAGGGGAAGGAAAAAGCTTCCACGTGATGAAAGTGGAAAAATTATCAGACCGAATAAAAATTAAGTGGTTTGTGGAATAGTAATAATATAAAAAAAATTCAAAGCAAGCTTGGACAAGTGGCTAGCAAGAATTCCAAAAGAGTTGTAGAACGTAGAACTGCTACTTTTTCTTTAGTTAAAGATTGAGGTAGATCGATATCCCCACAGACTAAATCTACAATGAAAATGAAACAAAATTGAAAATTAGTCTTTTAACATGTCAAAGTCGACTTTGACTTTTGACCAACTCTTATCATGATCTTGCATCATAGTATCAAAAATTGGATCTCAGCAAAAGAATTAAATGACTTTCACGTCTCACTCAACGTCAAAATGAATTTATTCTCTAACAGAGTGGTTTGTGGAATAGTAATAATATAAAAAAATTCAAAGCAAGCTTGAACAAGTGGCTAGCAAGAATTCCAAAAGAGTTTTTTTAAAAAAAAATATTTTAAATTTTTCGAATTTTATTGCTGAAAAAAACTGAAGCCAAACTAAATGTGCCGTCATCAAATGTGCCACTATTTTCAATAATTTTATTTCTTTTTTTTTAGTCTAAAAAATTGCTATCAGTCATCTTAACCCAAATAATGTAATTAATAGTTTTGAGCATCATTATTTATTATTTTCTAACGTTTTATTTTTAAATCAGAGAATTTGGTTTCTACAAGAGGCTTAGGTTTTTGGAGAATTTCAGAAATATTTTTATTTTAACAAATTATTCAAGATTACAGCGATTTTTTTCTTTTTATAGGCCTTAAAATCAATTTTGTATTTTTTTTCTTTAAATTTAAATTTAAATTTATAATCCTACAATGTTATAAATAAAATTAAAAAAGATAGGATACCTAGAACAAATTATGGTAGCTTATATTATCATAATTCATTTTTTTATCTATAATTTTGAGTATTTTTTATTTCAGATTTACAAAAGGATTCTATAAGACTCCAGCTTTTTTTGCTATCTGATGTGTGCTATTTGTAAGAAATAATTTTCTAGATTTGGTCGATAAAGCTATTTTAACTAAACTAATGTGTAATTTTTATAATTATTTATTTCAATATAGATGCTTGGGTGATGGCAGATAAAATTTATTTTAACTTAGAAATATTAATTAATTATTTTTTATTTAAATTTAAATTTCTGCTGTCTTTTTTACTAAATTAACGAAAAATTTGATTCCAATTTTAAATTATGGTAATTTAAAAATGCTAAATTATTTTTATTAAAATAATAATCAATTAAAATTTTCTTATCTTTGAGAATATGTATTCTATCTAATTTTTTCATTTTATTTTCATATCTAGTAATTTGGTTTAAAAAGAGCACATGATTTAAAAAATAGGAATTAATACTTTTTAAATTTTAAACTAAAAAAAAACCAAGTTTTAAAAATGTAAGAATTTGCTATCTTTTAGCTTAACTGATTAATGTCTTCATAATCTATGGTATTCTATATATTCTGTCATAAAAAAAGTACATTCTAAATAAATGCGCAATTTATTTCAAGACATTTTGCAGATTTTTGAAATCATTCAAATTTTAATTTTTTAGGAAATATTTTGATTTTAAGAATTCTTGTTAAAAGTAATTCAAACTTGGCGGAATTGGAAGGATTAAATTTATAAAAACTTCACAACCTTGTTATCGTTTTATTGTTGTTTTCTTATCATTTGATATCAAAACAAATATAGGGTCCATTCTTAACAATCTCTTGCTTAATTTTTAATTTATCATTAGAAAATTCTCAAGAAAATTTTTAGTCTTAAATATAATGAAAAATCGGTTTTATTTTGAAATTTATTTCATAAAAGATATTTTATCATTCATAGTAATAGTATTTTTATTCTTTTTTAATAAATTTTATTTGAGTATATTTTATTAGAATTTATTATTATTTAAGTATTAGAATTTTTCTTGCATCCCATCTTTTTAAATATTTTTCCTAACAATTTTTTTGAAGATATCAATTTAAATAAAATTTAATAAATTATTTTTAATTAATCGTATTTTAACTTGGACTGCCACATAATTCTGTATTAAATCTCAACAATATTTGCGTTTTTTTTATTTTTTTTATGCTCTATTAAAAATGTTTCAATTTTATTTGGTTATTATCATTTTAAAAATAGATAATTTTGATCAGTCAAATATTTTTTATTTAAAGTCTTTTAGGAAAATTTGAATTTATTTTAAGAAATAAATGAATTATTTTAAAAAATTTGTCAGAATTTTCAAATATTTTCGTTAAAAGAAAATTAAAGTGACAAAAGCAATTAATTAATTTTCATTATTATATAAATTTTGTCATCTTATTCAAAATTTTCAACGCCTTTCAGATTTAAATTTTTCAAGTTAAATTTTTCAAAAAGTATGTGAATACTAATAAAAATATTTTTTCCAGTTCATTTAATATTTCCTTACCCCAGTATCTTTAACTATGTTAAAAAAAAAACTTTTATTGTTTATCTTAATTTAAAATTTTCTAGTCAAAAATAAAACTTTTATAAAGTAAATTAATTTTTTTGATCTAATACACAATTACCTTAAAAACAATTTACAAATCCCAAAATTTTATGGAAAAATGTTTGACATTGCTGATTTGAATTTTATTGTCGAAACTTCATTAACAAAAATCAGGCCGAATAAATTATTTTTCAGATAAATTATTAGCTGTTTATTATTTTACCAAATCGATAAATAAAATTTTTTAATTTAAGCCATAATTAACTCTATCTCATGTTAAAGTAAAGTTTGTTCTTAAACAGAGCAAAACATTTGCAGTTGCCTTTGCATGCAATACTCAAAAAGCGAACTTTTTATCATGACGCAAAGATAAGCAAATTTGGAAAGAAAAAAACAAAAGAGAGAAAACGCCGATTGTTTTTTATTCTAAATTTTCTAATTATAATAATTTCAAATAATTAATCAAGTACCAAAATTCGACAAAGTTAAATTTTGCTATTAGTAACCAAAAATTAATTATGCTTTTTCTTGCCAAGCTTGCTTTTTATAAGTATTTTTTTTAAAGAAAAAAAGAATAGATGAGATAAAATTCTCATCTTGTTACAAAGTCTAGGCACCACTTGAGAGAGTTTACCATAAATTTTCACATCAACAACCAATTTACCTATTTTAAAATTTAGACATATAAATAATTTGAATGCTTCAAATAGATTTTTGATTTTGTAAACCAAATAGAATGGGTCTGTTGCGCAAACTTTTCTCCTATCAATACATCACCCATGAACACTTGGCAGGGCTCGATCGATACAAAGTAAGCAAAATTACCAACCAACACCACTAGTGTCCACAAAAGGGAATTTTTTTTAGAAAAAAAATTGAATGAAATACTATTATTAAAATAATTAGTGATAAGACATTTTTGATAATTAAATTTTTTTTTTATTTAAAGTACAGCTGCATTGACTCGTCACCACTGTCTCGGTATGTCATGCACCCATTTTGGAATTTTCTAGTTGAATTGTATCCGAGATGGCTGGCACCCAATTTGCTCACATTTGTCGGATTTCTGTGTCTAATTGTCAACTTTCTGCTTTTCTCAATCTATGACTACAGCTTCTATGGCTACTGCGCCAATCAAGAAGATTGCGTAAATATGCAAAATTTGACAAAAAATCAACTGTACTTTCAGAATAACATCTTCAAATTCGAGACCATACCGTCCTACATTTGCTCATGTATCCCCCAATGGCTGTGGCTAGTTCTAAGTATCTGTCAATTTTTATCTCATCATTTGGGTAAGAAATAAAAAAAAGAAAAATTCTGCTAAATAAATGAAAAAAATTAAGATGGAACTGATGGCAAACAAGCGCGACGAACCGGCTCTTCTTCTCCTCTTGGCGAGCTGTTCGATCATGGCCTGGACAGCTGGGCAACTCTTTTTCTGCCAGTAGCTTTGTTTTCCATATTTGGCCGCAACGAGCCCTTCGGAATCACAGCTTTTTCCATGTATGGTCTCTTGTGGCTCATTCTAGGCAGCTTTATTATTTCTCATTGGGAAAAGTACAACACAGGGGTTCTATTTTTGCCATGGTCTTATGACTTGAGTCAAGTAGGAATGACATTTTTGTTTTTTGGAACATTTTTGTTCGGACAAAAAATGTGGTACTTTCAAATTGGACCAATTTTGTTCACCCAGTTCGTGGTTGCTGTCATCTATGGTATTTTTTATTTTTAAATAAAATTTTATTTAAAATTGAAAAAAATTAAAAAAAATTAAAAAAAAAGTTAATTTTAATTTAAAAAAAAAAAGTTAATTTTAATTTTTTAAAAAAATTTAAAAAAAGTTAATTTTAATTTTTTAAAAAATGAAGTGTTCTCTATCGGTTTATCTTTGCCTTTCTCGCTGTACAACATGTACGTGGCGTACTCAAACAAGTCGTTCAAGCAAGAATCAGTTTATGAAGGAGTTCGGCCAATTTTTTCAACCCTTTACCTTTTTGTTATTCAATTAATTTGGATAAAGTATTCAAAAATAAATATTCTAGACCTTGAGCCGAGAGCTTTTTTCTGGTTGACAGGAACCCTTTTTTCCAATATTTCGGTAATTTTTTTTTTGTTTTTTAAGCGTCTTTTTCTAGATTTTTGATTTCTAGTGTAGGTTGATTGTGGCACAAATGACAAGCACAAGGTGCCAAATATTCAACTGGACTTTGATACCGCTGACAATTTTTGTCGCTCTATTCACTCTTAATTTAAAAGGTTCTGTTATTGAGCCCTTTTTGACCTCTAATGCTGAAGTGAATTCACTCTATTTCATGTCTGCTCTGATAACCATAGCTCATATACACTACGGAATTTGTATGGTAAGTAGTTTATATAGAATTTGCTTTTGAAAGAAAAAATTCATTTTATTTTACTCTAGGTCCGGCAAATATGTGAACATTTGAATATCTACTGCTTTAATATAACTTCGAAACCAGTTAAAAAAACCGATTGACTATAAGAATTTAAAATTTTTGAAAAAAATAAATCATTTAGATTGATTAGTTTTTTTGGGCTTTATTTAATTTTTTTAGATAAGAGAGATTGTATAATAATAGCAAAAATTAGAAATTAAATACGGGGATGTTTTGTATTAATTTGAGCGGATTTTTATAGTTTCGAGCAAAATTGTTTGAGAAAAAGAGAACAATTTTTTTATTTTACATAGCGGAATTTTAAATCATATTTTTCAAAGGTTTAGATATCAACCTTTTTATTTTTTTTTAAATAAAGCTATTAAACATATTTGTTTTGATTTTGTTTAGTTTTTCAAATATAAATGCAATCAATTAGCTGAATGATGCTGTGATAAATTCTTCTAATGAAATTTTACCGAAATTTACAGAAATTAAAAATAGTATAATTTTATTAATCAACCCAATAAATCTATCACCAGTCTTTTTTTTGCTTATTTGAATTCTATTTGAAAAAACAAATATTATAAAAATTCTGTTTAAAATTTAATTAAAATTAAAAAAAATTACCAATATTTTTGGCTATTGAAAAGACTTTTTTTCGTGTATTTATGAGTATGTATGCACCAGTTTTGATTTATATGATCTGGGTTATATTAAAAACTAAACTAAAGAACATTATCGGTGCCTAAAAAATGGTAGTTCGAAATTATAATTGAGAACAAAATAATGATCAAAATTACAAGATACAATTAAATTTTTAAATAAAAATTTAATTTGTAAATAAATTGATACTTGAATTAAATATTTAATCGAAACAAAAAAATTCAGTAAAAGAATAACAATTGGCTTTATGAATTTAAGCACAAATTGAACAAAAACCGTTTCTTTTTTTAAAAAAAGAAAAATTAAAGGTTTAAATATGGAATTTTAATTTTTCAATAAAGGATTTATTTCTTTTAAATTTGAACTGAACATAACGCGGTATTTTTTTTTTAAATTTTTTCTAGATTTTTGATAAAAATAATTTACAATCTAAAAAATTTTAAGTACATGTTATAATATCTTATCCTATCATAGTGATAGCTAATCAAAACCTAGTTTGTCTATTTAATTTTAGCATCCATTTATACTTTTTGAATTCAAAATTTAACTTTTTTTCTTTTTCAGAAATGAAAGATTCGGTTTCTGAAAAATGAAATCTTTAGACGCCGCTTTTATAAACTAAAATTTTTCCATTTTTGAAATATTTGATTATTCCAAAGTATAATGTTAACAAAAAGAACTCGGAACCTAAAATATGAACAAGCTACTTAAGAGGGGAAGAAGGTAATGTGGAACTGGGGAGTCCGAGGGTCATTACTCAAGAAGATCTATAAGCCAGACGATGACGAAAATGAGTGAACATAGCTATTTATTAAAAACCTAAGAAATAATTTATTTACGCTAATAATTTACATGATTTTATTTTTAATTAAATTTTTATTCTATTAGGTTGTTTAATAAGTTTTTTCGTGTATTTTTAAATGAAAAAATCTCATTCAAGATAAACGAAGACCTCTATTCACAACAATTGATTCGTTTGAGCCACGCTTTGGAAGCAAAACGGCCACACAGAGCTAAAGGAGAGCGAGAAGTGATTCTTTTACATGATAACGCTAGGCTACATGTTGCAAAAACGACTCGGAACACGATAGAGAATCTAGACTGGGAAGTCTTATCTCATCCAGTTTATTCACCAGACTTGGCTCCTTCAGATTACCATTTGTTCCGATCCATGCAACACTTACTGAGTGAAAAAAGTTACTCAGACTTGGAAGAAATCAATAAAGATATCAGTCAATATTTCATCTCAAAACTACCTAGCTTCTACGAGCGAGGGATCAAAATGCTGCCAGAAAGATGGAAGATGTGTATTTATAGCGAAGGAAATTATTTTAGTGTCTAATAATATTTTAATTTATTTTTTAATGAATAAATAAAGTCTCGCATAAACCGAAAAAACTTATTAAACAACCTAATATATAAAAAATAAAAGAGGTGGGAGTGGAAAACTTGATTCAAAGGCGGTGCATGAGCAAGAAGGCAGTCTTGATGGTTATATAATGGAGGTAGAAGTATAAAGATCGGAACAAGAGGGTGTATCGGTCATGAGGTTTGAGAAGGAAGCCGTAGAGTCACTAAATAGCAGTTTACTACAGGCAAATGATCATTTAAGAACGGGGCCCAAGGTTGCTAATCTAGATAGCTTAAAATGTTGGTATACACGTCACTTAACCCCGAAAAGCTAGACGAACTGAGAGTAATATGTGCGAATAAGGAACCCGACATCATTTTTATCACTGAAGCATGGTATGACAGCCGATCAAATCTTCCAGTTTACTTTAAATTTTTTCATCGTAAACTTTTTTATACTAAATTTTACAAAAATTTACAAAATAAAAAACCAAGATTTTTCTAAAATTAAAAAAAAATTATAAAATAAAATAAAAATTCAAATATCTTTGTTCCTTTTAGATTTTTCTGAAATAAAGGTTTATTTTAGCTATTCATTAAATTTTCGTTATTTTGCATTAAAATACGTAATTTTAATACAATATTGATGAAACTAAAATTTACTTTTTGATTATTGATAAATTTTTTCCTAAATTATTGAAAGAAATAGAAAACTTATTAGGGGTTGATAAATTTAAGAATCCATTTAATTGGCAAAAGTATTTAATGTTACTTTAGAAAGTTAAAAAAGTCAAAAGTCTTAGACAGAATTAGATTGATTTAAAGTACAAAATGGCATAGTAAAATTTTTTACCAAATTTCATTTTTCAAATTTGATCAAAAAAAATTTTTTTTAATTAATTTTTATTTTAAAGTATTTTAACAATAAATAATAATTTTTGAGCATACTCCAAAACAAAGCCAGAAGAGCCAAAGATATTTTCATCATTGCAGAAGCATGTTGGGACGATGAATTTTAATTCTTTAATTCAATATTTTAATTCTTTAATTCAATATTTTAATTTCTTTAGTATTAAAAATTTTAATAAAATGTGATATTTTAATAATATTTTTTATTTTATTTTTAAATGTGTGATGCCTTATTTAAACCAATGTTACTCCGCTAAAATTGAGTTAATTTGGTAAATTAATTTTAGATGTTTTTTTCGAGTAGTTGATGAGAATTTCACTTTGCAAAGAATTTGTATTTATTTAATGCCAGAGAACATATTAATTATTAAAAATTCAAAAATATTAAGTCGATTTAAAGTTTGAGACGACTAAAAATTTTTTTTATTTGTCCATTGGACTTTTATCTTTATTATCAATCTCGTGAAAATATTGACCTCTTAAAATAAATTATCAAAAAATGAGATATAAAAATCAGAAAAATTTTCTATTTTTTTTTCAAAAATTTATTCATCACACATTTATTTTTTACTAATTCTAAAAAATGTACAAAACTTTAATGGAATGGAAATCCGTGTTGGTTTCTCCAGAAGGTTTATCCACTTAAAATGATTTAACACCATTTTTTCCTTTTTTTTAAATTATTTTAAAAATAATTATTAAATCTTAGTATTTTTTCATATTGGTCATTTAAAATGTTGATCAGCTAATTATTTGCGATCTAAATTATATTGAAATTTATGACCTACACTTCACCATGGAGATGTAATAATTTTTTGAAGTTAATAAAAATAAAATTCAAATATTAAAAAATAAAAATATCATATAAAATTTAAACTAAAAAATGGTAAATCCCTATGAATTGAGCTCGCGGCAAAATCAGCGCAAACAAGTTTCCCTTGCTTCTTCCAATGCCTTGAAAAAATTCGAAAAACTCCAGGCCAAACACACAGGCAAACCACCTAAATCAAAAAAATCCTATTCAATCAATA
The DNA here is from genome assembly GCA_016802215.1 of Brachionus paranguensis. Lineage (NCBI taxonomy): Eukaryota > Metazoa > Rotifera > Eurotatoria > Ploima > Brachionidae > Brachionus > Brachionus paranguensis. Next base: position 176,355 of record JAESIX010000024.1, on the reverse strand, counting down.
GCTCAGGTGATGAAAACTCAATCTTTCGCAATGATGCCGATGATGGAGACGAAGATGAGGACTCGGTATTCAAAAACCTAAACAAGAACAAATTTGTGAAAGCAAAGCCAAAGGCTGAAAAAAATTCGGACTCGGAAAAGAGTGAAATGTCCGACACGGACTTGGAGATTTCGATTGCCGATCGAAGCAGTACACCCAACTTAAAGTCATCCATTCAAAGGCCTTCCAGTCGGCTTCGATCCGAAGCCTCTTCAGCAATGGAACTCCATTCCTCCAATCTTCCCAAGCGATCTCCGAGTCGAGTCAAATTTCTAAAACAGGATTCCATCACAGACCAAGAGGAATCACAGGTCGAAGATTTGCTTGGCAAAAACTTTGTTCTAACTATTGACGATCTAGAACCAGCAGATAACAAATTTGCCAAAAAGCCCAAATCCAAGTCGCCAATAAGCTCAGGACGAAGGACAGCTTCGATCTTTGAAGAGGACGAACTTTCAACTGCAACTGTTTCCACTCAATCACCCTCACTGATGAACGCCAATGTAATTCTTGACATTCACGAGTTGGATAAAAGCGATTCATCAGTGTTCAAAAGTTCCAACAAATCTTCCAAAAAAAAGAGCAAGGATAAAAAGAAGAAAAGGTCCAAAACTCCCAATAGTGTTATTGAGACAGAGACCGACTACAGAACTGCGGACTCTTCGATAGCGACTGAAATTGGTGAAAAAAAATATCTTAGATCAGAAAGTGAATTGGATGTTTTGAGCCAAAGCCATCATCGTTCAAGTTACAAGGACAAGAGTTATTATGATGATTTCGAGACCGACCAGGACTTTACCTTAGTCTCCAGAGCTGAAAAGTCAAAACGAAAGCAGTTGACATTTGCGGAAAACAAAAAAGAAGTGAACAGCATAGAAATACAGGTAGACCCGAACGACTTGCTCAGACATTCGGATCTAATACGAAGTGTTAATGTTTACAATCCGTCAAGCTTATTACTGGCTTCGGTCAGTTTTTTGAACCAAGGAACAAATCTAAAAGATTTAAATCAACTTACTGGATTTAATTTAATAAATCAGACATTTAACGATCTAATTCGAATGAATGTCAATTTTATGAAAAATTTTTTGGCTACTCAAAAAAGTTTGTACGAACAGCAGATTGCTAGTATTCAACCAAAATAGAAGACTTTATACATTTTATGATAATTTTTTTGCTAATAAAAAAACAAAACACATTTTTATTTTTGAATTTTTAAATTAATTAAATACATTTAGAAGTAATTTTTTAATTTTTTAAAATTTAACCCTGTCTGTGCCAACATCTTTGTTAAGCTAAATTTTGAGACAAAGTTCGCTTTCTTTTTTTAACATTTTAAAATCACTAGAATAAAAAGCATTAATTCAAAAGAAATATTTCAAAAAAATTTATTTTTAAAATCAGCTTTAATATTGTTCAAAAAAAAAGATAAAATGTCGACTGATGTAAGCAAAAGAATAATTTTATTCAAAAAAAAGAATAATTCTTATTTTCATAAAGGATTTTCCGCCTTTAAAAAATGATTTGATTATTCGAGCTGCTAAAGGTGAAAGTGTTGAACGTGTACCAATCTGGATCATGCGTCAGGCTGGCCGATATTTGCCGGAATTTCGCGAAATTCGCACTAAACAGTCATTTTTTGAGCTGGTTCAAAATCCTCAATTGGCTTGTGACGTGACCATGATGCCAATTAACAGATTTGACTTAGATGCTGCCATCATATTCAGTGATATACTGGTTATCCCTCAAGCCTTAGGCATGATAGTCGAGATGCTTCCCTCAAAAGGGCCCTCGTTTCCAGCACCTTTGATTGTCCCAGCTGACATTTCAAAACTGAACAAAGACTGTGACGTCAAAAAAGAGCTTAGCTACGTTTTTGAGGCAATTACTTTGACTAGACATACTCTGCAAGGAAAAGTTCCTCTAATAGGCTTTAGTGGAGCGCCGGTAAAACCTTATCCTCTGTTAATGACAACTTAATTTTGGAATTTTTTTTTAGTGGACACTTATGTCTTACATGATTGAAGGTGGGGGCTCGACCACTCAATCAAAAGCCAAAGCTTGGCTCTACAAATACCCGGAAGAAAGTCACGAGCTTCTGAAAATTTTAACTAATGTTATAATTGACTATTTAGTGGAGCAAGTGTGTGCTGGTGCTCAAGTAATTAAAATAAAATAAGCTTACCTAAAATTGAGTTGAATCTCATTTAAATCGGCTTTAGCTCGATATTAATAGATATTATTACATAAGATATTAAAGGTGAATTTTAGTTTATCATTGGGTTATCAAATGACAATTTATTCAAAAGTAAATGAAAAAAATAGCTTTGGGTTTTGGTTTTTTGATTTTTATGCTAAGAATCTTTTAAAAATTACTCAAGGTATTATTTATCCAGTCAATTAAATTTTAAAGGTTCTTTAGAGAGATATTTTAATGCATTTAAAAAAAAATTTTAAAACTTTTTCTTGTTATATTTACCTAGATGCTGATAGAGTTACGGTTTTATTCCATTTATTGTTAAATTCCTGTCACAAACGTGGCCATTGTTTTAATTTAAAAATAAAAAAAAAAAGATATTTTTTTAAATATTATAAGATAAAGCATTTAGAAAATGTGGCTATTATTTTAATTTAATTTCAAGTTATGAAGTTGCATTATTTAAAAATCTTTAGATTATGCAGCCTAACTTTTTGTCGATTTTTTTTCAAAATTTCCCTTAAATTTTGTTATATCAAATTTATTTTGAAATGCTAAGTTCTTTAATTCAAGATTAGCTATATCAAAGTTTGAATGAAATTAAATTACTGATAATTTAAAAAATCTTTAATAAAAATTTATTAAAAAGCACTAAATACAGCTTTAAAATACAAATCATGAACTATTGAAAAACATATGTTTAGTGCAGCAATTGCCAAAACCAATTGTTTAATGCAATTAACTAATATGCATTGAAATACGAATTAGAATTTAATTAATTTAAATATTTTTTGATTTAAAGCTTCAATCATTCTCTTTACATTTTGATATATTGAATAAAGATTTTCACCCACAAGAAATAGACTATTCTTCACTTTAAATCATTGACTAAAGAGTTAAAATTTTTAAATTAAAATAAAAATAAATTAAAAATTTATGCAGTAATAATTGTCAAATTCATTTATTTTGAACAATTTTTTAAATGAATTTCGAAATTGTTCGATAAAATTTTTTTATGTGAGTAAGAGACAGATCCAATTGAATTTCACTTCTTTTTCTAAGAACCTGTAAGATAAAAAAGAGAATTTCTCAGTATTTTATTTTATTTTTTAAGTAAATTAAATATATATGAATGGTATCTTGAATAAAAAGAATGAAGATAATTTCGTGAATTGAATCTTTTCGCCCTTTTCAGTTTTAAGAAAATTCAAAAGCATTTTGTGAAATTATAAAAATATGATGAAAAATTATAAAATTATTTACATCTTGCCACTTTTTTAGTTGAGGATGAAATCGACCAAAATGGAACACCGATGAGGATTAAAAAAACATATAAAATGTTAAAAAAAACATTTAAAACGTGACTCAAGCATAAACCATAATTTACTTTTAAAAAAAGTAAATCAAAACATAAAATAATTTTCAATTCTGTGAATGAAACATTTATTTAATTTTACTGTTTGAGTCAATATTTTAATAATGTGAATAAAACATACATTTTTATAAATTTTTAACCCAAATTATCCATGCAAACATATAAAAATTTTTCAATTTACAATTCCTAATTATTCTAATTCATACCATGGACCTGCCCAGAAGTGGCTTTACGAAACTGATTAAAAAAAATTCAAGTTCAACTTCTGAGTTGACTTTAATCATGAATAACCATTCAATTTTCCTTCTCATTTTAAAATTAAAAAAATTTGTGTTTTATTCTCTTTTTTGAAACTTATTTATTAAAGAAATATATTTTATGTTCTAGTCACGATTTTCAAAATTAAATTTCATTATAGTTTAAGTTTTATGTTTTAGTAGTATAATTGGATCATAATTTTCAAGTTAATGTTTTTATTCACTGTTTTAGAAAGTCAAAATTTAAAATTTTTGTTTATGTTTTGTTTTTTTGGTTTCACATTTTATAAGTTTTTTTAATCCTCATCAATGGAACATATATAGGATAAACTTAACTACAAGCTGTAAAAAGTTTATCATAGACACAAGCTAAGGAAATGAATGAGCTTTGAACATAATAAAATTAGCCTATTCTGCTTTTTAAGATACTTTTTATTAAGAGAATTGAGCTAAATTTGAAATTTTGGTATTAATCAATATTTATAAATAGAATAAGAATTTTTAACATAAAATAAAATAATTGAGTAAAACAGTGGTAAAATCAGAAATTAGAATTTTTAAGAATTAATATAGCGAATTTTTAATAAGCCGAAAAATAAATTTTTTTAACTTTATTTTAAAAATGTTTGAAACTTAATTGATTTCTATATATAGCATTAGAGTTATACCTTGGTAAGAAAAGCAGTTTAATAAAAAATTTACATGTTTTAAATTTTTTAATAATAAAACTTTGTACTACAATTTTTTTAATTTAATTTATTTTTATTTTTTTGTTAGGTAAAAAAATGGATATTTAAAATATTTTTGAAAAATTGATTTTGTCTATTTTTAAAATCCGTGTAAAAATAAAGAATTGGTGGGGTATATCGGGGACTAATTACAAAAATATCGCAAAAGTAAACCAAAAATACTTTCTTTTTCTTATTTAAGATATTTTAAAAATTGTCAAAAATTCAATAATAAAAAAATTCTCTAATATAAATTTATATTTAGTTTATTGCTAAACCTAAAATTAAAAAATTTTTAAAATTAATTATTTTTTAGCTTCTTCAAGTTTTTGAATCTCATGCAGGTTGTCTGGATCACACTTTGTTTGTTAAATTTGCACTTCCATACATCAGAGTAATATCAAAAAGAGTCCGCGACAAGCTAAAGGAACGAAAAGTTTCATGCGTTCCGATGATAATATTTGCCAAAGATGGCCACTACGTTTTGGAAGAGCTATCTCAGTCACACTACGAGGTGGTCGGTATTGATTGGACAATTAAGCCAACGCAGGCCAGAAGAATCTGTGGGGAAACGATGACTCTTCAAGGAAACTTGGACCCATGTGCCCTCTATGCCAATAAAGAAGATTTGACCAAAATGGCTAAGGACATGTTGCAAAAATTTGGTCACAAAAACTACATAGCTAATCTAGGCCATGGCATTTATCCAGATATGGACCCTGAAAATGTCAAACATTTGGTCGATCAAGTTCACAAAATTAGTCAAGAAATGATTCAAAAAGAATAAAGCAACTTATAGTTTTTAAAACATTTTTTAAAATAAATTCTAATTAAATTCAGAATTTTTGTTTTGGCGCAGAATTAAAAAAACTGCTAAAAATTATTTTTTCTTAATTATTTAGTTTCCATAGTAATGAGACATACTGAAATTCTACCTTTTAGAAAAAAAAAGTTCAAAAAAGGATAGCTTTGTGTGTAAGTAGTAGCAACATTAATTAATGAACATTCAGATATTTCCTTGAAAGTGTTACTTTGAACATTTGCGTCATTTTTGACAGGTATTTTTACCTGAATTTTCTTAAAAACAATCTTACGATTTTACAGAATACCTTTAGAGCTAAAATTGAAAAAATTATAGTCTACCTCTAATGGATCTGGATGATGAATTGAGCTTGAAAAAGCTAAAAAAAATTCAAGTAAATTATTTTAATTTTGAAATATGCAAATATTATTTTTATTAAAAAATTTTTTAGTCTCATATTCGGAAAGTTCATGTTCAAAATGAAATTTTAAGTGTGAGAAAAATTTACGAGAACATTTTCGAAGAAATTGAGGGAACTGATTCAGATTACAGAATTATTTGGCCAAGTGAAAATGTGCCAATTTGTTATCCAAAGTTTGTCTCAAAAAAAGGAAGTCAACTATTAAGCAAACCTAGAGCTAGTGTCAAAATAGAAGATAATCAAATTTGCGTGAAAAGCTTTCAGACTATCGATGATTTTGAAAAAATCAGTTTTTTGGAATTAGAAAATTTAAAAAAAATGTCCAAAAGTGATCTTATCAGCGTTAGAGAAAATGTCTCTTTGGAAATGCTTTGGATTCAGCAGGCAATTCAGAGTAGAATTCAGGTAAATTTGTTATTGAAGAATTTTAATATTTTCAGTCTATAATAAAAACCAATATTTTTCATAAAATTCTTGATATAAGAAAAAAAATCAATTTTAATTTTATTTTAAGTACCTGAAGTTAAAGAAAAATTTGGAGAATCAAAAGATGATAACCAAACTTTCGAGTCAATAAATAAAAATTTTTATTTTTTATTATTCAATACAAAAATCGAGTTGTAAATAAATTTAAAAAAAAAATTTGTTTATATTAAAAAAATACATTACGGTTCTAAAATGCCGTTTAAAAATTTTTTGATTAAAAACCATTAATAAAAAACTTACATGATTATTAAAGAAAAAATTATTGAATATTTGATTAATAAATATAAAGAAAATCAATCAAAATAATGAGTGATAATCTTGTCAGAAATCCATTAAAAACTTTTGGCTTGATAGCAGTCGGAGCTCTTTTTGGGTATGCTATTGGTAAATATTAAAATTGTTATTTAATTAAAAAATTAATCACCTTTTTCAAGCTAAGTCTAGATTCACTAGTCGAAATCAGAAAAAGACATCACATAGCTTTAAAGACATCAATCGATTGATTGATTCTTCAAATTTATTAAAATAGTAAATTTAAATTTTTTTTCGGATTTTGTAAGCCTGAATATTATTAAAGATATTTTTATTAAAAGAACACTTTTAAAATATAAAATTAACAAATTAAACAAATTTTATGGGGCAAAGTAAAATTTTTGATCAAATTTCATTTTTCGAATTTGATCAAAATATTTTAAATGTGCAATTAAATTTCGATCCATTTTTTACAAATTATAATCCTTTTTCAAAAATTAAAAAAAAAAAAATGAAATCTGATCAAAAATTTTACTTTGCCTTTTATGGTTCATTTTTTTTCTGATAAAAAATGAATCATGATTTAGTGCCTCTAAGTTTATAATCCCAATTAAATATGATCAATATTTTTTCAGGCAATAAATACCTTTTTCGAAATAAATCTGAGTTAAAATATCATAATTAAGAGTTTTTGACGCCATTTTCAAAGTAAAACTAGATATTTATTTAATTAAAAATTATGGTTAAACAACTAATTTTTTAATATTTAAAATTAAATATTTTGACATTTTTTGTATTAAAAAATAATTACATTTTTTCCAATACACCCAACCCCGTTGTGAGCACTCTACCTTATAACAATAGTCTGTTACTTACAAAAAATAAACATAAATTGAAAATGAGAAAAAAATATAAATAGAACCGAGAAAGAAATAGTTTTATGAAACTTTTTTATTTGATTTAGTATTTAAATGTTTTAAATTAAAAAATATTTGTAAATAGAGCGTGAAGATTTAAGATAATTGAATATATATTCGAATAAAAAAAAATATCTAATTTGAATTTGAACAAAAAATTAAACTGATTTAAAGATTTAAAAGAATTTATTTCTTATAAGGTTCCAAATTATATTTTATGTTTTCGACTCAATATTACCTGTGAAATTAAAATTATTAGTTTACTGCTAAAAAAATTGTCAAATATATTTATTTTTTGTTTATTTTACTTAGTTTTTTACTTGAAAACTTATTTGTAACTAATAATTTTAATTTTATTAGTTTTTTATCAAAAAAATTAGTTTAATATTTACAGCTTTTTTTCAAGTTTAATTTTAATAAAATGACTAATTTTGTTTTTTTAACGCTTGTTTTGCTTTATCAATCCTACCAGCCTTCTTTTTTGGTTCAATTGCTGTTTTTATGTAACGCTTTGGAATAGTTAGGAGATTTTGATTTACCGCTATTGAGATTAGATGATAACAATGGTAATTTTTTAGATAGAACCAGCAGCTACATTTACTTGTTGCCCAATTATCCGTGTTAAAATCAATTATTTTTATTTTATCATTATACTCCATTAGTAAATCAAAATTTAGGCCTTTGACTTTTGAATAGTTTTTATTTATATAATCACTGCTAATTAAGACTTCATTTTCTTTTGTTGTCAAGATAAACAAACTAGACCTTTTACCAAAGCGCTGTATAATTGAATCTGTTGAATGCAAAAAATCATTAGACATTCCCCATGTTTTTGCGCTTACATTATACGATTTACTAAACTCTCTTTCAGTTAATGAATCTTTAGACCAGTTACGAAGCATTCTTCCTCACTACGTTCTTCTACTTGTTCTTCGTTTTCAACTTGACCAACATTAATACCATTTAGAGTGATATATTCGTTTAATCTTTTTATTAATTGAGCCTTAGTACCTTGATAAGATATTTTATATTCTTTGCATTTTTCTTTAAGAGTAATCACTAAATACGATGAATCAAACATTTTGGCATATGATAAAATATTTCAAACTCAGAATAATAATTTATAATGTAAAAGAATTATTTTTTTCAAACAATAAAAATACTTAGCAAAAAATAATAATTTTAAGCAAAAAACTAAGTAGTGCAAAAAAAAATTTTTGCTAACATAAGACAATTTATTTTCTTAGCAAAAAAATAAAAAAATAGACAGTAAACTAATAATTTTGAAAATACAGGTAAATAACAGCCATGTTTTCAATTTATTTCTATGATAATATCAAAAATTAGGAGCCTGCTTCTTGTCTATTTGTCATATTATTTTTTGAGTTAATGTGTTGAGTAAAGCGGAAACATGCAGAAGCGTGAGTGTCATTGAGTTTCAGGCAATTTTTTGATTCTATAGAAAATCTTCAATTACTTGTCTTAATTTCTGAAAATGAACTTTAAAAAGGTTTTTAATTTTTTTCTTATTTGAATTTCTAAATTAAATTTCTAAATAAATCCAATTTATGTTTGAATTTTAAAATTATTTGAATTTAATATTTAGCCAATTAATAATTTCAAATGAGAAATTAAATCATCTTTTAAAATTGATTATTAAAGTAAATTTTTTTGAGGTTTAAATGTTGTTTTTAAATTTTATTCTATCTAAATGTTAAAATATTGTTCAAAAACATGTTGAAATTTTCAACACTAGTAAAAAGTATTAAAAAAACAATATAGAACTAAAAAGAATCGTTACAATATTAAAGAACCAAAGCTTCTTAAATAAATAGTCTAAATACAAAAGAATCAAAGTAATCGAGTATTATATTCTAGGTAGAAAAAACGCCTTAAAAAAATATGATATTCAAAAAATTATTTTTGACAACTTTTTTTTTATTATCATAGTCTTTAACGCACAAAATAAATAAAGATTACAATTAAAAAATAAATATTTTTTTTAAATTTTGACATTCAAAAATAAAATTTGATTTTTGATATCAATGACATCTGGGCTGATAAGATCCAACTTAAAAAAAAATATTTTTTTTTATTATTATTTTAGTTTGCAGAAGCTAACAGAGTATTTAGAGCTGCCATTTGACCACGAAAATATAAACAAAAATGGTTTGCCAAATTTAAATTATTCATCTGATCACTTGTCATTGGTGGCAAATTTTAAATTTATATAATAATTAATTTTTAGATGGCAATTTTTATAATTTCGAGTAAAAATTTATTTTTAAATGATTGCTTTTTTATAACCATTACAATAAAATTGAGTATTTTATTTTACGACGCGAAATTAGTATTTTATTAGATTTATAATTTTTTTTTTTGAATAGTTCATTAAATAAATACTGGGCAAGGACAATTTAGTAGTCACAAAATTCTTCATCTTGAAAATGAATAGGCTCTGGTACTTCATCCTCCATTACAGTCGACTCGCGTTAATGCGTACTTTTGGTGGGTTTTTTTTTCCAGTACAGATTAGTATAATTCGATATGTAAAATAATCCGAATTCGTGGTAAAAAATTAAAAGATAAGAAATAAAGGAATTGTTAAAAGTAAAATTTTTTATTATACAAAACATTAATTCAAACATTGCTTTTACGAAAACAGGAGAATGGATAAAATTACGTCTTTTTACGTAATTTTAAGTAAGATCACGTACGATTAGATAAACTTACGTAAACTCAGGGTGGTAAGTAAACGTAAGATTACGTAAGATTACGTAAAATTACATCTGATTACGCTAAAAATTGTAATTGACAATAAAATGCTTAAGGCCAAAAAAAACCTCAAAATCTCGCTGAAAAAATAAAATTTTTGATTTTTTTTGTTTTTTTCAAATCAAAAGATATAAAAAATTCTAACAAATTTTTTTTTTTTTTACTCTTTTTTACGTTAATTTACGTAATTTTACCTTAAATATAGTAAATATCAGTAAGAAAATGTAATTCCTCTTTTTTTTTTAATTTACAGTATGTCTCAAAAATCTAGAATCAATCGATATTTTTGAAAACTGTTTACACATGGTTAATTGATTGAGTTTATTAATAATTTTTGAGACATACTGCAAATTAAAAAAAAGAGGAATTACATTTTCTTACTGATATTTACTATATTTAAGGTAAAATTACGTAAATTAACGTAAAAAAGAGTAAAAAAAAAAAAAATTTGTTAGAATTTTTTATATCTTTTGATTTGAAAAAAACAAAAAAAATCAAAAATTTTATTTTTTCAGCGAGATTTTGAGGTTTTTTTTGGCCTTAAGCATTTTATTGTCAATTACAATTTTTAGCGTAATCAGATGTAATTTTACGTAATCTTACGTAAGATTACGTTTACTTACCACCCTGAGTTTACGTAAGTTTATGTAATCGTACGTAATCTTACTTAAAATTACGTAAAAAGACGTATTTTTATCCATTCTCCTGTTTTCGTAAAAGCACTGTAATTGAAGTAATATTTCAAATAACACGTAAATTTTAAAATTTTAAAAATATTTTTATTTAATATTATAAATTATAGTAGTCAAAACCACTACTACTCCTAAATTTATTCATATTTTAAACAATACATTTATGAGAATAGCCATTTAGTTATTAAAATATTTTTTTTAATTATTGCGATTAAAAAGTTTCACTATTTAAAACTTCAATTCAATTAAAAGCTTAATATTGATACAAAAATTAACAATTTTTCAAAGGGAATTTTTGAATTATCGTGAAAATGATCTTGCTTTTCTCTTTTTAATATTTATCAGAAATAACTGAGAGAAAATTATCTACGGTAGTAAACAAAAATACTATCAATATTTTGAAGATAAATTGAAGAAAAAAGCAGATTTTTAAATGAAATCTTTATTTTTACCGTTCGACTAGTACTCTAAGAACTAGCTCAAATTTGAAGTTTACTCAATATGGCTTCGATTTCATCGAAATCTTGTTATAAAATTTAATTCTAAAAAAATATTTTAATAATATGGTTTCGATAGAATTGAAGTCATATAAAGTAAACATCAATTTTGAGAAAGCTAAAAGAATAGTGATCGAATAAGTAAGGTATTTCAAAATAGGTTAATTTTTCATTTAAAAAAAATATGTCAAAAATTCCCATTGAATCTAAATAGAAAAAGAATATGAGTAAAATTTTTTTTAAAATTTAAATCGAGTTCAAAATTCTAGACTACTTTGATAGAATTTTTTTAGCTTAAGTTTGTTAATTTTAGCAAGAAATTTTGTAGCTGTTTGTTTTTTTTTTTAAGCGTTAAAGGAAAATGATGTAAATTTTGTTTGTTTTAGTAAGTTTTTTAAAATAAAAAAATAAATATAAAAATAGATAACTTTCTATCATAACTTAAGTTTCAGAATATAATGAGCTCAGAAGAAAGAAGACTGAAAAAATACCTAATTACAGATGTTAGGAATAAAAAAATCTAAACGCTAACTTGGTAAACTTGGAATAAACTGCTATTAAAGTGCGTCTTTAAAATTTTTAAAAGAACAAACTTATAATTTAATAAATTTTTAATATATTTCAGACAAAATGGCAAAAAATTAAAAAAAAATGTGGATAAAAATGTTCAGGATATTTAAAATATGGAATTGACTAATTAAGAAAATCGAATTCTGAAATTTGAATTAATTAAATAAATAATTTTAAAAAAAACCAACAAAATTGTATAACTTTAATTGAATTTAAATTATTAGAAATAAAAATTAAATCAGATCTAAAAATAAATTTACAGTTATTTTATTAAAAGCAAAAGTACTAAATTTTCTTTTAAAAAAAATTAAATAAATTTTTTTTTAAATATAATAAATTTGATTTAAAATTTTTCTATCATCAAATTTTAAATGACTACCTTCATTGATTGATGAGCTATATTCTGGTATTTTTCCATTTAGCTTTAAGCGAATTAAATCAACATTTTTTGAACAAAATCTGCTACTAGTGAACGTATTATTCGAATGATAAATTTTGCTGTTAGTCGAAAATGTCGAAAAATTTTTATTTACCAAAGTCGGTGTTCTTATTTTGGGAGGCTTTCCGGATATTACATTATCAATATTTGCCAACCTTGCTTTATTGTGCGTACTAGAAACTGGTCTAGTATCCGGTATTTTTGTTTTGCTTTTCGATCTTTCTTTGATGCGATAATATTCTTCACAGGCCTGGTTATTCTGATGATTTATCAAGGTACAATTTCTCTTCAGGGTCAAATATTTTGTATTTATTGGTATATTAGTTCGCTGTAAATTCTGGGGCTTTTTTTCCAAGTTATCATAGAGCGTTTTTTTTAGACCATTAAATTTAGTCTCAAGTCTCTGGTTAATCGGTGGTGGCTTAGAGGGAGAAGCGCAACAATAGTTGTCGTATGAAGACCCATTTGAATTGCTTGGCACCAACAGCTTTAAAAAATCAATTGAATCATTCAGTTTTTCCAGTGTCTCTAATATTTCCATGTTTTCGAAGTGCTGATTTTTCTAAAAATAAACAATGCTTCAAATTTAGGTCCAAAACAAGGAACTCACCATTTCTAGTTTTATCAATGAAATTTTTTCTTCCATTTTGATCATGTTTCTATCTAGAAATAATTTAAAAAGATAATTTAAAAATGAACCTTTTTTTTAGGAGCTTGTCATGGTGTTTAGCTCGTTAAGACCAATGTTTGGTATCAATCTCTTTTGTTCTAAAATGTGTAAAATAGCCTCGAAAAAAAATATGTTTTGATCGAAAATTTTAAAATTAAATTAAAATTTTTTTAATTAACATTTCAAATAGTTTCAAGTGTTTTATACACTATGTGATCAAGACTTGTCCAACTTTAGAGACGCTAATTAAACTTGAGAAAAAAAAAGCTTATCAATTGTCTTAGAAGCTACAATAAATGAAAAATTTTCGAAAATCTTTCTTCCAATCTTGGAATACTTGCTTTATTTATATCTGGTTCAATTAATTAAAGCAAAAAAAATCTATTGAAAGTAGTATTGGTTGATGGTCGGTTGCACTTTGGCTAAATTAGTTTCATTCTTTGCCGAATTGAATCAAGAAGTATCACTCGGCAAGGAAGCTGAATATTTGTTGCGCCAGACCTCACTTGTTTACCAATTTTCATCTTTTATTATTATTCTTAATTATATAGTTATTATTTTATCATATAATAAATATATAAATCAAACTCGGAATTTTAATTGTTTTTTAAAATTTTCGATTTGGTTACAATTTAATTAATTAAGAAATTATGTAAACACAGAGTAAAAAAAACAAAAAAAGATAAATAAATTTAAATTGCGACTTTTGTGCGACCTTAAAATAAAAAAAAATTTAGTTTTAATTCCAATTTCGTAGTTTAAATTTTAATTATTTTTGATTTAAAAAAATTCAAATTTCTCGGATCGGTAAACTCAATTAGGCTTCTTTTGAACCGCTAGTTATTTTTCTTCGTTTCAAAAAATCCAGGACTAATGGCAAGCCATACTCATTAAAATTTTTTTTCCACTCAATTATTGAACCCTAGTCTTAATAAATAAATTTCGATATTATGGCCATTTGAAAAAATATTTTTCAAAGATTTACACAAAGCTTGGTTTGTTTAGAATTTTAATAGAAAACATCAGATTTAGTGTAACCTTTGAATAGGAAAATTTACTTTTGATTCTCAGCAAAAAGATAAATAAAAAATTTTGATTATATCGAAGCATTTTTTCATGCCCGTATTTCTTATCTATCAAATCAATTTTTTATTAATCTAAATGCATAATTTTTGAGCCTTTATTAATTAAAATATATCAATCAAATGAACCAAGGTGTATTGAGTTATCTTTGTTGGTATAATTGATATCTTTTATTTTGCTGATAAAAAAAATGAAAAATTTTTTAAAATTGAATCCAATTTATTTTTCTAACTGCTATGGAGACTTTTAGTAATAAAATTTTGAATTTGACTCAAATTTGCAGATTTTTTCTAGTAGTAGTTAAAACATCAGTAAAGACTGTTCTTTATTCCGGCGTAATTAAGATCCATTTTGCATCATTTTAAATTATTTATTTCATTTCATTTTTCTTCTGTTATTTCAAATAGAGTTTAAAACTATTATTGATGTTTGATGATTTATTAATTCATCGAAAAACTAATTCTTAGAAAATTAATAAAACCAAAAAAAACTCATAGAATCAATTTTGGTAGGAAAATTACTCATAGAATTTTTTATTCATAGAAATTATGTTAAAAACTTTAATAGAAAAATTTAAAGATTAAATTAATTTAATTTTTTTTACGAACAAATTTTAACTGTATTTACGTTTTATTAACTTTTGAAATAAATGTTTTTCAACTAAAATTTTCGTTTTTTGTAGATTAAAGGAAAATTTTAAATATTTTCTAAATTTGCTTTCAATAAAAAATTAAGAGAGATTATTATTCTGAAAAAAATGAAACATTTTTTAATTATTTTTTATATTTAATCTCGTAAAAAAATTCTATGAAATAGTTATTCTATTTTTTATTTCAAAAAGAATGATAATTACTTGTCAATTTACCCATTTATAACATAATCTTTAAAAATTTTCTCATTAAAAATAAAAAAAGTCAAAAGAATACTGATTAAAAGTTGAAAAAAAAATTTATTTTCCGCCTTTATTTTTCATGCTTTATTGTTTATATTTGGCATTAAGTCTGCTTAGCTCACAAAAATGTTTTTTGGAACACGTGTACGTTTTGCTACTTCTAATATTAACAAGTCTATAGACAATGTTTTTCAGCTTACCCAATGACCATGGCTCTTTTTGGCAATCACTTTTTTGTAAAACGAGCCAAATAAATGTTCAATGCAATTATGATGAGGACTGTTTGCAGGCCAAAAAAGCAAAAGCAAAAGAAAACTTCCTTACTTTGAAAGCTTCCTTACTTCACTGGTTAAAAAATACATTCTTTAATATGGTTCTCTGATGACATCCTTCTTATCTGAATTAAGTTTTTTTCTTGTCTTCCTCAATGTTCATTTTATCTATGAACATTATTTAACATCCAGGAAGAAACTTTTTTTTTCTTTTTTTTTTTTGAGATTTTTTTTACCTTAGTTTTCGAACCGTATATTTCCATTCGAGTTTTCTTTTTAATAATCCCTGTCTTACCAGAGAATCCCATGCCATTCGGTCATTTGACAATTTGCAGTAATGTGCTAGGATGTTTGATGGCAAAGTTCTTTTTTTTTTAAACCAAACGGACTGATTGACGATCATCTTTCTCTTAGGTCTTCCAGATTTTGGACGATTGTCGTATGAATTTGTTTGATTGAGCATTTCCTATTTTGGAATATGATTTTTCACTTTGGTGAAGAATACCAGCTCCTATTCTGTCCTGTTAAAAAATAGGACAACGTTTAGGAGTTTGAATGGGCATTTTGGTTTTAAAAGCGACAGGTTTTTTTTTAATTTTATCAAACGATTCTTTTTATAATTATTTTTATAAATGGGTCCCAAATAAAATATATTTTTTAGGGATTGCGCTTGTCGCAAAGGAAAAAGAAGAAAATTCTTAACCATTTTTTAATTTAAAAAAAAAATGAATCATTAGGAGAGTCTTTGTTTAATTAGAATAAAAAATTAATGGATGGTCATTTCAATCCAGATTTTTTTAAATTTTAATCTAAGAGAATTAAGAATTTAACCGAAAAAAAATTGTCTCAAAATTACAATCTGAAGTCATACTATAACAGTTCAAATCAAAATAGAGGTTAAAAAAATCAAGCGTTTCTTAACTTTTTCACAATACTGCAATTTAGTTCTCATATTTGGAATTTTCTACCCATGGTTAAAAAGAAACATTTCAAAAGTTTTCTTTTTGTTTATTTTATTAAAGCTTTACTTTACAAATATATATTTTTTTCTGTTTGGCTTATTTTTTGTTGACATTAGTATGATTTTTAAGAAAGTAATATTTTTTATAAAAAAACTCATTTTATAATTGTTTGGCAATGGGGCCCCATCTAGTTTACCACAAAAAGGATTTTTTCATTCAATTTTACATAAATAATTAAGATCCTTGCCCAGTTATCAAAAATAAAGAAAAAATTTTGAATTTTTTTTTAAATTATCTAAAAAATGAATATATCTTTAAAAAGTAAAGCTTTGATATAATAAACCAAAAAAATATTTTGAAATGTTCCTTGTGTGCTTGGGTAAGATGAAAAATAAATAAGTTGTGTTTTTAGGGTACTTATCTTTGAGGCACTGTTTGTTCCAAGTATGGAACGAAATTAAATATGACTTAATTAAACATTATTGTAGAAGAGATTCAGCGCTTTCGATTGCTATTTAATATTACTTGTAAAACTTTGATAAAAAAATTTTTTGACTAAAATATTTTGCTCAAATTCATTTCATTTTTAAAAATAAAATCAAAAAAATTTTTTTAATTTTGCATAAAGTAATTTGATAATTTTTCATTTTTATTTTTGATAGTTGGTCCTGAATTTTCGTGAATTGTTTTGGAAACAGTTCAATTCAATAATTAAAATAATAATGATATCTTACTCGGAAATATGTATGGTTGCTACAAGCACCTAAATCCAGGTACATATATAGTGACAGTAAAAAATTAGAGTATGATAATAGAAGAATAAAGTCTAATCTTTTAAAAACCTTGTTAAACACACAAAATCTTAGACAACATCTGAAAAAAATTTTGAAGAATGTGTATTAGAACTTAAACTAGATCAAACTGATTAGAAATCTAGAAAATTTGGTGCTTTTTAGAAAATCTTAAAGTTCGTTTGAAATTAGGCTTCAATTTATAGTCATAAACAATCTTTTAAATTCAATTTTAAGATTCGACTCTATTGGCATGATGGCATCTGCTTTTTAAATTAATTAAATTTCAGTAAACTAAACAAAGTTTCAATGAATTTTAATAGAATTTTATACCATAAATAAAGAACCTTCTGCTAATGTTATTTTTATTAACTAATAATTTTACTTTCTTTAAAACAAAAATAAAAAGTTAATCTTTGAATGAGTCTTAAAATTAATTTTAAATCCTGATTTACAATTTAGGATTCAAATTTGAGTTCTGTTATTTTTTTTATAATAGATTAGGGATAAAGTGGTTTCAAATTTTATTTTTTTTAAGGATAAATTTCAAGTTATTTTTTTGGAAATTTCTGGTTAATTTAAATCCGATTAAAGGCATTTGGAACTTAATTAAATATTTTTTATTTTTTTATTTTCAGTTTGGAATGGAATAAGTCAAAAAACATGATAGTTGTCTCCTTAATGATAGTACAGTCGAACCTCGTTAGAACGTTTCTCTTTATAACGTTAACCTCGTTTAAACGTGGTCTAACTCAAGAACCGAAATGATCCTATGTAAATTATCATAATAATTTAGTTCAGCCAAACAGAAAACGAATAAGAAGACCCAAATACCAAGATTTAGAAGATACATTGGATTTCTGGCTCAGCCATGTCAAACAATGTCTCAATGTTTCTTTAACTGGTCATGAAATTCAACAACAAGCGATCAAATAGGCAACCATGCTCAATCACACTGATTTTGTTGCGAGCAATTGGTGCTTAGAAAAATTCCAAAAAAAGACATAATATTGTAGGCATGAAGTCAAGCGGAGAATGAATAAAACGAGTATTGCCGGATCTTTTAAAAGAATACAAGCCTAGAGACATTTTCAACGCTGATGAGTCTGCATTATTTTGGAAAGCTATGCCTGAAAATACATTGCATTATAAAAATATGCCATGTAATTCAATTAAGAATTCGAAAGAAAGGGTTTCTTTATTATTTTGTACTGATATGGATGGAACTGAAAAGCAGTTTTTAGAAATGATAAAGAAACAAAGAGATTTTTACTCGCAGACGACGAAATCAAAGTTTAATTTTTTTTCAATAAAATTTTTGGAACCAAAATTCAGACTTGTTTTTAAGTCACAGTTTTAAGTCCAAGTCACAAAAATTTAAGTCAAGTCAATGACTTAAAATTTTTATTTTTAAAGTCTAAGAATAAAAGCCAATTTTTCAGCAAAAAAAAGGTAAATTTAATTAAATAATTAAAATTTTGAGGCAAGTTTCGCACTTAACAGTACTACTGAACTTTATGACGAGAGCCCCCACAGCCCAAATATCTCTTGTTCAAATCAGACTTGTCTATAAGTCACAAAAATTTAAGTCAAAGTTATGACTTTAAAAAAAAAAATAAATTTTTAAGTCATTGACTTGACTTGACTTAAGACTTGTGACTTAAAAACAACTCTGCCAAAATTTCTTCCTCTGTTTTTGTTTTATTGTTTTTTATATAATGGGAACCTCTATTTAACAAACATATTTTTTTTGGAACGGAACAAGGTTCGACTGTAATTCTTATCTTTATAGGTGCATAAGTATGAATTTAGGTAAAAATTCCCCCAATTTTTATCAAAAAATCAAAATACCTAACTAAATTAAAGTCTCTTTTATTATTTAATTGAATATCTTTTTTTGCTACCTTGAAAATTTAATTTTTCTTATCTAGCTTTATATTTTAAAATTTGCTAGCACATATGAAATTAAATCCTTAGTATACCCTTTTTTCAAAAAATTCTATGGCTCATTTAATTATTTTAAAATCCATCATTTATTTGGTTTTTTAAAAAAATTTAATTCAATTTCGCCTTAATATTTGAATAAGTGTGGTATAAATGATACTAATAAATAATTATAAACCTCTAAAGACAAAACTAAGAAAATGAAGTATTTTTTAATTCTAATTTTGATAGCAATCTTTAACATTAACGCAAACAATTATGAACACGAACCTTTAAGTGATCAGGACGCTCGTTTTGTATTTTTATCTTCGTTTTTAAGAGCTTTCAGTAAGAGAATATTGAATGTCTTTAATTTAAAATTAAACACTTATTTTAAGATTATGACGATGAGTTTCTGTACAAATTTGTGGTATACTATTTCAGCTCGTATCACAGAACCAAAGCCGATTTAAAAAAAATATTCTATCATTTAAAATACAGGTTGAACAACAATAATCCAAATTTTGAAGTGGATCAGAAAATTTTTGAGATGCCCATTTACAAATTTATTAGGAACATGAGACCTGATTTTTATGGCGTTGAATCAGTATGGAGAGAGCCAAATGAAGCAAACTAGACTTTTTTGATAAATTTTATTAAATTTTTTCTTAAATTAATGATCAAAATTAATAAAAGCTTTCAATATTTTTAAAGACGCAATAAAGCCTTGTACAAAAAAAAAAACATATCTTAATTACTAAATATGAACTGCCCATTTGATACTTTAATACATGCTGCCCTCTGGCGGTTGTGTAAGCTTTAGATTTTCCTTTAGGGTCATCGATTTTCGGATGTCTTGTAGTACGTGCTTGATTGAGTAATTTCGCTGCCATTTGGAAAGGATCTGAAAGTGCTTTCGATCCACATCGCCATTTTTATCTACTCCTGTCATGTTAATTTTTGTTGTAAACTTTAAAATTGGTGGTTCCTCTGGATACTTTGGACCTGTTTCAATCTTCAAACTGTACATTCGGTTTTCGAATGTGGTCTAAAACAAAACAGTTTAGAGCTTGGGCTTTAGCTAGATTATTTTGGCACAATACCCTTGGTGGTCCGATAATCATGCCGTTCCATCGGCTCAAAGTCATGTCGTTCTCGTCATCTAATCCCCAAGAAACTGTTCCATCTGAGCAGCCTTTTTGACCGTCTTCTAGCTCTTCTAGC
Source organism: Brachionus paranguensis (assembly GCA_016802215.1). NCBI lineage: Eukaryota > Metazoa > Rotifera > Eurotatoria > Ploima > Brachionidae > Brachionus > Brachionus paranguensis. The sequence goes on along the minus strand of JAESIX010000024.1, from coordinate 156,091 downwards.
AGCTTGAAGCTTCTCGGAATCACTATTGGTAACCAGTCAAAAAATTATTAGGGTTAATTGATTTTACTTGTCTTACTTGGACCACAATTTGAACCAGCCATTTTTAGCGATTTAAGCTCAAAAATACTAAATAAAATCTAAAAAATTTTAGTTAATTAATTGACAATTATTTAATAAATTGAAAATAAAGATATTTTGGACAGAAATTTTAGGAATTAATTCTAAGCGTTTCTTCTTAAGTCTAGAAATATTCAGTCTAAAAATTTGTTTTCATTTGTTTAATTCTTAAATGATATAATAAAAGAAATTTTTTTTTGCAAATTTAAATTTATGACTATTTATTTAGATATATTAGCTAACTGGAAAAAAATTTGTCTGGATCAAAAATAAGTTTATTTTGTAGTTTATTTTAATTTTTGGGAATTTTTGAATTTTTTTTTTAATAACATTTTTTTAATAAAAATTCTAAACCTCATCTTCTTTTGGCAACAGGACCTGAAACTTAACCAATTCATAAAAGCTGATTGTCTTCAATTGCTTATAACTTACGATTGCAAAGACTTGTCATAATAATCGACTACTTTTTAGATTGCTAAGACTTTAAGCTACAATTAAACAATATTATTTTAATTATTGTGATTAATTTTAGTTAAATTTCAGCCAATAGATTAATAAAATGTCTTTTTTATACCTAAAAGTTAAGTTTGAATGTCTTCCCATACCAAGATACACCAAGATTTTTGGTCCAAATTTCTCATCAACAATTAATCTTTTTGCTTAGACTCTGAATTCAAAAAATAAATTAGCTCAAGCTTATTTTTATAAAAAATTTTACAATTCACAATTTATTATGTTTGATGGGTCCAAAATTCTCTTTGGTCTTAACGTAGATATTTTATTCATGAGGATAAAAACATTTTCAATAAAAATTGATTAATTATAGAATTTGTATGATTTTATATTTGACGGAAAAACCAAATGTTCAAAAATTATTAAAGTTAAAGAGAAATATCAAAAGATGTATTGTGTCAAAAATATATAATTTGTTTGTATTTTATTTTATTTTAAACGTAATTTTACGTAAAAGATAATTGTAATAATACATTTCAATAAAAGAAAAGTTTTTATTACGTTATTTTAAAAAAAAATTTATTTTTTAATTTTTTCAAAAAATTCTAATAATTGCTTTATTGAAATAAAAATTTCATTGATGTTTTTCGTTAAATTTGGTTAAGAAATTTAAAAAATCTACCATCTATATTCTTTCGAAAACAAGCCCATTTTTGAATATTTAATTTTAACCAAAATTCACAATGTTCCGGTAATTTTATACAATTATAATAAACTGACTATTTTTTACTTTATTAACTTGGTTACTTTCCTTTAAAGTCTTAAATGTCATGTCACTGAAGTCATAAATTTCATCATGAATCTCATTGCTCAGTTGGTGTAGGCAAGATTTTTAGTGCAACTTTTTGTTTTCAAACTTTTACCCAAGTCATCTATTTGAAAATTTTGAGAACATTTAGATATAGCATTGAAAAATATATTAAAGATTCATTTAAGTTAGTGACTTAATGGCAAGTTATGCTTAAAAAAAATAAAATAATTTTGAAATTAAAAATTTATTATTTAAATAATTAATGATAAAAATCAAAAATGTGATCGCATAATATAAGCCCCCATAGCGCAGTGGATAGCGCGATGGACTTCTAATCCATAGGTCGAGGGTTCGATCCCCTCTGGGGGTGATCTTTTTCATGATCAGATTAATAAAACTGAAATAAATGACGAAAATTTTCAAATTTTTATTTTTTTTTAAAACAAGATAAAATTTATATAGTTTAAAAATATTGGATTATTTAAAAATTCTTCGCTAAAAAAAATCAATTTCTTTTAAATCTTAAAAATTTAAATTTCGGTTTCGGGCATCTAATTTTAAAGAGATAAAACCCGTAATCAAATTAAAAAACTATCTCTATTTTGATAAAATTTTAAATAGTTTTTTAATGTATGGCACTTAATCCAATATAAGTATACTGTTTATAAGGTTTTGGTAACTTAAAACTTTCAAATAATCAGAATATTTTAAATTGGATATTTAATTTTTAATCTACGTCTCAATAAAACATTGAAAATGATTTTTTTTCGGTAATAAAGACTTTTGATGACCTTTCCTTGCTGATAAATCAATAAAATAGTTTTAAAACTAGAATAAGTTGGTCATAGATCTCAATCTTGAGACAAATAAAAAGCGAGGAAGACGAAAACAATCTACACCTGCTTTGGTACAACGTCTTTCGACTGGTCCAATTAATCCTGCTCTACAAAGTTTTAACTACGAATTTCCAATTTCAATGGCTCAATCAATCAACCAAGATCCGCTTTCAAATGAAAATGATAATTATTAAGATCAAGCCGAAAGTATTAATATGACATTCAAACTATTGTACAACCATCAAAATCTTCCAATTTAGCTCCGAGAAAAAGAGTCCGTCCTAGAAAAAATCCATAAAATAACACTAAAAAACATTTCCAAGTAATGTGTGAATTTTTTTAATAAATATTTGTTATATTAATTCACATTATTAATTTATTAAAATATTTGTTAAATAAATTTATTTTGCAACTTTTACTAATAAATTTTTGCTATTGTTTTTATTATTTTTGCTACAAATTTAATTATTTTTTACTACGAAAATAATTTGTAGTCATTTTTAATTTTATTAGATTAACAAGAATAAAAACATCTGAAAATTATTTGTGTATTTTTTTATCTAATAAAAAATTTGTCAAAAATGTTTACTTTTTTTTTCTTTTTAATATTAAATAAACCACTCGGAATGCAAACTTGTCCTCAGCAGTTAGACTAAAGCTATCCGTGAACGTTCATCAATGATTGACGGCCAAGTTTCCAAAACTGAAAACAACCATCAATATCGGTTTCGCGCTCAGGCAAGTTCGCTTTCACTCATCATCGTGGGTTAAAGCGTTCGGCAATGGTTAGACATTGCTCGGGCGATGCATACTATAGAAATGATCCCTAAAAGTATGATCTTAAAGAAACATTAGCTCAAAAACTATTAATTATTTAAAATATCAAACTCTAAGTTTAGAGTATTTTTGTTCAACTTTTCAATCATTGCATAAAATTAAAAATTTTAGAAATTATTTTTTCATTAAAAATACTCAAAAGCGAGATCTTTTTTTAATTTATTTTCCTTTTTAAAAATAAAATTTATTTTATTTTCGAAAGAATTAAATTCTAAAAAAAGCTTTTTAAATTATATTTACAAACGGTTTTTTTTATCAATTTGTTTTTTTTTTTTCTATTGAAAATTAAATCAGACGATTATTGAGCTTGGCAAATTATTAAAGTTTACTAAAAGTCATGTTAAAAATCTATGCCTGGACCCAAACAGTCAAAATTTGACTATAAATTATATACTCAATAATAACTTAGAAAAGCTTTTTTAAAATCTTCTTACAATGAAAGAGTAAAATAAAATAAATTTTTGAATTATTGTTTAAAAGACCATAAATATAGGAAATTACAAACGTCAATGCTTATTCAAAGTTTAGAATAATTAATATTTTGATTTATTAAAATTAATACTTTGAGAGCTAGAAACATTATTTAAATTTGGCTAAAACTTGTGACAAAAGCTTGATTTTTACTTCTAAAACTTTTAATTTATATTTAAAACTTTTAATTTATAATTACAATTATTTAAAAGAATCTTCAAAATTCGACATTTTAATTTAAATTGATTATTTTCCAGTAAAATCTTTTTTTTTCACAAAAACAAAAATATTAAATGTCTATTAATTGACTTACTTACTTTTTATTATTATTTATTACCAAAACTCTATTGATAGTTACACAAAAGTCCAATGTTCTTTATTCTAGAAAGTAGTCTTTAAAAAACCTTTCAAATAATGATGCAAAAAAGTGAAACCATTCATCAAAATTGCTTTTAAAAATGGTAATTTATTGACTTGGTAAAATTTGTAATTAAAATTATCGATTAGAGATTTACAATGAATTTTGTTATCTATATAAAATTTTAAATGATATTTTAATCATCTACTAGATCCAATGCAATTTTGGAACAATAAAGAATTGTAAAACTTATACTTTATTTAATTATAAAATTTTATAATTAAATAAAGTAGAGTTGCTAAAATAGAGAATCAAGCAGATAACTAGATATTTTGGGAAATAAACATTTGGTAAGAAATTACCAAATAAGTATAAATGAATTTTAATTAGATTTAGTTCAGAGTTGGCTTCAAGTCACAAGTATAAGTCAAAGTCATGACAGACTTTTCTAAAAAGTAAAATTTAAATTTTTTCATTTGTTTTATTTACCTTTTTTATGTAATTTTTATATAATTTTGGCTATGAGGCTTGAATCAATAAATATAAAAAAAATGACAATACTTTACTTTATTCATCAAAATTCCTATGTTTTTTTTTTTAAAAAGAAATTATGAAAAAAATTTTGCCAAAAATTGTAAACATAATCAAAAGAGTACAAAATTTACAATATAATTTAAAACTGGCTGAATAATTTATAGAAAAATTTTAATTCAAAATTCAAAACTAGGTGACCTTAAGAATAAAAGCAAATAATTCTAAATTTTTTTAATCAAGCTTGAAAAAAAAAAACTCAATTTTTTTCTCAAAAATGTCAAAGACCTAAATATTAATCGATATTTCAGCAAACTTTTTGAAAACTAATAAACAAATTGTATTATGTTTCTTATTCATTGGAGTAATCAGACACGCATTCCATACTTCAATATTTTTCTATTCTCACATTAACATTTTCATAATAGGATTCAAAATTTCAACTGCCTCTGTAATCATTAATTTTAACTAGAATAAAATCTCAATTTATTATTATTATGTCATGATCATAAAAAATATTTCAAATTATGCAATTATTTAGCAAAATTCATTCAAAAAATACCAAAGTTTCCTAAAGCATATGGAAAAATAAGAAAAAATCGTCGATTACTCATTTAATGTTTGCTTTAGAAATTATCTTAAAATGTAAATGCGGACGCAATTAAAATGGCAATATTGAAGCTTGAAATGATAAACAAAATCAAATTAAATGACATAACCATATCAGTTTTTGCTAAGTTCTATTTTTTCCTCATCCTGATTAATTTGATCATAAATCACTTTCAAAAGTTGATTTATATCCTAGCTGCTGTCTCCGGGTAAGCATTAGTCAACGATTTAAAACAGCTTAATTATAATTTTTTTAAGATTTATACTTTTTTTAATAAAAAATTCTGCAATTGAAAGCGAAATTGTAAAATTTTCAAAGTCCTCTCGGAGTAAATTTAACAATTCAACAGGAATTATCAAAAAAGACGCCATTGAGCTCAGCGAAGACGCATCAGAATCAACTTTGGACTCTGCATCACTTAAATTTGACCAAAAATCAATTAATCTTTTGAGCATAAAACCAAGTCTTAGTGGCTTGTACCTGGTCGATGATGAATTGCACAAAATAATTGATTTATTAATAAGAGATTTTGTGGATGACTGGTACAAAAGCAATATTAGCAGCCAAGACGAATTTTCCAATCATGTCAGAGTTTTGATTTATTTTTCCATAAAACAAATTAATCAATGGTAATTAATTTTTTTATAAATTTATATTAGAATACACAAAAAATACTCTTTTTTGTCTATTTAACTTAAAAAAAATTATGTAAAATCATTAATGAATCTTGGCCTAGTTGATTTAACTAAATTTCTATGTCCACAGGTTAGAATAATTTTGGGTAAAATTTGGAATATTTCTAATCTTTTAAAATCTTCTGAAAGTTATTTAATTGATAATTTGGTTGAAGTTTAAAACAAAAAAATAATTAATTAAACAGTGAAGTTTTAATCATCTTAAAGTTTATTAATAAAGGAGACATGGGGAAATTTTTCCGTGTATTTATTTTTATTTTTTCAAAAATTATTTCATTTTCTGATAATCAATCATATATTGAAAAAAGATGAAAAATTTTTCGTTTTTTTATATTGTTGAAAAGTTAAAAAATAGATTTTTACGATAATTATATGTACCGACAATTTTTTGATGAATTTTTATTTCAAAATAATTGAAATAAATGACGAAAATTTTCAAATTTTTATTTTTTTTAAAACAAGATAAAATTTATATAGTTTAAAAATATTGGATTATTTAAAAATTCTTCTCTTAAAAAAATTTAATTTTTTTTAAATCTTAAAAATTTAAATTTCGATTTCGGGCATCTAATTTTAAAGAGATAAAACCTGTAATCAAATTAAAAAACTATCTCTATTTTGATAAAATTTAAAATAGTTTTTTTAATGTATGGCACTTAATCCAATATAAGTATATTGTTTGTAAGGTTTTGGTAATTTAAAACTCTCGAATAATCAGAATATTTTAAATTGGATATTTAATTTTTAATCTACGTCTCAATAAAACATTGAAAATGATTTTTTTTCGGTAATAAAGACTTTTGATGACCTTTCCTTGCTGATAAAACAATAAAATAGCTTTAAAACTAGAATAAGTTGGTCATCGTTTCTGATCGATACCTTGGGCGAAGAGTAGATAAACTTAAAAAAGTGTATAACAAAAAATAACACATAAAAAAAATCTCAGAATTAGCTTCGTAAAAAGTAAAAAAAAAAAACATAAATACTAAAACAAAATTTCAAAAAAGATAATTAAAAATAAATTATTCAATTTTTTGATTAAAAAAATCTTGAAAATATAGTTGTAAAAGATTAAACCTAAATGTTTTTGTATTTAAAATAAATAAACATAGAATAATGCGTCAAAAAATTCAATGGATATTAATGAAATAAATATTCCATAATTATAATAAGGACTGTTTTTGTCCAGAATGTACAACTTAATTTTTATGTGTTTTTTCATGTTTATGACTTTGTTTAGAATTTTATAAAAAAAAAATACAAATTTATGTGTCATTCATAGATAAGGAAATTTTTTTATGTGTATTTTTTGTCTTTTTTCTTTGATAAAATATTTTTCTTTTATGCGTAACTCACATTATATATGTTTTTTAATCTCTTATTCTAATTTTGAGATGATGTATTTAATATGCGAAAATACTTTTCCGTGTTTTTAACCTAGGAAAAAATTCGGAAAAATGCATTATTCTAGTTAAATCGAATCTTGTCCTTAAAATTCTCATTACCACCAATTTTTAATTAGCTTCTATATAGACAATTGCAGGTAATGAAACTAGACGAAATTCTGAACAAAATCTTTCACTTAGATTTAAATAATTGATCAGTCAAAAAATTTAGAAAATCAAATTTAAATAAAATTTTAAGTAAAATTATTTTATTGTCTCAAATTAAATATTTATTTAAATATTTATTTAATATTATATGTCTAATTTAAATTTTTTGGTATTAAAATACTTTATTTTAAATTTTTTAAAAATTTAAATTATTTTTTTCAATTTTTTTCTAGCCTTAAGCAAATTCATTGGGACAATTTTGTGACAAATGTTCTCGCACAGAACTTGTTGATTCAAATTAGAATTTTTAAAAAGTCACGTGAACGTGCCCGTAGCTTCAAAAAGTCGGACCCGGGCCTCAGCAACCAGACCTATGACCAACAGTATAAAAACTTTCAGGCTTTAACAGAATCGAACAAAGCAAAATTTGTCGAATGCTTCTTTGACACAGAGGCCGACTGTGAAAAAAACTTGTGCAGAGACAATATTTGCATCGACCAAAAAGAAGAACAAGATGGTAAAATTTTTAGAGAAAAAAAAATCTTTTTTTTAATCAAAAATCCAGAATTTCTACAAGAGCTAAGTGAAATGTTGTGCTTTTGTTTAATGCCTTCCAAAACGTTCAACTGCCTGCCACTAAGATGCTTGTTACGTGAAATTTTTGCACATGTTTTACTTAAAGGTTCCATTGAAAGATTAACTGAACCGGATTATATTAATCTGTCCATTCTTTATTTGTCTCAAAATTTTGTGCCTTCGACAGAAAATTTTATGACAACAATTAATTTTTGTGAAAGTCTTGATGAACTCAGCGAATTGAGTCAAAAAATCGAAAAAGAAATTGTGCTCACTCGTTCAAATGATCTAGGAGGCAATGATGGTATTTTTAAGAAAGGAAAAAATAATTATTTTAAAAATGATCTTCTTTAAAGTAAATGACATAAAACTTCAGCTCTCAAGCTTGTCCTATTTAAAGCGAAAAATAGATGATAAAATATCCAATTTGGTCAAAAACGCATTCAAAGCTGAAAAAGAGTCTGCAAAGGATCAAAATGTAATTTTATTGCCAAAAAATGCCATTGTGAAATTTCATACTAAACTTCCATTACAAAAATGAAAATTTTTTCCAACTTTTTTTCTAAATGGCAAAAACTTGTTCTGCAAATGTAACAAAGTGTAACAACTTTTGTTTCACCTACCGCGAAAGTCTGCAAAATCTTTGCAAATTCTGCAAAATTGTACCCTATCTAAAAGCATTAAAAATAAAACACAATTAATTTGCACGGATTTTGCAGACTTCCACAGAAGGTGAAACAAAAGTTGTTACACTTTGTTACATTTGCAGAACAAGTTTTAGACATTTAGAACAAAAGTATGAAAAATTTTTCATTTTTGTATTGGAAGCTTTGTATGAAATTTCACAATGCCAAAAAAATTAAATTTTGTATTTTTTTCTTAAATAAAAGGAAACTAATTTTCAGCAGATGATTGAAAATTTACGCTTGGACGCCATTAGCCTTGAGTCGGTTTTGCGTAACGAAGACACCCAGCATTGTTTTATAGGTTGGGACACAATTTTTATTTTCCCAAGCTTTAAATTAATTTCCTTTAGAGTTTATGAGCAAAAATAATGTTCAAAATTTAATATCATTTTATTTAAATGCGGAAATGTACCGCCAATTTGCGGCAAAAGAACTTTCAAAAGCTGACAACACCGATCATAGCTTAGTTCAAAGCATCAAAAGCTCATTGAGAGATTACTCTAAAGGCCTCATTGATACCTACATTTTGAATGCATCCAATTTTTCCACAAATAGCCAAGACAATGTAAATTAAACCAGTCTAGAAATAAATAAGAATTAATTTTTTTCAAAGGACGATCAGCCAGTTAATATAGTAAATTTTGCATTTTACAAAAAAGAGCTAAGCAAGGTGCTGGAAAAGCTCGAAAATATAGATTTGATAACCGAGACTCTGTTTGATGATCTACAGTCAAAAATTTACATTTTAATGGATGATAGATATTTAAGCGAATTTAAAAAAAGCGGCGAATTTCATAAAATTTTGATAAAACATGACCTAAAGTTGGCCTGTGAGACAGAATTTGAAGAGTTGGTTTCTTTAAGAGATGTCGAAGAGCCACATGGGTATGAAGATGAGACAATGTGTTCTTTGGAAAATGACAATATTTCCATCACAGTTGACAGAGCCTCTTTGAACAGCTTTGATTTGTGCACTGTGGATGCCAAAAACGATAGCACTGATCCAAAGTATATAAAAATAAATGCTTGTATCATTTCAACTGGACGGTGTAATGAGCTCAAGAAAACTTATTCGATTTACATAATGGACATAACCAAACTAAATGAATCGAGTGGTAAAATTGAATATTGGCAAACTTATAGAAGGTTCAACGATTTTCATGATTTTCATCTTATTTTAAAGAAAAATGTAAGTTTTCACTTTTCATCACAGTTTTTCAAGTCGATGTTGTTTAAGTTTCTTTCAGCAAAAAATTGGAAATGTGAAATTTTACTACAAAAATTACAGTACAAAACGTAAAAACTTTATAATTTTCTTTTCTAATTGTGCAGAAATGGTTCTGTAAAGAGTACAATATTGTACAAATTTGTACAAACGAATTCCAAGCTCTGCAAAAACTCTGCAATTTATTGCATAGTTTAATCAAATATTTTTTGATGATGTGCATTTTACAGAAAATTGCAGAGTTTTTGCAGAGCTTGGAATTCGTTTGTACAAATTTGTACAATATTGTACTCTTTACAGAACCATTTCTGCACAATTAGAAAAGAAAATTATAAATTTTTTACATTTTGTACTGTAATTTTTGAAGTAGAATTTCACATTGCCCAAAAAAATTTTACCAAACTATGCTTTGGATTAAGATGCTGATCTAAAATTTAAGTACACTAATTAGGAGGTTTTAAAGGGTTTTAAAAAAAGAAATGGATGGTAAGTGGTGCCTGGGCTTTAACAAGGCTTAAGCTTTTAGTGCATACAAGAGTGCACAATTATGGAATGGCTTGTTATAATAAATTCACCAAAATTTCTGAAAAATTACCAATTTTAATTGAACACCAAAAAAATGACAGACTATTTATAAATTTAATTTTTAAAAATAACAAAAATAAAAAAAATCTTTAAAAATTTTGTTACACGTAAAAGTACTTAAAAAGGTTTATTCTCAAATACATCAGTTTTGTGCTTTTTTTCTACCAGGTTTTGACCAAAACAGAATTGGATTTAGAATAAATGTTTACCAATATTAAGCAGTTATGGTGAGCTTTTAATCAATTTGACAATGTGTTTTCTTGATTTTGAATTAATTTTCGTCCTCTTCAGTATCTTCAGTGCATATTTTTGAGAGTTGATGTTCATATTTTGTTTGTATATTTTGAGTCGACTGTAAGACCAATTTCAAATCGATCTTTTTCTACTTTTCATTTTTAATTATTTTAAGAAAAATATATAATAAATATTAGAATAAGTAATAAATATTAAAATGAATAAATTAATTTGAATATTTATTTTGTCATAAAAACTACGATAGATGAAAATTCAGTAATATCGGTGAAAAAAAAATATTGAGCCAGGAAAATAATTTTTTTTATTTTATTTATTCTATTAGGAAATAAAAATCAAGAAAGTTTATTCTGGTCTAAGTTAAAAAAATTAAGAAATAAATGTAAGATCAAATTTTGAGCTTGAATGAATCTTAGAAAAAGAAAATTATCTTCAAAATTCTCAGAGATACTGAAAAAATTAACCATTAAAGGAAAATAAAGAATTCTGGTGAATTTTTGACGCGGCTTAAATATAATTAATACTTTCAACCGTCAATAGCGATAAATTTAAATTAATTTTTTTTAAGTTTCAATTTGGCATTGTTAATTTTGGTACAAAAAAAAAAGGCAAAATATTAAAAATGCCAAAGCTTAAGTTCTGACGGACCAAAACATGCTCAGTAAACATGTTCTGTACCACCACTTAAAGTTGAGTTGGATTTAAAATATATTATTATATTCAAAATTCACAATTTTCTGAATTTTGAAGATTTATTTTTTATCGTAAATTGGTGGTACAAAATATGTATCAGTGGTTACAATTCACAGAACATGTTTTGATCCGTCAGAACTTAAGCTTTGACATTTTTAATATTTTGTTTGTGTTTTTTGAACCAAAATACACAATGGCTTTTAATTTGAGACAATTTTTTTAAATTATTGCAATTTTATTAAGAGAATGTCACTAATAAAAAAATAATATTGTTAATATGTTAATTAATATTATGACAATAATTAATTGTATTTTTTTTAATAAAATTATTTATAAAAATCAACAATATTAGGAAATAAAACCATATTTAAAGAATACATATTTTTAGTGTTATGACCAATAATTTATTTATTTAATTTATTATTTCAGACCAATTATATTTTTATTAGTGCCATTCTCTTAATTTACTTATTATTATTAAATATATAAAAATATAATTAAAGGGTAGACCCCAGGGCATGTCCGAATGATTTTAGACCTTCGTTTGAACCATCATTAAAAAATTTAAAAAATTGAAATTTTAAATTGAAACTAAAAAAATTAAAAATTTTTAATTAGAGCTTAGTTTATGGAATGGGGTTGCGAATCTTTGAAAATTAGAGCGTTCTTCTTATTTTAAAATTTTTATTTATCTTAACTTTGGGCGCACTTTCCTTTTTTATAAAATTAATAATTTTTTTTTAGTTTCCTGATTTAAATATTCCGCCATTACCTGGTAAAAGCTTTAGAAACAGTCTTAATGATGACTTGGTCGAAAAGCGGATAAATGAACTAAACAAATATTTAAAAGTTGATAATAGATTTTAGCAAATAAAAATTTAACTTATTTTTCTTATTAAAGAGCATTACAAATGATGAAATAATGAAAAATAATCCTGATCTTTTAGAATTAGTATTAAAATTTTTGGAAAATAGAAGATGGGAATATTCCTCACCAACAAGTTTTAAACGAAGAGTATTTTTGTTTCAATTTATTCATTTAAAAAAATTTTTACAATTCTAATTTCAAAAGTTTGATTCAATTTTGAGCCCAATGATCAATTCTGTTCAGACTATTCAAACTTCCTTGAAAAATGCTCCAGATAATGTTATCGGAATAGTAAAAGGCATATCGGATAATTTAACAAATGAATCGTCTACTTCAAAAGAAAATGCTTTAAAAAAAACTAATCTAACTAGTTCTCAGTCATCTTTAAAAAAAACTGATGAAAATACAAATAAAATACAAAAATCAAAGTCCAGTGATAACGACAGCCAAATTTTAAACACTGATGATTTAGTAAATAACTAATATTGACCATTAATTTTTTGAAAAAAATTAATTTAATTTATTTTTAAATAAGAAATCGAACAATTTACCATTCAAAGTAATTGTTTTATTAATTGATGAAATTTTTGATTTGAAAGAAAAAAATCAATGGCTGAGACAGTCTTTGATGGCAATAGTTAAAAGTATTCTAAAAAATTTTAAAGGAGATTCAATGAACAGGTATTAAAATATTTTTTTTAATTTTTAAAAAAACTTCAATTTTTTCCTTAAGAAAAATTAAGGAACAAATCGCAATTTATTTGGATGAACAAAGTCTGGCTAGATATCTTAAGAACTTCCGCAAGCGCATTTGGCCCCAAGGTGTTTTGAGTGAGGCTCATCCAGCACGTCCCAAGGGAGTTCAAGAATTGACCAAGCTTTTGGTCAAAACAAAAATTTTGTCATTTGTGACAGACGACCTGCGTCATATTCTTGGAAATGACGTCACTAGACGAGGAATTTTCACTCTTTTTGATCTTTTTCAATGCAAGGCGTTAAATAAGCGTTTGCTTTACATAATTATGGAAAATTTAATTGAAATTTTATTTTTTAACTCACAAATTAACTCAGCCTTATTACCTTTGCTGTACAAAATACCCCAAACCAACATGACTAATGAAAGCCCATCCATACATTCTCCTTTGGATTACATGCTTCATTTGCACTTGTCTAGATCGTTTCGAGTGAAGACTGAGTGGAAAGTCGCGCGATTCAGTGAAAACAGGAAGATAAATGCGTGCACAGATTCAGCGTGTTTATCTCTTGGTGAAAATGAGCAAGATAAGAATAAGTGTAGACGAAATTCTCAAGTTCCTAGATCTAAAAGTTTGTATAATGAGATAAAGTGCTAAAATATGTGAATAAAGTAAAGAATGTACATTTGAATTGTTTTATATTGTTTTGGAAAATTTATACTTCTTTTTCAGCCGGTTCTATCATTCAATTGTAGATTTTTTAAAATTATTTTTAAGACAGCTTAGAATTTTTATTTTAAAACTAGATTCAACATTTAGAGCAACGAACAATTAAATAAATCTTTATTTAAAAAATTAACTTTTTAAATTAAAAAAAACTTGAAAAATTTTAATTAAATCAGAAAAAGGAAATGATCATGATTTTATAAAAAATTATTTTTTGATCTGTAATCTTAACTTTTTATACTTTCAACTGAATTAAAAATAAAATCTTCAAAAATTTAAAGGATTTGCAATTGCTTACTTCCGGTCATTTGGGATACATTCAACTTCAATAATATATCAAAAAGTAAATGAAGTAACTCTATTATGATTCTTGATTTTTTTTGGAATCTTTTGAGAATTCTAACTTATTTATTTAGACGAAGAGAAAAGTTTTAAAAAAAATTTAATTAATTTAATATTTAAGTTATTCTTCTTTCAGCAATTTAATTTTCAGGTATTCGATCTCTTCTGTTTTAAGGATAAGATCAACATATTCAGGACAGTATCAGAAGTTTTTACTCATCACAGTTATATCATTTTAAGCAAACAAGTATCATGATATTTTTTTCACAATCTTCTTGGTATTGCTCTAAGGAATGGGATAATACTATTGTGGACGTGGAGTTTTGGATAGATTTTTTTTTAAATGTTTAAAAACGTTATATGATGAGAGTTAGCATCCTTTTGAAAACCTTATTTTCAAAATTAAATTTTACCGCAAAAACGAAAAATAATCTTAAATGGAATAAAAAAGCGTGATTATTTAATGAGTTTATATATTTAGAATTCTTCTGGTGCGGTTTTCCGTAATTGAATTTCGTATTTTAGGTACAACTAAATTATATTCTAAAATTGATCTCACTTAAAGTTGAATCGACTTTTAAAAAATTTAATCGTACTCAAAATTCGAATTAAAATTTTGATTATCTGTAGGTAAAAATCATAAACTTACTTAATTTCATGCAAGTAAGGAAGTGAGAAGATTTAATTTTCCGTAATCTAACTCAGTATTACCAAAATTGGTCTAAAATAATGTATAACAAAAAAAACTTACGAATAAAAAGGGTTATATTGAATATTTTTAAATTATTAAGCAATTTTTTTATAAAATACTTAAACAAATAAATAAACATAAATTTAATTAAATAATTCTTACGATTTTTTTATTTTCAACAATATTTCTATGAAATAAACTTGAATAAAATGATACTTAAAGTGCTGATTACTGAGTTTGATTGAAATTTCAATTTTTAGAGTTAAAAGCTATTAAAAAGCTAAGATTTGATTATCAAAAGCCTAAAATATTTAAATTAAGATTAATCACAATTTTCTAAAAGTATATTTTCCGAAAATAACTTACAGTTGTTTAAGGCTCTTAATTTCTATTTTTTTCATTAATTAGTGATTTTAAAATAACCTCTAAATTTTAAAATTGAATTTTTTTGACATCAAATTAAGAAATAACGAGTGAAATTATCTGGAAAAAAAATTTACACAAACCAAAAAAAAATAAAAAATTAATCTACGACTAGAATCAATTGAGAATTTTTTTTGCCATAAAAATTCCTAATTTCAAGTTTAGTAAAATAATAGAGAATTTTTGCTACTTATAAAATAAATTTTTGAAGTTAAAATGCTAGATTGAATTAATTATGTAGAAATAATTTAAAATTAAATTTTCATTTTTTAATATAGCGAAATTTTAGTTCCATTTCTCATTAAAAAGTCATTTTTTTGTCAAATTGAAAATATTTTTGACCACATCTATATATCTATCAACTCTATCTTTTTTCAAAGATGTCCTTTATTAGCTCTATTAGGTTCAACGCCTTAGCTTCAAATATATTTCAGTATATATGTTCTAATATCCTCAACAGTTCTCCTCTTTCCTTTGGAAATGATCTCAAGCGCTTGTTAGAGTTCACGGGAGAAAATCTTGAATCACTATTAAATAATATTGGTAAGCTTAAATTGGATCTTAAGCGTCACTTTTACATTCGTGACAGTATCTTGGATTCTATTGAGCTTTGTTTGGGTAACTTAAGATTCAAAAAATTCAAAATCCTTCTTAATGAATTAATTAAACCAAATTAAATCAATTCACTTGTTCCAGAGGAATTTACTTTCAATATATGTAACTATTTTTCTACTTTTTATTTTTATTTTTTATTTTTGTTAACAAAATTGTTATTCTTTTAATTTTACTTCTCCTAATGGAGGTTAATTTGAATTAAATAAATAAATAATTTATTTTGTAACAAAAAAATCAGCCAGTCATTAGTTTTTTCTGTGCAAACAGGAGAAATTAATTTTTAACATTTGATTTAATTAAAAATTAAATAAAAATTGATTCAATCTCAATTTTGCTCAAATGAACACCACTTTAGGAGCAATCAAAATCAAATTTTGAAATTGTTTGTCCAAAAGACCAAAAAGAGCTTTAGAGGGCATTTTTATTTTTGACAAGCATACAATTTTCCGCAAATATAAATTATTGACAAGAAATTTAATCATTTATAATAGTTCCGGGCAAATAATACACCCCCCTCATTTTAGCATCCTATCGTGAAACAAAATATATTTTTATATCCCATTTTGTGCTAATTTTAAAAAGCTTTTATCCAGCTATAACCAATTTCACAAAATCGATTGTTATCCAGTCTTAAATTTTTTTAAACAATCCATCCAAGTATAGCTTAGGAAATAGTATAAATCTAATCCTAGGCCAAATGCTTTAAGGTACAGTTTATCAATTGTTTAGGATTGAATGAGTATGCTTTGGCAATCATTGTTCTTTTAGATTCAGTATTTTCTATCTTTGGACCTTTTCGATCTTTGAAGATTAGATAAACTCGACAAAAAAATTGAGAAAAATGTAGATTTTTTTGTGTTAAAGTGTGATTAAACAAAGCCATTGGTCTTAATCTTGTCACAATAATGCTAAAATTTCAAAGAAAGTCTTTAGGTAAGCAAAAAAACCAAGTGAGCAAACAAAAAATTTCAATCGTGAATACAAACAAACAAATATTGAAAGTATTAATCTTGAATTGTGCAAAGAAAATTGCGAAAAACAAATGACATTTTTCGAAAAAAGTTTACTCACTTAATTCTATCATTTTTAAATCCCTAAAGTAACAAGAATGCTTGAATTAATGGATAGTTGAATATTATTTTTTAGGTTTAGACATGATAATGGATACTTTGAAATTAATTTTAGTTTTTCAAACGAAAGTCGATATATTTATTGAGGAAAATTAATCTCGCTCAAATTTTGATGAGTTTTAATTATTTCCAAGCAAATTTGTTTCATTTATATCAGATAACATGTAATTAATATTGAAGCTGTTCTTAGTAAATTTTAATGACTAACCATCTGTCCAAAATTTTTCAATCTCCATACCAATTTTTTTTAACACCTACAAAAACCATTTAAATTCGAAGAAACAATGCAAATTTTTTATCATTAAATTTTTGTTAGGGTAAAAATTGAGTAGTAGTCTAAAAAATTTAAATTTTATTTTAAGAGACAAAATTTTTTTAAAGTTTTAATTTATTTTTTAATTTATTAAATGGTTTAATTGTTAATGAAAACTTAAAAATTTTTGTAAAGAGAAGATTTTTTATTGACCAAAAATTCTTTTTAATTTTAAATTGTAGAAAAATAATTGTTTAAAAGTAAAAAGACGAAATAATCAAAGAAAGAAAATACATTACGGGGAAAATACTAAATGTTTGATTTTTATTTGAAGCCCTCGAGCCATAAGACGCCGAAAATAGAACTATTTGAAAAAAGTTTTTAATAAAAAACATTTTTCAATTATCCAGCTGGTACTATACAAAGGAATTTACAAGGCTAAAATCGGATTCAAGTGACAACAAATATTAAAATAAAGTCATTCACTGGCAACTTCATTCATTTTAACTTAATACGCTATTTGTAAAATATTTCCTATTTTTTTTTGTATTTTTTTAAATGCCAAAGGGTTAATATACCTAACTTTTTGGCTATCTCTCAAATTTACATTAATAATTATGGATATGATAAAATCAATAATTTATGAAAAAGATAAATTAAAAGAGATTTGATTTTTTTGAAATAACATGGTATTTGTTTTTAGAATTTGACAACTTTGGTTTATTTTTTATTATTTAGCAAATTTCAAGTAGTTTTTTTCCTATTCCTGGAAGTTAGCTATATCATTCTAAAATTTTTTAAATTTTTTAAGGTCCTAATCAAAATATTAAATAAAAGATATTTATTTGATGACAATTTTTACTTTATGTTTTAATTAATCTATTCAACGAAAAAACTACTTTAAATTTATAAAATTTAATACATTAAAATTTTATTATTCTCGCAGTAAATTTTTTTCGAAACTTTTCATTAATTTCATAATCAATTGTTTGAAAATTCGATGACATAATTTAAAATTTTTTTTTCAAAATAGCAGATTATTATATTTTGAGTATTTTCTATTGAGAATAAGTTGTCATTAAATGGTCATTTATAAACTTAATTATTTTGCTAAGTTCTTTTAAAACGTTTATAAAAAATCAACTTTTTTATTTATTAGAATAAAATAAATGCATTCTAAATTTATTTTTGATTCGAATGTCCTAAAAATCTATTAGAATTAAAAAAAAACAAGAATACCATAAACACCATTATACAATGAAATTTTTGTGAATCTTTGATATTTTTCAAATTAAAAATTGGTAATTTAAAAAAAATATTATTTTGAAAAAATATCTCACCGATTGAATGCAATTTTTAATGTTTTTACGTCCAATTTTTTAATCATTCTCTGCAATTTTCATTAATATGTTAAAAATTTTGTGTAATTTTACGATAAATCCTTTTTTGTATATTATAAGTGTGCGTGGAAAAGTTCAAATATTAATAATGTTTATAATGAAAAGCTAAAAAAATAGAAAAAAAATAAAAGGTAAAAAAGTTAAAACCGAAATCTTGTAATGTTTTAGAATTTGTATCTAGAATTAATTTATCATTGGCATTAGGGAATTTTGTACCTAAAATGCATACACAAATATTCCATCTAAATACGTAATATTTACAGTATTCTGCTTCATCCGAATAAATATAAATATAATGAGGTTGATGAATTGAGAAAAAATTAGTTAAAAAAACAAAGTAAGATTTTTTAGGCACTTTGGAGCCTTTAGGTCTGAAAAATATATTTAATGCTTAACTAATAAATTGCTTTCCTAGGTTTTCATATGCTTTGATTAAAAATTTGAGGTCTAAAAACTCTTTTCAAGATAGTGTAATAAACTGATTAATAGAAGATCCCAAAAAGTCAATGTTTGTCCATTATTGACCAAAAAGTTATAAAAAAAACATGAGGAATGTGTCAACTAAGCATATATCATAGCACACTAAAAACCAAATGGAGTCGATAGAAAATTATTGTAGAAATCTATGACGGATCATATATTTTCAGGTCTTCTCTGTTTTGGGACCAGGTTTTATCTATCTTGCGACCAATCTGGTTTTCTAATAGCACAGTTCAAAAAGATCTTTAACAAACGGAAAAAATTGGTGACATCATTGCGTTCAAATAAATTTAATATTATAAAGTGGGAATAATTGAATAAGTTTTGAAATGAAGTTTTTTCAAATTCTTTGAGTTCATTTTATATTAAATAATAAAATTTCTAAATCAAGTTTAAATTTAAAGAAAAAGAAAACGCTTATTTTTCTGAAATTATCTAAAAAGTTTCAAAATTAGAGTTCTAAAATTACAATTTTTTAAATATTTAAAAAAAAATTTTATTTAATTTTTAATGTGGCCAGGATTTTCGAAAGTGATTAAGTTTCCTGGTTTTTAAAAAATTGGTCACGAAATGCAAAAATATCAATAATCATAATTTAAATGATTTTATTTTTGATAATATTCAAAAAAAAAAAACAATAAATTTTTTTAAAATTAATAAATAATTTTTTTTTCATCAGTATCTTTTAATTCAGGCAAAAATAATTTTTATTGAATGTATGATTGAAACAGCTGGCACTAACCATAGAAAATAATTACATAATAGAAAAAATTTTATTCTATTTCTTTTTTTTTGAAGATCTTACTCTCAAAACAATTTTATTTTTTTTATTAAAAAAAAAAAAAAACTCAAAATAAAATTACAAATAAACTAGTAATTTTAATTAAATGATCTAAAACAAGAGAGCGGAATTAACCAAAAAAATCAAAATTAAAATTAAGATCTTATTGTGTAGTTAGAGCGGCATCTAAACTTAAATTTTGATTGACATTTACAAATCATATTTCTATAAATGCACAACAACTTTTCTAGTAGAAGTCGGCTATTCTACAATCTCTGTGGTCACGCTACAGTAAATATAAAACTGATGACCAGTGTCCTTGTTTCAATTGAGCAGAGCTGATTTATCATCTCAAACCATCTTGGCAAATTTAATCGTATTTCAATTAATTTATTATTAATTGCTTCAATATTTTATTTTTCTCTATTCTATTTTAAATTCTGATAAAAATAAAAATTATGATTAATTCAAAAATATTTTTTTTTTCCTAAAAAAATCTAAATAGATCACGAGAATAAATTAGTTTTTTACTTAGCATTTATTTTTGAAGAATAAAATAAGTTTTTTTTTCAACTAAATAAGATTTAAAGATAAATCAAATAATTTTACTTTTAATAATTTTCATTTTTTTATATTTCCTACTTTTTTTGGGCAATATTTATCCAACCAGAGTAAAACCATAATTTTTTAATAAAACAAAATTTTTGAATTTCAAAATTTATTCCTAAAATTGATTGCTGGACCTTGAAGTGATGTAACACTGACATTAGATATGTCACGCAGTTAATTAAAGTAACTGTGTTTTACTGTGTTTTGTTATCTTCCTTTTATAGTAATTTTTTTAATTTCAAAAAATTTAGTTTTTGTGAAATTTAAAACAGAAGCACTGAACAAAATAATAAATTTTTTTTCTATGGTGTATTTTTAACCAAATCTGGTAAAACTCTGCAATAAATTTGATGGTAGTGCATTTGAAAAATTTATTCCGAGATTTTGAACATCATTAACAGAGTGTGACAGTTGTACCATGTCGCGTTCAAAGCTCTGATATGGTCTTCTGAGGTAAAGACAATTAGGATATTAAAAAGTGAAAATACTGTCTGTACTTTTTTATAAATAAAATAAAGATTTTAATTAATTAGTAGTTTAAATATTAATTCTAATTTTAACTAATATTTCTCTAATCTTCAACATACCCGAATTCTTAAACCAAAGCTCCGCCACGGACCCCGTTAAATTTTTAGCATAATTATAAAAATGCTGATAAAGTACAAAAAGGGACTGGGAATTCAAATTTTAAATAATTTTTTTCTTTTTTTTTGTACTGAATTTCACCAAATCAAATTTAATTTTTTGAAAAATTTAGTTAAAATTAAGGACTTCAGTTCTAAAATCTCAATAATTTTTTAAAGAAAAATAGTCCCAAAAAAATTCAACTAATTAGTCAATAGCTAATGAGCATTTCAAGTAATCGATTTTGTTCAGCAAATCTTCTATTTACAAATAGATTAATCTTCTAGTCATATTTCAAAGCACTTTTGTGAGTAAGATAAGGTCAGAAATATAATCCCTTTAAAAATGACAAAGACTATTTTTGAAATTAAAATAAATATGAATTTTTTTCTTAGACTGAGCTCAAACCCAAATTTTTGTATATAGGTGGCTTTTATAAATAATTTAAATCAACACTATTTGGCACTTTTATTAGAAAAATTTATTAAATAAATGAAAAAAATCATTCAAAAGGATAATGCAAATTATTTTGTGGTCTACAACCGTTGTTCCGGGTTTACAATCTCCTAGGATTAAAATCAATTCTAATATTAATTATCCATAAGACTCTAATAACTGTATCCAAGCTACAATTTTTTTTTAGATTTAAATGCCTCATACTCTTAGATTCGAGTGTCAACAGAAATACTACCATTTGTTGTAATTCAATAAGAATGTACACTCAGAGCTATAAATTAATTAAAAACAAACGAGCACATAAATAATTAGTTTGACAAAAAAAATAAATATTTTATGATTTTTTCTAAACTAGACCTTTTTAATTCGTCTTGCAGTTCTCAGAGACTGGAAGCAGTTTTAGTTTAATTCAACCGAGTTTATCGGTTAAAAAAATATTTAGTTTAATTTTGATGTCAATTTAATTTTGGCTATTTATTTACTTCAATATGTCACTTAGATTATTTCAAAATGACCAACACTTTAATTTAAGATGTCCCAATTTTTCTATCTATTTTCAAATAAATTTAATACAGACCTGGAGCAGTTGAAGTTTGATTTAGAGGGCTACGCTTTATTTTCAAATTAAATCATCTTTTTTTAATATTAAATTTATTCAAAAATAAATTTAATTAATTATTTAATTGCGTGCTCGAATTGCAGTCATTTGTTTATCTTTTTTTGTGATAACAAAGAAAAAATTATTGTTGATTATTATTAATTGGGCATTAATATTAATTATTTGGGTATGCATTAATTATTAAATTTAGTGTAAAAGAAATCAAAAATGAATATAGAAAAATTTTTGTTGATTGTCAAACAAATCAATTTGTTAAAAGTGCTACATTTTATTTTCAAATTAAATCAAAATTTTTTTTTCATTTTTAAAATTTATTCTAAAATAAGTTTAATTAATTATTTAATTGCGTGCTCGAATTGTAGCCATTTGTTTATCTTTTTTGTGATGAAATGGAAAAAATTTTAATTGATTATTACTAATTGGGTATTTATATTGAATATAAAAAATAATTATTTGGATACAATAAATAAATAGAATGAGTTAATAAAAATTGTTATTGAGTGTCAAACAAATCAATTTGTTGAAAGGCTCAGAGATGTTCATAAAATATTTATTCATTAATAATAAAACATTTTGAACCAATTTTAAGCGACTTATTTTTAAATTAAAAATTAGACCCAATCTTTTTAGCTGATAGAGAAAAAAAGCGAGAATGAATTTTTAAAAATTTTATTTGAAATTTAAATTTGCTCAAAAGAAGTGAAAGCTTTGAAAAATAATAAATTTTGATATTTGACGAATTTTAAAAATAGACTTTCAAAATGGCACTGATAAATTTAGATGAGCATGGAATGGCAAGATTTAAGTGTCTTGGTTTTGGTCATAGAAAACAAACATTTTAGGACTTGTTTCTAGGGCATCACTTAGCTATTGATTTCAAGATATTGAGAATGCCTAAGAAAAAGGTCAATATTGTTGATAGCATGCGCAAAGACCTGGCTTTACGTGATCCTACTTATTTCTAAAGTAAAATGTCTTTAAGTATGCTAAAATCTCAGTGGAATGAAAACGAATCACGCAGGTAAGGTCTCAAGTTGAATGACCCAAAAACTTAATGAAGCGAATTGAGGAAAATGGATCAATAATCGATACTTAAAATTATGAATTCGAATATTTTACCTGTGATTGCTAACTTCATTGGGAAAATATTTTTTTAGTTCACTTTTAGTTAAGAACTTAGTTGATACGTGCAATTTTAAACGAAATTCTATCTCAAAATAATAATCGTTTTTTTAATTACAAATTTACTTTTAATCTTTTCTTGACCTGAATTTTGTTTATCACCGTTTTGTGAAGAGAAAACCCGAGTTTGTTTTTTTTTTTGTAGTAAATTGTGTTTTTGAATAATAAAGAATAATTTTTTTTCATATCTAATTTGGTTAATCTTTTTGTTAAGTTTTAGCTTTCTATGAAAAAGTTTAATTCTTTTTTAGCCTGAATGGTCTACATAGTTTTGGTCAAGGGAAATAAATCCACGAGTTCATGTTAAGTAAATAATGCAGTTGAATTAAAATGAAAGAAGAAGAAAAAATAAATTTTGTTTATCAATTTTATAAATTGAGTGATAATTATTTTTTATTAAAATTTTAGCAATGAATTGTATTTTAAAATGGTTTGGATTTAATTTTGAAAAAATAAAAAATTTATCCTTTATTGAAGTTAGGAAATATTTTTTAAAGTAAAAAAAATTAAATTTTGTATTTTTGTTTAGTTAATAGACTAGTGTGTTATAGAAAGTAAAAAAAAATTTTTGAAGATCATTTTTTTAAATTCAAATATGTGATGAATAATTTTAAGGAGAAAAATTTTTCTCTATTTTAGCACCCAAACAAATTAAAAATTTTAATAAAATAATTTTAGATTATTATTTGACGAATAAAGTCTCTTTTTCAGTTTAATAACTAAGACAGTCTTTAAATCAAAAGAAGGCAAGAGTTAAACAAAAATTAAAAACTATCTTTTAACATTTTTTGATAAAAAAAAGCCAAATAAAGTATTCTTTATGGAAATTAGTAGATTTTTGAGCAAAAGAATTAAAATTGTATTCGATTGTTTATTCAAATAATTTGAAAAATAACCTCGGGTTGTGTAGAATCGATCTAGCCCTTTAAATTTAGTTAAAGGACTAGAGTCTTTAAGAAATTTTATCAAAAAAAATTTTTCTATTTTTGATTCAAATAAATGACAACTTATTTTTTAAATAAAATAAATAGGCAATTATAGCTTCATTTGCGTATTTAATTATTTCATATTTTTTTGGAGATTTAAATCTCTTTTTCAGTTTAAGTTAAAGAAGCCAAGAGTTAAAAGAAAAAATTAGTCTAATTTATTCGGAATAGTGCACGGCAAATATCGATTTTGAGTCCGAAAACTTATATTTACAAATAAATTATCCATAAAACGAAACATAAGCTGTAAATCAGCCTCACACTGTGACCAACGGTGACTGCAACTGGCATTTAAAAAATTAAAAAAAGGGTCAAAAAATCTATTCAATGCATTCTGAGCTCTTATCTCTAGGCTTTCTCAATCAAAATTATTTGGAGCACCTTGCGGCAAATAGAAAAATTCAAATTAGCCATGACTTTAAATAATTCATGAAAAGTTTAGAAAAGACTTCAGAATCCGCGCAAATTTTCACTACCAGCTTGTTTCAAAATTTACATAAGACTTCATAAAAGACAATAATCCAACGATCCATTCCAATTGACAAAACCCCAACAAAATTTCATTTTTTTTCTACTAGGGACATTTTTTACAAATAAAACAATAAAAAAATTAAAAAAAATTTTTTTTCTAAAATTAGGTTAATTAAATTTTTATTATTTGAATTGGAAAAAAAAAAAAAAAGCAATTAACTTTCAATGATCATTGATGCCAACTTGAGTGAACAAAAAAATAATTTTTTTTTTTAATTTAGAAATGAAAAGCTTCCTCGAAAATGTGGTCCGAAGTGCAGTTTAATCTAAAATCAAGCATAGAGAGTGCAGACTCGGCGCGTAAATTCTGCGCCTACTGCGGCCTCCAGGACGCCGCGCTGCTCGGACGCTGCTATGGATGCCAAATGATCTACTATTGCAGCCAGGAGCACCAATATTTGGACTGGATGGAAAAGCACATGCCGAAGTGCGCCGAGCTGGAATGGGCCTCTCTGTGTCAAATAATGGAATCCATACCGATCGATCTGAGCCCGGTCTACTGCAACTTGGCGTGGAGCGGCGACCGGGTGACCACTTGGACCGACTGGTTTGAGCTCAGATCGGACCTGGTCGAGTCTGTGCGCCAGCTTAGCAAAACAATACATCAGGAAGTATTCACAAACAAAAGAGTTATTTTAAATTGTAGAGAGCCGCAGTTGGGCGACATTTTGGACGGCATACTGGCCAGGGTCACTCAAATAATGAGCTTTCCGATCACCATCGGCTCCACTCTAAAAAGCCTGAATATATCACCAGAGTCAAAGCCGCTGTGCATCCACATTTTGTATCCGCCACAAGAACTGTTCGACGACTTGGTCGCCAATTTTATCACTGGTCAAACTCTGGACTTGGACTTTTGTGTGAAAAAAAAATTCTACGAAATTTTGAACATGTTTCCGGAAAGTGGCAACTCGATTGAGTTTGTGCTGATATCCACAAATTGCTATTTGAACACGGCCAATTTTGACCAGTCGGCCAATGCTGAGCTAATCGACTGGTCCAAGCTAGTCCAGAGTCCAGTGCTCAAAAAAGACTTTGACTTGTTGAGATCGAAGCGCAGTGTTTTTCTCTCAGGCTGGCAAGGAAGCTATGCGAATTACATCAAGTATGCGTGCAACAATTCAGATGGATTCCTTGAGCCCGATCTAGTCGTTGCCTTTGATCCCACTTTTACCAAATCTGCGCACAAACTCATCACTGACTGGACCGACGAGCTCAAGATCATTCTCACTAGTAATTATTCGTGTTTGTTTACGTTCAGCGACAAGCTGGAGCTCGACAAGGCCTTTAATCTCTTGAATGCGTTCCAGACTAATGTTGTGGCTTGTCAACCCAACCAATTCAGCTCGCTGATGTTCAGGCAAAGCGATCCGACACAACCAAACAATGTACATTCGGCCAATGGATATTTTATTCTACTCAAAGGCTTTTCAAATAGAAATGGCTCCGAGTTCAAACAAAAAACAGGTAACTTATTTTTATGACTGGACTTTTTGGTTTTTTTTTTTTTAAAGCAGACTTTTTTGTTTGACTAAAAAAATCATTTAAATTAGAAAATTAGTCCAATTTTTTTGTTAAATATCACATTAGGTTTATGAGTTAAATAAATTCAAGTTAATTGTGTTTTTTTTTTTAAAACAAGTTTTGATTAAAAGTTTTCAAAATTGGGTTTTTATTTTTTTGTTAAAAGGTTTTTTTTATTTTATTTAGAATCTCTAATTTTACACTTTTCAAACTGGGCAATATTTTAGCTAAGTGTGACCGTTTGGATGAGTTGGTAAAGCGTGACATAACGAGTAAAAAAAGGGGCATAAATAACAAAAGTTTGCAAAGAAATTGATAAATATTAAATAAAATTTAAAAATATTAGTTTTAGAAATTAGAGCGATTTAGCATTGTATCTTTTTGTTTAATTATTTAATATTTGATTATTGGATCTAATTAATACAAAAAGTATTTTGACGATTAAGTACTTGCCAGTTTTTCTATAATTTTGAGTTTACTTTGGCACCTTTCAAGATCAAATGTGTTTTAAAATTCATAATTAAATTTAATTTAAAATTCATTGAAAGGAACATTTTTGTAATGTAATCTGGTACAATAGAAAGATTAAATGATTCTTTATTTAATGATAAAATGATTTATAATAAATAAAATTGCTTATATATGGAATCAAGTATGTGACTAGATTCTTCTAAACAATAAATATACATTTATAAAATAAGGTAAAATGAATTTAAAAAAGTTCTAGTTGATTAAATACATCAACTAATTATATGACATTTTTGGTTTATTCTTTACCATGGTTTAACTTATTCTCAGAAAAAAATGTGAAAAAAAATGCAACTTTAAAGTTTAATCAAAAGGCTATTTATTGTCTCTGTCTTTTAAAGACCGATTTTAATTAATAATTGTAAAAATTAATTTAAATAAAAAATGATTAAAAAATTAAGTAAATTTTGAAGCTTTTTATAAAAAAAGTAAAAACAATGTCGATATTATTAAATGTAGAAAATTTCAGCATTGATTCGATTTAGTCTCAAGCTTAATCAATCTTGGATAAAAAATTTCCAAAATAATTTTCTTCATTAGTTGTTTTTGACATTGGTTTAATTTGATTTCCACTATTTCTTAAATTGTAACCATATTTAATTTACTTAATTAGAATATTTTTATTTTTATTTTTTTAATCAAAATAAGGTAAAATAAAGGTTTTAGTAATTTGTATTTTGACTTTTTAAAAAACACTTTTTTTATAAATTAATAAAGATAAGCTGCGATTTAAATTTCAAAATTTGAAAATGATACTTTATCTAGCATCAAAGATCACGAATCTTAAAAAAACTTATGAGATTAGTGAGATTTTTTTAAACAGGACTGAGCCGTTTGGTTTTCAGAGTGATAAATAAAAAAAGATTTCCGAATACCTCTATTTAACTCTTTTTTGAAATTCATTTAATAACTTTCTTGTTTTATTTTTGAATTTATTTTCAAGGTCTTTTTAAATATTTTAATTTTATCAATTTTTTTCTAATCTTATCTGAAATTTCAATTTGACTTTTTTGAATATAATCCCAAAGAGTTACAATTCTATGTAGTTTTCAAATTAAAAATAACTAAATTAACTCAGAAAAGTGTTTGATGAAAAAAAATTAAAAATATCAAATTTTACTAATTAGGGTAGACTGTAAATTAATTTTTGTTATCAATTAGTAATTAATAAATAATTCTTTTTAAAATTATGAAGAAATTTTTTAATTTAATAATTTTGGCAGTTTCCATTTTTTTCTTTAATTCTTTAATAGAATAAACTATTTGATTCTCTAAATATTAGCACATCTCCAGAATTGTTCTTAACTACCTCTTATTAATAATTCTTATCGATCAATAAATACTAATAATTTTATTGCTGAATCCTGTTTAGTTTACAGTAAATTTTCTCAGAACAAAAATGCATTGTTGTGAATTTTACAGCACGATTTGACTGAAACTTATTAAAATTTGAATTAAACTCAAGTTGAGGTACAAACAGAAAGACTTTAATCGATCCAATGTAGTTAGCTTAGTTAAATTCTTCCTTTCATTTGTTAAACCAGTATCTTATATGTGCTTCTTTAATTTTTTGAGGAAATTAAAAATTTATAAATCGGGATATTCATCAAACAAATGTTTTTAATACAACCAATTATTTGAAACTAATAATTTGTCTCTTTGATTAAGTACCATTATTTAGTATCTTTGATGAAAAATTTTTATCACCTTATTTCTATAAAATATAAATAAATTATATGAGTTAAATTAATGAAAGTAAAAAATTCTTAAACCATCTTAATATTTATGGATACTAAATGAAATGCACCTAAGTTACGATTAATTAGTTAAGCAGATAATTTTAACAAATATTAAAACAGGGATGTAAATTAGATTGATTTTAAATTGTTTTTTTTTCTTTTTTAAATTTCAGAATCTGGAGCAATTTTTAAAGGAAATAAAAATTATAATTAAATTTTCGATTTAAATTCTTATACTTAGAATCAAAAGAAATGAGATGTTTAATTAAATTTAAAATTGAAAAACAATTTTAAAATTTTTTGAATAAAAATTGGAAAATTGAATTTTTTTATTTTAAAATAAATTTTGCGATTCACTTTTAAAAATTTTGATGAATAATTAGATCTAAATCTATTTTTGTTTTTTCGTCAATGAGTTAATTTTTTCGACTTATCTTTAAATACTGTTCGACAACGATTTATGATTTGGAGCACCTTAAAATTAATACTTTCTTTTATGAGTTATTAAATAAAAAAATATTTTTTAAAAAAAAGTTCTTTAAAATATGAGAGCTGAAGTGGGCATTTGTCCGATAAAGTTACATTTTTCTCAATTTTTAGGAAAACTTTTTAAATTTTAGTCAAAATTTCGAGTATCAAGAATTAAAATTTTGAAAAATTGTATGAAAAAAGAATGCATTTTTTGACTATGATCCATAACTTTCAGATTAGATATTTCTTTTAAAGATTTCGAATGGTTAAGATATTTTCATTAAAGATAAGTGCCAATAAAGTTAACTCTTTTCTTGGGTCAAGTCTTAAGAAACAAATTTTAATTGAAATCTTAAATTTACCAGCCAAGTTTTTATTCTCAAAAAATAAGGTTTTTAATGCAATTTATTTCAAGAATTTAGCATGAATTTTTGAGATCATTGGAAATTGAATTTAGAAATTATAGTCTTGATTAATTTTTTGTTTTTACAAACGAAATATTTAACCATTGAATTTAAAAAGGTTAAATATCCATTTGGTAAGTAATAAAATTTAAACTAGAGTCATTTTAATTTGGGGTATAGAATTTTTGCTTGCAATAGATTAAAAAAGCTTTCATTCAATTGTCCATTTGATTTTAGAATCCTTGGTTATTTAATTAACTTAATTAGAACTAAAAATAGCAAATGGTCTACATTTAAAAATCAAATAGAGACAAAAAATAAAAATATGGTTTTTTATTAAATTACATTAAATTATCCTGTTTTGGTTTAATATTTAGGATTAAAAAGATCGTGTTCTGATCATTATTTAAATTGTAAATTATTTGAAGTATTATCGGAAAATATTAAGTCAGAAAAATTTATTTCATTAATTTTTTGATTTTGTGACAAAATTTAATACAAATTTTAATTTAATTTAAAAAATTATTTCTTTTTTATAAAAATAAATTAAATCTTTGTGTAGAACACTTATACCTCTAGGTTCATAATAGAATGAATTTGATTATTATTGATTTGCATATTTTTTTTAAATTTAATTCTTTTTTTACTAGCATGTTTAGTAAATTAAAATAATGATGGAAAGCGATTGATTTTTGTATATTCTTGTTTTGATACTTGTAGAAGATAGTGATAAAAAGTATTAATCCGTCCTGATAATTATTTAATTTAACAAAAGCTTTCAATCTTTTAGAAGGCTTACTACCATTCAGAGCTTTTCATTAAAAAATATCATTTTTTTTTAATTTTTTTTAATAGATTTACAATATTTGCTAATTGAAGTTTTTGATGGCTATACTACGCTAAAATTTTGATAAAACACAAAATAACAATTTTCAACAATTTTTATCTAATGAAAAAATTATTTTTTTATCAGCAATTTAATTTATTATAACTAATTCATATTGGAAAATATAAATTATCGTTGTATTTTATGTATATGATTGTTTAAACTTTTTATTTAATTAGAAATTAATTCGACAAAATATAACACAAAGATTTATAAATTTTATTTTAATGATTTAATTGATATTATTTGTTCTTTTGTTAATTTTTTTTACTGAATTATTTTTATGGAACTTTAATTTTTTATGATGATGTAACAATTTTGAATAAAAAAAAATAACACAATAATTAGGTTAGGTCTAAAATTAAAATTTCATTTAAGTTTTTGGAATTGTTCAGATAATTTTAGCTTAATAATAATTATTAAAAATATTCATATCTGGCTAATGTTTTAATTGAAAATTTTATTTAGAAAAGAAAAAAATTTAACTCAAATAGTTTATTAATAATTAATTTGATAAAAAAATTAAGTGTTCGCGCGATTGTTAAAATTTTTCAAATTAATAACAGTATCAATAAGAATAAAGCATCTAATTACGTTCATGTCACATGATGAAGTTTATGAAACCCAAAATGGTTACTTTAAAAATATGTTTTTGGATTTATCTTTATTTAATTAAATATATATAAAATCTTTTTAATTAATTATTCATGATCCTTATCATTAAAATTTGACCACCAAATTCAATATGCCACGTTCGTTAGTACACCACTCTAATAATTTTTATTTCAAAAATTTAAGGTTCAAGATTTTTTCAAACAATCGTAAAAAATTTACTTATTTTAACGAAAATAAGTTATGTTTTTATCTAAATTATCTTTTTAAATAATTAATTGTACTTTGCAAATTAAATTTTACCAATAACAAGCTTTTTTTATCAAATTTATATCTTCATTTTAAGATCGAACCAAAGAGGTGACATGATTGCGTAAAAAATTATTTAAACGTCAAGATTCAATCATGAGGATAAGAAGCTTTGTATGTTCACATATGCTCACAATGAAATATTAAGACTAGCAGATAAATAAATAAAGTAGACATAAAATATCTTTCAATAAATTTATTGTATCAAACAAGTTTTTTTGTTGATTAAATTGCGCAATTTATTTTTAAAATACCTCTAATAAGATGATAAAAAGCAAATAATGATTTTTTTTTATAATGAAATTTAGACATGTGTTCATTATTATTTTCAATTAATGTTTTTTAAAATATTGCGTATTTTTATGTTTAATCATTTCGTATATTTATTTAAATAAAAAATTATGGAAGTATTGAAACGATATGAATTAAAATTTTGAATTTTGTAGAAATTTTAACTCATTAGAACAGAGAAACAAAAAGAATTTTATAAAAAATAAGAAAAAATCATTAATAAATATGGTATTTTTTTTTATTTTTTGATTCTTTTATTAAAATATTTTTATTAAAAAATTGTTTTATTTAATTGTGATCAAATTCTTGTTTACATGCGTTAACATAAAGCTTTTGTCATTTAAAAAAAATTCTTTTTTGTTGGATAAATAAATAGATTGTTTTAATTTTTTTTTAAATTTTAGCGAATAATTTTAAAAATTTATTCAAAAATATTGATATATTTTGTGGTTAGATCGAACTGCTGAACTTTGTAAAGTTATAAAATTTAGTTATTTTTCCTTGAGAATGATCTATAACATGCGAAACTAATCTAAAATTTACCAGAATCTACGCTTATTGACACTTTAATAGTTTTGTGAGAATTACTAGAATCGTTGGAAAAATCTTTTAAAAATTACAAGCTTTTATATTCTGATTACACAAAAATATTAAAAATATACCCAAATTATAGAAAAGAATTACCAATATAATAAAAGTAAAAAGGTTTGATTTTTTTGTAATTGTTTTATTTAAACATCACCGAATAAAAGAAACATAAACGAAAATAATCAAAAGTATCTATTTAATTAGAAAATGAATTTTTTTAAATAAATCATTACTTTATTGCTATAAAGAACAAAAATATAAGGTATCATCGACTTGATTTAAAAGTACCCTTCACTAGATTGAGTTTCTATTTTGAAGAAAAACAAGGCATTTTAAATTTAGACGGAGTTTTTCACGAGAGGCATTTTTATATTTAGGTTAGAGATAATTTAATTTACGAATGAGAATCAACAATAATTTAAAATAATCACTCTTAATCTCATTTAATTTCTGGATATTTATTTTTATTTGATATAAAAAAGGGAAAAATTAAATAAAAAAAAAATATTACCAAAATCATCAAAAAATTTTTAGTCTTGTTTTGGAAAAATTAATTTTTTATTTTTGTAAAAGACCTTCCATAAATTTAAATATTAATCTGTAAAAAGTCTTCAAAATGGTTTTGAAGTTTTCACATGAAATGTCAGTTTTTCGGAACAATTTTTATATCAGAACATAATTCTAACATATTTCGAAATTTAAGTCTAATACTAATAATTATCTTATTATTAAGACATTAATTTTAATATAAAAATTTTTTATTTCAGTAAAAAATTTTATCAATCATTCTCAAAAGTTTTGTAACAATTATTAATTGATCATATTTTTATATTTAAAAAAATAATTATCTTTCTTGAGTTTAGCTTGTGAATAACATAAGTTTAAAATTTAGGAACAGTTTCTCTTAACATTGGCCATTAGGTCCAAAAGTAAAGTAGTTGAAAAAATCATAAAATTTTTAAATTAAAAAGTAAACTGGTTTTAATATTAACCGTCAAACTTGAATTTTTAAAATAAAATAATTGTAAAATATTGTTTTAAGTTTAAAAACAATGTTTTTTTAATTCTTAGAATTAAGTGTTTTTAGTTTAGAAAAAAATCAATTTTTTGATTTATTTTTTAACACAATTAGTGAATTATTGAAAGAATTTAATTTATTATATAAAGTTAATTGAAAAGAATAGAAATATGTGGGACTCTTGAGTGGATCAGTTAAATAAAAATAATTAAATAAAGTAGATTGTGGTTATGACTGACTTTATTTGAAAAACAAAAGTTGTTTTTATAACAACAACTATATATTTATAATCTTAGCTGGAATTTTTGTTTAACAATAATTCCAGCTAAGATAAGATATTTTTCAGAGTAAAATTATTAAACCCAAAAGTTTAAAATCAAAAAATAAATAGCGGTTTTTAGGCCTGACTAGCACTCAAATCCACAATGATGCTTTTTCAATTATGACCATCAAACCAATGAAGGGGTGAACGTTCAATTCATAGAATTTATCATTTTTTCAGAATTATAATCTCTCGCAATTTTTCATAGACAATAAATTTAAATTTAAAAAATAAAATTTTAATTAAAAAAAATTTATTTCAAGAGTTAATACTTTTAAATTTTTTTTTTAAATACAATTTTAATTTAATCTTAACATTTTACTTTTAAAGTTTGGAACATATTTTCTACGAAATATTTTCTGGCAAAATTTTTTCTTTTAGTTTTGTTTGATTTTATTAATTTTCTATGAATTGATACATCACCACTGAAGAGTAATAAAATTTTATCAACAAAAAAAAATAAAATAAAATAAAAAAGCTCATTTATTTTGTAATAAAAAGTCACTCAGAAAAGACCCGGTTTAATTTGCGCTAAATTTTAGATAACAATTAAAAACCGATGAAACTATTTGCACACCGATAAGCCTTGTTGACTCAAAAGCAACAAAAATTGGTAAAACTCTCACTAATTCTGCATTTATTCTCCTAAAAGAAAAAACAAAAATTGCGGACTCAGAACGCTGGATTTAATTTAAATTAACTAAATAGGCCGTGATGGATATTTAGCCCTAACACAACAAAAAAAAAAAAAAAAGAAAAAAACTTATCATTCAACAATTAAATTGATAAGAAAAGTCTGAGCAAAAGATAATAATTATTTTAGGCCATATCACAGAGCCAAATGGCAACAAAAAAACAACAACAACAAAAACCAATTATCTAAACTGACCTGAACTAAATTTTTTCTATTTTGCATGACTGTAGGAGCCGAGGCTTCAATGAACGCAAGAACCAACACCATCAATGATTTACTCAGCAACCAAATGCAGACAGACGCGTGCATCCAAACAATGGGACTAAGCGAGCCACAAAATCCCAGCCTCAGACACAAAAAGGGCAAAATTCAAATAAACAAAAGCCACCTGACCAGAACAACCACTTTGGACATATTCATTGAGAGCCAAGAAATCGACACTGTCGCCAAGCAACTGCCCAGCCTTGAGTTCACGCCGGGCTCCGAGTGCGTGCTCGACTACGACGCCAAAATCGACTGCTCAGTGCATTTGCGCGCCACACCAAGAAAATCACAGGAGAACAAGTACTACCAGCCGAGAAAATTGATCCGGCCCGAGCCTGCCGGACCAGAGCACAAGCCGCTGGCCAAGCCGCGCATTCAGCACGAGAGCGCGCCCCAAATCAAGCCCCGCTCGGCTCCCAGACACCAAAGCTCAATCACCAGCACCGAGTCCAACATCAAAAGCGAACTGGAGGCCTTCTGCTCCACCTCCTCTTCGTCCAACATGTCCTCCACTTGCTCCAACCGGTCATCGTCGGTGTCGAGCGTGGGCGCGCACCAACCCGCCCAGGGCTTGGTCAGCCAACTCAGGAACATATTCGAATCGCCACAAAAAGACAAACAAATGGTCACCAGTGCCAAAAAAGTGCTTGGCAAGCGACAAGACTTGGTGCCGTTGTACGAGAATTTAAATTTTATGCAGAGTGATGCAGTGGTGGACCTGGGAGGGCCGCCAGTGGATGCACCAGCGCCACCGGTGCCCGTGAGCCGTCCGCCACCAGATGACGAGCCGGCCGTGTCCGACACCAGCTCGTGCACCAATTACACGACCAAGTCGGACTTCAGGATCATGTGCACGGAGCGCAGCGTGACGCCGGGCTCCAGAAGCGTCGGCGCGTCCCACAACCTGCTCATCAATGACATTCCGGACTCGGTGGACGAAGTGAGGCTGGAGTACGAGGGCGAGCGGCATGTGGTGGTGGCCGGCTACATGACCTCGGCGGACATTCTCCGAAACGTGCTGCTGAACAACAAGTGCACTCTGCCGGTCAATTTGAAAAAGTCGGAGCCCGCCGAGAGCCTCAAGCAAAAGTTGGCCAAGCTCAGTGAAAAGGACGAGGAGTGCTTGCGCAAAAAGTTCGGCCAGAACTCTAGGCCCAAGGCGGCCTGTGGCCTCATCCGACTGCAGCAGGAGCAAGTGATCGATGTGGATTTTGAGTTTGGCGAAGCGCCGGCCAAGCCACCGCGCGCCTTTGACCAACACGTCGACTTGTGTGCTCTACGCAAGCCCAAGTGCATCACGGGCTCGTTTGACCCGAGCGATTTTGACTCGTTCGACGAGGACGAGCCGCACGATTTCATACCCATTGAGCCGATTGGCAAAATTGTGGAGGACGCGCTTGACAAACACAAAATTGAGCTCGATCTGCAAAAGCAAAAGCAAAATTTGGTCCAGTTTGATGCCGACGACTTTGACTCGTTTGATGATGAGTACACTGAACACGACGTGGATTCGAAGCCCGTCAAGCCACTAGAGATCCAAAGCCCCGGCTTTTTTAGGTACCATTTTTGTTTTGCTTTTATTTAGTTTGTATGGACCAATTTTGGTATTTGTAGACCGGAACAAATTAAATTAGTTGGTTATTTTACATGTGCAGGAATGATTTGATAAAATTACGCGATTTTACGTAAATTTACGGAATTTTTCGTAAACTGAAAAAGGGTTCCACTAAAACACTGACTCCAAATTTTGAAAATTTCCTGATCCCCACTTATTTTACAAAGCAGAAATATTTTTAAAAGTTTTGACATATCATTTTGTTTGGAATTTTCCGGACTTATTGAAAATTAAATTTATTTTGTTTCCAAGATTGTTGTTATTTTTGAAAATTGAATTTTTTAAATTTTTAAAAATCTAAACCTCTATTGACTCCCATTATTTTTGCAGAGAATTTCAAGAGCTTTCCAAAAATGTGTCCATTTTTTGTCCAGAAAGTATATTGTTAGAGATATTTAGATTTTAAATAAAAGAATATTCAAATACGACATACCATTCGATTCAGAATTATCTCACCTTTTTTAATTTGATTTTTGTTTTCCCAATCTCAATGTTTTTTTTAAGTGTAAAAGCAAAAATTTACTTTTATAAAAACCTGAACTCCCCACTGACCCCCTAATAACCACCATTATTCTTGAAGAGAATTTCACGAGCTTTCCAAATATGCATCTATTTTTTGTTCAAAAAGTACAGAAAATTCCAAACTAAATGATATGTTAAAACTTTAAAAAATATTTCTGCTTTGTAAAATAAGTGGTGGTCAGGGAATTTTCAAAATTTGGAGTCAGTGTTCAAGTAAGACACAACCCTAAAGGGCCAGAAAAAGGTCATTTTTTTCTTTTAATTAAAAAAAAATTAATTTAACTTTTCAAAAACATTAAAAAATAATTTACATAATTTCACGTAATATTACGTAAAATGATTTTTTTTGAGGTAAAAAATTGTATAAAATTTTTGAAATTTGACAAGTTGTACAAAATTTTATCTAGTTTTTAAAAAAAATTTTTTTGTTTTACTTTGTCCTCAGTGGTCATTGATTTAAAATACTATTTCGATGCATTATTTTATAGAGAATTTTATCCTGAATTAAAAAAGCTTTTAATTATTTTATTTTGCAGAAGTAATGTTTAAAAAACTTTCGGTTTTTGTAAAAAAATTGAAAATTCATCTTTTTTTTAGATCTTTTTTACTTATATAGTGCTGCTACGACACCGTGAATTCGTCATTACTTGAATTATGGTAAATTCACGATATTTTACCATATTTAACGTAAAATATGGTAATCTAAAAAACGGTATTTATCATAAAACAACGATAATTATCGTAAATTTCCCATAATTTTCCATAGTGAAGAATGGTAAAAAGTCAACAAAAAAGGAAAAATAGATTCTTTCATACAATATTTAATTTTTTTACACTTCAAGATATTTATTTTTTAATTGTTTATGTGAACCTAGATACACCTCATTCAGAATAAAATTAAAATTAAAAAGAAAAGTAAAAATATTTAGTAAAATAAGTTATTCAACCAGGTATTGTAGTGAAGATAGCAAAAGTCTTTAAATTCATAATGCTAGCAAATAAATTTATTCATCATTTATTTATCTCCTGGAAAAGCGAAAAAAACACTTGGTATAAATAATATGATAGGAGCTTTATTTTTACATGGAAAAAAAGATGCAAAATTAAAATCAAGTAGCATAAAACGAATGATCAACAAGGAAAATTTGGCTTTTATGAAAAATGTGTTGCTTAGCACCAGGTGTTGTTTTTGAATTCTTTGATGAGTGTTATTTTTAAGGATACCATTTTATATACTTAATTAAATGATAGTTAAAAGAATATTAATTTTATTAATTTAATTGATTTCAATTATATAAATTTCAAAACTCGAGTTCTTTTTAAAGAAACAAAAATGTAAGAGTATTTTGATTGGCTTTTTTAAGCATAATAATTATTGTTATAAAAATAGGAAATTAGTAAATAATATTAAATTTTTATCTTTAATAAAGAAAGCTATTTTCTTACTAGTAAAAAATAATTTGATGTTTTTTTTTAAACAATAGAAATTAAATATCCTATGATTGATGTTATCTTTTAAATTTAAATCAATAAGATTGCCCAAAAAACTTTCATTTATTTTTTTTTAAATAATTTAAAGCATCGCACTTTTAACTTGATAAATTTTTATTAAAAAACCAAAAAATATACCATATATTAACAGCTCAAAAGTAAAAAAGACGAAAAATTAAAATTGAAGATTTTATAAAATTAAATTTTCTTGGAAATTTCTTAGTATTTTGTTGATATTTTGTAAATAAGAGTTAAATTTTAATTTCCATAAAGTGTAAAAGAATTTAATATATAAGAAAGAATCTATTTTTCCTTCTTAGTTGATTTTTTACTATTTTTTACAAAAATTTACCGAAATTTAAGTTTATTTTGGTCAAAAAGTCAATCAAAAAATATGGTGAATTCTTATATGGACATATTTTCTGAAATTTAACAAGAAATTAAAAAGAAATTTCTTTTTTAATAAATTTTCAAACAATTTGATTTATTTTTCTGTGAATTATAAAAAACTCAAAAGTGTCAGTTCATTTATTTTTACATAAAAATTTTAAATAAAATAAAATTATTTTTTACTGTCTAAATTATATTAATTAACTTTAAGGTCGGCATTTGACAGGCTTAGTGTAAAAAGTAGTCGGAGTTGCAGTGTGCCCATACGAGTCCCGTCCAAAACAGAATCCAAGGCCACTAATCAAAAGACTGTTAATTTGATGAATAAAATTCAGAGTCAAGTAGAAGAAAAGCAAAAGTTAAAAAGAGAAAAACGAAGCAAAAAGCTTGACGAGGAAAAGAAAAAGTTGACTGATCAAACGCACAGAAAGTCGCTTAGTTCTTTGCTGAATTTTTTTGCCCCGTCTAACAGTGGCAGCAGTGACATGGTCAAAAGTGACAACAAACGTTTGAGCTTGAGGCGGCTCAAGGCTAAAAAAAAGGCCAAAGCAGACAATTTTGATTGTCAATCCGACATGGACTCAAGATTGAACCACAGCCTGAACTTGGACTCAGAGGGCGAGGAGAATTTTGACCTGAAGCGCTCACTATTCAATCAGGCACGCAATAGTGGACGCATAAAGAATGAAATGATTGACAAAAAACAAGACATTAAGTCGGATCTTATGTGGCAGCTGAGAGCTGAGCTTGATGAGGAAATAAAAGAAAGAAAGCAAATTGAAAAGAGACAGCAAGTAATCGAGTCGTCCAAATTTAGACGCTCGTCCAAAAATATACGCTCCAAAAGTGTGACTTTTTTGGACGAGCTAAGCAGTGAGGATGAGAAAAATTTTGAGTCAAGCAATTGTTTGACAGACTTGAGTGAATCGAGACCGTCTTTGCGCGCCGGCGATGCCCGAATGTTTGCCGGCGCGTTGACTGGTGCCGGACCGGTTAGGTCCATTATTAAAAAATCAGTGAATGATATTGGCGTTATTGATAATTTGACTGATCAACTTCCAAAAGTGAAGCTGGACTATTTGGACGCTGAATCGAGTACAGTCAAATCTATGTCCAAGAGTCTAACTACGCCTAATTTTAAGAGAAAAGAACAAATAGTACAATCTGACTTGTGACATTCCAATTTTTGTCTTGTTCAAAATAAGTGTATTTTTTTGTTTTTTTTTGTTTTTTTTTAATTTTTTTTGTTTTTTTATTATCATTGCTAGGTGCTCTTTTAGTTTTATAGAAAATCTTTTTTTTTCATGCCGTTAATTTTAATGTTGTAAAAAGCATTTTATTTTTTCTAATCTAATAAATTATTTTAAAAAATATTTATTTATATGTGTATTACAAAAAAATATGAGTAAACTTCCCAGTCACGCTAAAAACGATGACTTCATGGAGCGTTCATTAATGAATCATATCATTTTTATGGATGAAAAATGTCACCTCACTCTTATTTGACTGTAATGTTTTGATCCTGAGACGGAGAAACTTATTCTTGTTGAACGGCTAGCATAAAGCATTTTTCAAGTCTTTTCATTTTAGCAATCAATTCTTTTTCCCGTTCATCTGTTTTATTTTGTAGGTTAATTCCGTTATTTTAGCCAACACTTCATAAAATCCTTTCCAAAATTTAGACAACTTTTTGTTTTGTCCCTTTAACAATTCAAATCGTGAAGAAAAAGTAAAGTTCTTAGGCATTACGCTTGACTCAAAACTTACATTTAGCCCAATGGTAGATGTTTTAAAAAAACGCTGTAATTCAAGACTTAGCATAATAAAATATCTATCAAATAAAAAATGGAGTCTGAAACCCAAAACATTAGGAAACCAATACAAATCCTTGATAGGATCAATATTAGATTATTCTTTTCCCTGTTTAAATTCATTTTCAAAAACAAACATTAAAAAATTACAAGTAATTCAGAATTCAGCAGTCCGATCTAGTTTGAATCTAAAATATGATACCCCCTCCAAAATAATGAATCACATGGCCTTAAAAAAACTAAACTACTAACAGTCTCGGTTCGACTTTTTGAGTTGAGTGAGAGATATGTCAGGACAGGATTGAGTCATTCTGTTTCATTGGTTGTCAGACTGGTGAATGAATATAAAAATGGTTTCGAATCAAGATATATTGAATATCCTACTCCATTGTGTAATTGCTACCTCATTATTTCTTCATTTTCCCCTCAGCCATCAGATAATTAAACATATGTAATGTATTCTATAACTCTCTATTTTCATTATGCCCATTTTAATACTCTCCTATTTTCTTTTTTTTTTCTAATTATTTTTACTATATTTTATTTTAATTTTTTAATCTGAAGGAGCATTAGCTTGGTACAGTAAACAAATAAATAAATAAATTAATGTCAATACTTAAAAATTTTACACCTGACATTCCTTTCAATTTGTCTATTTTAACGATCTTTTATTTTATGTTTTAACTTACTTTACTTTTTTCTTATTTTTTCTTTAAATTTGAATTTTATTTTATTTTTTATTGATTTTTTATTTTTAATCTGAAGGATCTTTATCTCGCCACAGATAATATAAATAGATAATAAAAATGTTGTAACCATTTTCTGAACATCTCTAACCATTCTCTCATCGAAAATAATCGATGAAAAAACATTTTAATACATCATAATTTTTCTATTATTAAGTAATATTTTTTTAATTTTTCAAAATTTATCTACACTTTTGATTTATGAAGAACATCAATTCACTTTTTTCAATGGAAAGAATTTATTTTTTTACTTTTTAAGTAAATTATTAGCTTTAAAATTGCTTAATTGTCTTGTAACTAGACTAAAGGCAGCTTAAGTATATTTTTGAATAAAAGAACATTGCTAGCAATCCGATTATGCAAAAAATCCTTTGTTAAGAGAAGATCCACATATTTATAAAATTTTGAAAACTATATTTCAAATACTTTTACTGTAAAAGTTTTACAGTGTATCTAAATAATATAAAAATTAGCTTTTTGATTTAAAATTAAAAAGAAATAAAAAATGATTGAATTTTAAAATAAAATTGAAAAAATTAAACGTAATTTTTTTTTATATTTTGATCATTTGCTAGGGTCAAAAATGACTCGTCTTGGCCGTTAACGTAGTTTCGGACTGATAAGAGTCAATCGCTGTTAGAAAAACTGAAATACAATGATCAAAATTAAAACAACAAGAGAAGCAGGGATGGCCTGTAATTGACATTTAAAGAAAAAGGAAGATTAAAATCGATAGATCTATTAAGCAAAAAAATTTAAAAAGAACCAATAATATATCACGATAAATCAATTAGTTCTTAAACTTTTTCTTGGTTTTAATCCAAAAAAAATCATTCATAATTAATGAGATAATTCAAGAATGAAGCAAACATGAAAATGTTGAGTTTTTCACTATTGGGTCTGTGATATAGCGACATCTTTGTCGATATCACTGGAAAGTTAATTAACTTAACCATGAGCGTTTAAGTTAAAAAGAAGCATAAATACATGCTCCAATACGTCTTAACGGGAGATCGGATAGTCCCAAAGGTACTAATGTAAACATTACAGGGTCATTTCTAAATTTTTTGAAGAAAAAACAATGAAAATTTTCTGGTTTTAATCCAAAAACATTTTTCATCTTGAAAAAATTAGATGATTCATGGATGAAGCATCAATGAAGTCATCGTTTTTAGTGTAGTCACAATAGTTCATTCCAACCAGAGTTGCTCAAAAGTCAAAGTCATAAAGTCTTTGTCTTTTTATTAAAAAGATTACTAAAATTCTAACATTTTTTTAATACATCTGTAAATCTAAATTTAAAAACAAGTGGAATAGTTATTTTTTGATAGAATTTGGCTTAGTCAAAGTCGTCGAATTGTTTATATTTTGCATGGAAAGTTGAGTAAGGTTGCTATTTTGAGATTTAGAAACAAGCTGAGAAGTAGGAATATCTGAGTTTTCCATTTTAAAATAAAAAAAGATGACTAATATTTTAAAAAAATTAATTAATTTTCTATAAGAAAAGAAATTTTAGATTTAGAAAAAAACGTATTTTTTTATTTTTAAAAATAGAAAATCAAAAAAATTAAAAAAAGGAAAACAAAAATGTGAAATAATAGAAGAGATCATATTAAAAAAAGAAGTTAAATAAAGTGATTGTATTTTGCTCCTCTTTAACATCTAAATTTAAGTTAAAATTTTAAACAAAAAGATGATATAATAGAGAAAATATATTAATGTTTTTATAGAAGACGCTGTAAAAATTTATATTTCAGTTGAATATTGAAATTTTTTAAATATTCAAATCGTCTGAATCTATTTTAGCTTTAAAACTGTCTATATTTTTGAAACTCAGACTTTAAGTTGAGCTTAAAATAATTTTAAAGTCTGACTTTGACTTTGTAAAATTTTGACTTTACACTTTGACTTTTGACCAACTCTGATTCCAACCAAACTTTATTCGCTTGGAAATACCAAATCAATAGGGAACTTCGGTTGCCTTCGGTACACCAATTCAAATGGAGTTCGCCCCGTTGTCCTATATACAGCAGTTCTGTAAGCGAAAGCCATTTTGTTTAAAAAGATATGCCAGTTGTCCTGATTCACATTTATAAAAACTTCATCATGGAAATCAACGTTCAATTAAATCTTTCCGTTTGACTGTCTCATTGTGGATGGTAAGGAGTAGTTCTTAATTTATTCCTGATTAAAAATCTCTTTGGTACACCATAACGACAAACTAGGTTAATTCACTATACTACAATAGCACAGATTTGAAATTGGACAATTTTTTTAATTTGTTTATCTGTGCCGATCTAAAGCTCCTTCAGATTTGAAAGGTGCTACACTCATAAGTATAGTTCAAGAAAAAAATAAATAAAAGATAGCAATTACGAAAAGAAATATTA
Source organism: Brachionus paranguensis (assembly GCA_016802215.1). Taxonomy (NCBI): domain Eukaryota; kingdom Metazoa; phylum Rotifera; class Eurotatoria; order Ploima; family Brachionidae; genus Brachionus; species Brachionus paranguensis. Next base: position 112,776 of record JAESIX010000024.1, on the reverse strand, counting down.
TTTATTTTTAATAAATTTTGTAAATCTTAATTGAATTTATTTCTGTATTTTTTTTTATTAATTAAGTGTTTTATTTTTAAACGGTGAATCTTCAGAGCTTTCTATTCATATAAATAAAATAAATTACGTCTCCTACAGCATTCACTACAACTTAATATTCTACTTAATATCTACCATAAAAAAAGTGTAATATTCTTCATAGAGATCGAGAAAGAAAAATAGATAGCAAAAAAAAAATACAGTGATGATTTGATCTAAGGTTTTTACGTTATTTTACGTAAAATTACGAAAGTTTACAAAGTCATTTTACGTAAAATATTGTCAATTAACGTCATATGGTTAAAAATGCGTAATTTTACGTAAAATTACGTAAATAACTTAGACCAAATCATCACTGTAGTTTAAGTGACTCGATCAAAACTTGCTTCTCAATGATAAGGAATGGCTATGGAAATGGAAAGGGTCTTCTGGACCCCCAAATTAAGGCTTTTTGAAAGTAAAAAAAATGGGAAAAGAACGAAGATGACAATTAGAAAATACTAAAAAAAAAGATAAATAAACATTAAATTGTAAACATAAACAATTTTTGAATAACTAATATTAAAAAAAAATTATGTAAAATTATGAAGAAAATAGTATCAGTAAGATGACTAGATATTTTCATTTATTTTTGCCATATATTTTCGATTACTTCTTTCGAATTTAAAATTAATTCATTCCCCAATCTCCTAAGTTAAATTTTTTTGAGCTTACGTGGAACAAGAAAGGGAAGTAGCCGGAAATTTTAAACAAACTTTTTTCAAAAAATTACATTTTATTATTTATTAGATGGAATTTACAGAACATTTTTAATTTTTGAGAAATAAAATATAAAAAAAATAAATAAAAAAAAAAGATTTTTGAAAATTTACAATTTAACTGAAAATTTTTTGATAAACATAACTTTTTAAATGGGAGCTGAGTCCCTTTTAATTTTTGGTAAAGGGAAACTTGAGCAGCCCTCAATCCTCTCTGGCTACACCGCATGGACGAGTCATGTTATTTTAGGATCATTTAGTTTAAAAAGTGGTTAGGAAATTTTCTTTATTTCAAGTTGGCAAATTCAAAAAAATTTATTAAGATCTCGTTCGAAATAGAAAAAAAATAAATTAAAAAAAACTAAAACTATATTCAAATTTTCAAAAGACTAGGTCGTTCTTCATTTTTTCGTTTGTCGGCAAAGTTTTCTTTCAGTTCGTCTAATTGCTTAAGTAAATTTATCACCAAGTTGCTTGTTTGGTCCAATCTTGACTTTATTTGATTTAGCTCATTTTCTTCTTCATCTTTGTTAGATGAGTCTAGTGACATGGCTCTCATTCGTGGAAACCATTCTAAATTCTTGTTCTACAATTCATGTAAAAACATTTTTGTTAAAGTGGGAGACAAATATCAAACATACCTGAATACACGAATAGACAAAGCTCTCAGGGCCAGTAAACTCAGTCTTGTCTTTGACTTTAATCAAAATCAAAAAATACAAGTAATGCCACATATTGTGCTCCAGTTTAATGTGTTCGTCAAATGACACTGTTTTGTTGTCAAATTTAGACCTGTCCAAACCTTGGAAATATAATTTTCTCAAAATTTTAAATTTTGATTTGTTGAAAAACTTGTCTTACTGCAAATAAAACATGTGTTCCTCAGTGTATAATCTTTTTCTTGCTTTTCTTGTCTCAGATCACCAAAGGTATCAATTATAACACCAAAAATAAGATTCAATGTGATAATTATAACAATAAAGAAGAAAAGCAAGTCGTAGACTACTCTGAACATGAAAAGAGGTTCCTTTTTGAAAAAAAATAAACAAAAGTCTAAGCAAATTTGAAATTCAAAGATACTAACTGAACTACTGGGCTTTCTTAAAACGTCACCAATACCTCCACCATTACGCAAGCCATTATTCAGTGTCGTAATGATGCACATTATAAGTGTGTCACATGATCTCTCTAGGCCATCTCCCTCAACCTCCAAAGACTCATCTAAATATTTCAAAATAATAATTTTTTTTAAATTAAAAAAAAATATTACACTCTGTATCACTTGATGTACAATTTTCAGCCGAACAGTATTCATTCTGTTCGGATGATCGGATAGCACGGATGCGATTTTGGTATTCAACTTGGGAAGGTGTAAGCTCTTAAGTTAAGTTTTTGCTAGATAATCTATTTTTAATTGCTAAATAATTAGTAATTACTGTCTGTGTTGGGATCAACTTCCATTATAAAATCATCTCTTAGGAACAAAAATCCGCAAATTGAAAATAAATAAATTAGAATGACTGCGAACACTGCTGTTAAGAGAACCGATTTGGCGTTTTTTGTTACACATCGAATTACATTTAATAATGTCTCTTCTCTGTATACCACATCCAACAGCTTAATAAAATATTTAATTTCAGGATTTGATAATTTAATTTTAGTAATTAGTTTATCGAAGTGTCTATCGACACACTTTGTTAAAATAAAATAATTTATCAAAATAAATCAATAAAAATAATTAGATAATTTTTTTGAAATTTTGAAAACCGTTCTCGAGCTACCTTAAAGAACCGTTTTTTTCGACCCTCTAAGTCGCCTTTTGTATAAGTTGTGCTACAATTTTTGAAATCTCAGAATTTCACGGAGTTCCTTGTTTACTTTAATAACAATTAAAAGATAAGCAATGATAAACAAGCCGACACAAAACACAAACTCGATGGAGTATATAAAATTACTAGAGTAGAAACTGCAACAGGATCTTATAGCGCACAAAAAAGTATTAAAATGGGCAAGCACAATTCAATTACGAATCGAACAGACTCAATCACAAATCGACAATTTAAAACGCTATGAACCAAACGTTTTTGATGGTAAAAAACAAGACAAACCCACTATTAAAGTGTCAGTACCGTTAAAATCAGTTCACCGAACCACTTCTAAACAAGGCGAACCAACTATATCGAACATCTCAACGATTCCTAATCCGGTCACAGAACCAAGCGAAATGAAATCTTACAAAACTCCAAAGCCGGAATTCACTTTTCAGAAAGATTTGAAATCAGAGCAAACAAAATCAATTCGAAAACAAAACAAAACAACTCTAGGACTCAATAAGAGTTTTAACGAAGACGCCGACTTAATTATTAGGAATTTCATCGAAAACTATATTCAAAATCGTTTAAATCCTCTTGAAAAACGACTGGGAAAATTGGATCTTCAAATAGACTCTAATGAACGCTTGATTAGTGAGACAAAAACAATTATCAGTAAGATTTCAAAGAGTACAAATGATAATAGAAAAGAATTTGAAAGCACGTTGGACAACATAAAAAATATTTTAATTGGTAACCATGCATCAAAATTAGTTACTCAGACTGAAATAACTTAGAAATAGGGTCCATTTGAATTTTGAAAATGCTGTATTTTTTATTTTAATTTCTTTTTTTACAAAATACTAGAAAAATTATGTAACATAGTACAACTTAAATCTTTTGATATTGTGTTTCTTATTTTTATTTGATAGTGAATAATTTTTGTATAATTTAAACTAACTTTTTTGAACTTTCTTGAATTTTTTAATTAAAAATATTAAATACAGTGACCCTTATTTGACGGGCCACTGAGCAAGTGGTCGGCGATCGGCCTCAGCTTAGAATTAATAAATAAATAAATAAATCAATAAAATATTTTTTTGAGAGGCAAAAATAAAAATATATGTAACCAAAAGTTTATTCTATATATAGTTAATTACAGTTAAAACAAATAAATAATAATTCTAAAAGATATTATTTATCTATTTAGCTTAAGTCTAAGAGAAAGTAAACTCCCGAAAGCATGGAAATCTCCTAACATTACTATGATACCTAAAAAGTTTTTTTTTTAACACAAGAGCCAGTTAACTACCGAAAAATCAGTTAAGTAGTAGTAGTAGTAATTTAACCGCAGAATGAAATAAATCATGCCACAGGGCGTCAACAGTAGATGACGCCCTGTGGCATGATTCAGTAATTGACGCCCTGTGGCGGTTTCGTAATGCTTGTCTAATTTTTGCTTGAGAGAATTAACTGTAGGAGAGTCAATTATTTCATTTGGTAGTCCATTCCAGATGTTCGCTATTCTGTTGTTGAAAAATTTGTGTCTTGGATTGCAACATCTTACTAATTCGCGTCTAAATTGGCGTCTGTGAACCAAATGACATGTTAAAACTTTTTAAATATTTTTTCTTTGTGGTGGTCAGTATTTTAGTAGGACTTTTTATTATCATATTCCCGAAAGTCTTCATAATACAAGACGATATTACAAATTCTGTAAAGAAAGAAAACTATGAACAACTTTTTTTTTTTAGTAAATAAACCGTCTAAAACGAGGTAATTTGAGAAAAAAATAAGTTTTTTGAAGGATTTAAATTTTGTTTTTGTTTTCCAAGAATTTTTTACAAACTTCATTAGAGAGTAATCGACCAAAAAGACGAAAAAGAATATACAATGGACTGGAAATTTATTTAACAATTACGATGTGGCCGTCAAAAGTATTGAAAAAAAATAGATTCACCAAAAAACTCACAGCACCAAAAATGGAATTTTTACTTTAAAATTTTTTTTTCAAAATTCAAGAGTATTTTAATAACACAAAGAGAAACAAAAAAAATGATAATTTTTGGTGATAAAAAAATTATATGTCTTATTCATACTTTTATAAAATAAAAAATTATTTTAATATTTTTTCTGAATTAAAATGTTTTTTTTTCTACCTAAACCGATGTAAAATTTAAATAGAATCAAAGTGTACTTACCAAAAGGCCGTAGAAAAATTCATGTACACAAAGGCCGAAAAGGCACAAGACCAAATATAAAATGTGATATAAAAATTCAAAATCACTGAAAATATTCTTAAAAGAATGGGAAAATATGCCCCGATTTCCCATGTAGCTAACCAAAAAAATTCCCTTGTTGATGACATTTATGGAGCCAATTAGCCACAGAGTAGGTTCAAGACCGAGTGAATAAATAAGTCGCAGAATGGCTGACGCTATGAACGTCCGAATACCGGTTTTGTTTGGATATGAAATAATGAACGCCAGCGATACAAGCAAAGAAGTCCATATCAATGCACTTATTTTCGGATCAAGATCTTTGATGCCTCTATCGAATGGATAAAAAATGGCCACTAGTAAATTAATCAACACCGCAAAATTGAATGATATATCACTCCATAGGCTCATATGTGAGCTAAACCAATACAACCATCTTTGCTGTCTGAGTTTCTTCTGCCATTTCATTTCGTTCCACAGCATGTCGACCTGTTCAAAAAATCCTGTTATTTTGCTATTTTGTTCATCTTTTTCGGTGGTCAAAAATATTTTTTGCTTGGTCTCGGCAGTCAAGTATTCGCATATAGTTGGCACTGGAAACACTATTTGCTCCATGGCTCGGTCTTCGCGGATTATTTCTATTTGAGCTGTGTGTGCCGCATAGTACGCAAGAGCCTCGTTTTCTTGATTGTCCTTTGACTTGTGCAAAACACTCAGCTCTTTGTTAAACTTGGCCAATTTGTGCGCCAAAATGTACAAGTTATGTCCAACTTCTCTGGGTGCAGCTCCTTCGCTCTCATCGCTATTCTGGCTTTGGTCTTCATCTCTGGCACTTTCTGACGATGTGGACACGGAGCGACGCATCAACAGCTCATCTGTTTCGCTCATGTTGTCATTTATTTCCATCATTTCCATTTTTTTAGAAGCTGTACTCTCTTGGCGCTGAATCTTGGCTATTTCAGCCTGCTGGTCCATTTCTTTGCCCTGCTCAAATGCTTCGCGTATCACATCTATTAAAGCTTTTGGAGTTATATTGTACAGAATACGCTCGGCATTTGCAGTATCATCACTACTCTCCATCACGGCCAGCAACAGCTTAGAGGCGTTATCTTTTAGGGCTAAAAACATTTCGACATTATTTTTTGACAAGGGCTGAATGTCGTTTAAAATCAACGCTATGACAATGTCGATTCCATTCGACTCGTGGTTGATGATGGCATATTGGTTGGCGTGGCATGGACCCTGGCAATACTCAGTGAGTGTCTCCAGTGCTTGGTTAATCAAATGTACATTGTTTTCGTTGATCCACAGGCCGAGCAGGCCCAGGCCGCCTGTGGTCGAGCCACATATACAGTCCAGAAATTGTAGGGTCTCGCACACCAAGTTGTAGCTTGTTTTGTTGCCTTGTTGTATGCGAAGAAAATTTTGTAAATCGGCATTGTGGTTTTCACAAAGAAGCTGGAGAAATCTGAGGATTATTTCCATGATGGCTATGTCCTCGGTAAGGTTGGCTTGACTGGCACCCAAGTGGTTTGAGTTGGAAAATCCCATGGTCGCGTTTGTTCCCACACTGTCCGAGCGGTTGCCGCGATGACGATGGGTCACTAATGAACTGTTGTCGTCGAGCAGCGCCTCGTCTTGTCCGTTTCCCAGAGCGGCATAGTGATGACTGGCAACTTTTATTTTGGTCACTTCAAAAATTTAAAGTAAGGTTTTTCTAATAAAATATTTGCTTATTTTTTTAAAATTAATTATTAAAAATTCTATCATTTTAATTTGTAATGAATTTTTATTTTATTATATTCAGTTTTTAAGGTAACTTTTTAGATCAAAAACAGAATCAAAAAAATTTTGAACATAAAAATTGAATATTTTCCGAGCACAATTTTTTAAATTTTTATGTAAAATTTTTTGAAAGGAATTAAGCTTAAGCATAGTTTTTTATTCTCTCATCTTATTTAAGAACAAAAATTCAATGTTATTTTAAAGAAATTTAAATTTTGCACAATGGTTGTATAAAAGTCATAAGTAAGAGTAAAGACCTAACTATCAAGTCATATCTTTGAATATACATTTTTGAATATAATTTAACACGAGAAGCACCAACGAGTCAAAATGACTCTTTTTTGACTTTTGGTCTCTAAATATCAAGTCAATTTTTTTTAATTGAGCATGAATTTTTTTTTTCAGCATAAAAATAAGTAAAATTTTTAAAATTAATAAAGTTCATTTTGACTCGTGTTGGTGCTTTTAGTGTTAAGCATTTTTTTGTCTAAAATCAAATTAAAAATGTTACAAGGTGAATTTTTTTTGAATTTTAAGTTCTAAAATTTGATGACGCCAAAAAAATTATCTAGGAGAGAAAGTTAAAATTAATAGTATTCATTTTTTGAATAGAAAAAATGTTTTAAAAGATAAAATTAAGATTTAAATGTGAGAAATTAATCATTTTTTTTTTTTTACTTTAATTCTCTTTTTCTTTTTGTATTTTTTTTTATACTTGCCTATGAGGCTTAAATAATAAATTAATAATAATAAAAAAAAAATAATAATAATATATAATTTCTTTATCTTTTACCTAGATATCATCAATCTAAAGTAAATCTACCTTTTTTACATTATCTTTATAAAGAAAAAAATTCACTTACCATCCGAAATTTCAGTTGACATGAAACTGTTCAAATTTTTTATTTCCTTCTGGGCGATATCGATTCGGTCATGAAAAGCCCTGCAAAATTTTTCTGAATTTTTTTCTGTTATCAACCGATTATAGATCGTTTTCTTAGAAAAAAAATTAAAAAATTAATTTATAAAATTGAAGTTTTTTTTAAATTGAGTTTTATTTTTGGTGTCGACTAGATAAACTCTTAATAACCAAAACAATTAGTTAGAAAAAACTCTAGCATATTTTCAAAATTGACTAATTATTTTATTTTTTTAGGATTATTTTTATTTCAAATTAAGGGTTAAGGGTTTCTATTAGAATACATATTAGCTATATTAGCTATGAAATACATAAGTTAATAAAAGTTAATGCTAATTAGTAGCTTCTAATTTTTTTTAAATTTTACTCTGGAAGATAAAGAAAAATTATTTAAATAATTAGATTTTTTTAGTTTAAAAAAGATTGTGAAATATATTAAAACTACAAAATGACTATAAAATTTTTGTTTAAACATGTATAAAATTCATCGAAACCCTTGAAATAATTTCGGCTCGTAAGAAAAAAAATTTTCAAATTTTTTCAATTTCAAGAAATGTTGATTTAATTAAAATATCTTTGGATAAGGGACAGAGTTTTTTAAAATTCCCAAATTATATAATAAAATTGAAGTCCGAGTACGGACTTAAAATTTTATTTGCCTGTAATATTCTATTAAAAGGTTTATAAATGATGACATACAAATTATAGAAATAAATGGTTTAATATGGCGTAAGAAGACGTACATAAATGTCAAGTGGAGCTTGTAATCCTGTATTAAAAGATTCATAAACGAAAACTTACTAGTTACCGAAATACATGGTTTTATTTGGCATAAAGGAGATATAGTACATAAAAGTCCAGGGTAACTTGTAATCTTGTTTTAATAAGTTAGAAATAAATGGTTTAATATGGTTTAAAGTATAAACAAAGGTTTGACTACACAAAGGTCAGGTTAATAATAATGGCTCACATAAAGGAAGGTTTTGTGAAGTTCAAATACAAATTGAACAAAATTTTTTCCTTTTTTGATGAATTAAAATTAAAGTTAATAAAAAAACTTACAAAAATACTGCAAAATCTTAAAATATAACAAAAAATAAAACAGCAATAAAATTTAAATTGATAATTGATTTGATTTACTAAAAAAAAAGAAAATAAAGATTTTATTTTGGGTAATAAAGGTGCAACAAAGTATGTTGCAATATGTTGCAGTATTTTTGTAAGTTTTTTTTATTAATAAATAAGTTCAAGACAAATTCCATCACTTCATAAAGATGGTAAAGAATTTGATACGGATATATATAATGGAAAATCGTTGGTGATCTATTAGCCACTACTTTTAGTCCTCACCTTGATTTTGTAGAATCGGAGCATAAGTGTGAAGTATCACAAGAAATAATGGATGTAGTATCCATGACTTTCTTGGTTGTCCTGGTCCTCGAACTATCTAGGTCACCACATCGAAATTCACAAGTTCAGCATTCTTCATATTCATTGTACAGAGGCTCAGCTTCTGACACTGCAGGACTCCTTCATGCTGGCAACTACCTATCCTCAGTAGATTCTGTAAAAGTGCCACTCATTTTTCCAGCTGCCTGCAATGCGCTCTACAACAGATACACTCCTAAAGATTTGTATCAATCTCAAATGAACGTGATTCACTGGCCCACCCATTTTTAAGCTTCTTTCGAAGGATCTTTGGCTTAGTGCCTGGCGCCAGTCCCACCCTTTCTCTCCCCTCTCTATCCTTTTTCATCACGCTTATTTTCATAAGCTTATTTCTTTTTCTTTCAGTTCGAAAGCATGCAGCTCGACGACCTCGTCTCGCTGATTCGTAAGATTCAAGCTTACACAGAGGACTGGCAAGCTTTATTAAGAATATTTATTCTGAGGCAAATAATTTATTCACATCCCGATTTTACAAAAGACGAAGATGACTTCGCTTGGAATGAGTTTCTCAACACTGAGCTCTCGGCACGAACCAGAGCCAGACTAGTCAGGGATCCTCTCTGGTACGGTCAGGATAAGGAAACTATCATAGGTCAGATAAATTTAATGGTTTAGCGAGAATTAAGACAGCTTAAGCCCAAAAAGACTATGAGGACCGTAGACGAAGATAAGGAGGAACTTAAGGAGCAGGTATCTTCAATACCCAAGTCTCCATCTATCGCCCTGCTCACTCACGACCTAACTTGCCAGTCCCCTTTTTTAAATAACTCCTTCTCATTTTTAGAGAAAGAACAACCGAGAATGGAAACGCAACAGCAGACCAACAGAAACACAACACCAACAACAACAGCTACGAACCAGGCGCACAACATCGAGATCGCCGAAACAGTCAAGAAGATGGCCGAAATGATGGGTGAAATGCGAGGCCAAATCGAGGCCCTCACCCTTAAATCCGAAATGAACACACAGGATTCATCGACTGTTGGAGGATACGGGTCCATACTGACTGGACCCACAGGTAGTACAAGTTTATATACTACACAGGAAATTCTCAAACACTCGATTACGATCGGATGGTTGAGGTCCTAAGATTAGCCGTCCAGGCCAAGGATTCTATGTTTTTAAAACCAAGAGACTACCATGAACTGGAAGTCCATCTCGCGATGGTTAAATACTCCAGATACATGGAGGCGCCCGAAAGACTCGCCCTACAAAAGAGGATACACATGTGGTCCATCTAACAGGGTGGGATAAAGCTCTTAAGTTTTTCAATGAAAAAGAGCTAGTCGAGGTCGCCGGCTATATCCCACAGAGGGATAACGTGATCGTTATGCCGCGCGGGACAGTCTCCTCTATAGGAGGGAGGCCTCCCACGCGAAAAGATCGTTCACGAGGAGGAGAAGGACGTAAGCCTCCGAAAAATCCACCCGCTCTAAAAGCAGGGTGCGATTTTAACACCTTAGCCCGTCTGCTGCCGTATGTTAGAGACAATTTCTCATAACATCTTGACTCCTGCCAGCGAGGAGCATACGGTATACAGCAGCATTCATCGCTGGGAATATGGACGCCCAGTCACCCGGAAATATTTCTGGGATAACTTCTAGGGTTTGTATTTCTTCGTTGAAAGCGGAGTCTACGATCCGATAGAAGAAGAAGACGAAGAGCAAGAGTTGCTCGAGAATGACGGCAATCAGACCCAAGCCGACCAAGACCAACGGGACGGGTCAGAATCCTTTTCCTCCTCTTCACCTTCTGACCAACCCTCCTCAACCTCGGCGTCCTTTAGATTTATGCCAGCCAAATTAGAATACCAGGAATGGATTAAGATCGAAGCAGACGCATATTTTGCTCCGCCAACTTCGATTCGTAGGTTCAAGGAACAGTTCCCCGTTCCGAGGGGACTTTAGGTCCAAAATCGGTCAAAGTGACCAGGACTGAGATCTGGTTATCTCTAACTTATAGAGAGCCAATATCATTGAGGAAGTACCTCTCTAGAAGACCCCACGTTATTGCGGGACCCTTTTTCTCATACAGAGACCCGGCTCTAAAGTCAGACCTATAGCCTACTAAGGAAATAAAAGCGCCTAAGTTCGCTTTGAAATCAATATACCAAGTGGTGAATGAGCAAAACTGGCCAACACACTTGTGGTATACCAAACTTGATTTCAAGCAGGCCTTCTTTAATATTGAGCTTGCCCCCCAGAGTAAATTTGTAACCACATTTGGTTACGGGGGCAAGTATTACCAGTTCAACCGGATGCCCTTTGGGTTATCCCTGGCACCATACATCCAACAGTCCTTGCTCAATTGTGTCCTGCGTTTTATAAGAAAATATACGCAGCACACTTATGGGCATTTAGACGATATCCTAATCGCCCACCCATGCAGGAGAAAGCTCCAAATCCTCATGGAAGTGTTAAGGGCTAAATTAAAGCCTTGTGAAAAGTTGAAATTATAATGACCTTAATGCGAAAAATGACAAGTTTGATAATAACTTAAAAAGGAAATGGTAAAACTGCACAAAATATCCAAATTTAACCAGATATGCCGAGTGAAAAATTTCAAAATTGTTCACGACAATGCTGAAATTGATTGGCCAAGAGCATAATTATTTTTTTTTCAATAAAATTATAATTGAACTTAATTAAACTTAGGGGATTCAACAGAGAAAGTAACATTCCAGCAAAAACTTTCGAAGATTTTAAACAACTACAAAAAGAAACAGTAATTGAAACTTTAAAATGCTATGAAATGGAAGACTTTTACCAAATATTACTTTTATGTAATAATTTTTGAATTCAAAAAAATTTTTAATTCAATTCAATTAAATTATAAATACTAAAATTAGATGAAAGAGCGCTGTATTTCAAGGCTTAATATCAAATTTTATTACACAAAAATATCAATGAAAAATATCAACAATTTTTGAAATAAAAGAAATAAACCGAAAAAAAGATCATCAAGAGTACAAAAGATTTTAAAAATAAGTTATCAATCTTTGATTCAAGTTTGCTTGAAAAAAGCATTGAATCTCATCATTCTGATTAAGGAGGTAGATTAATTTTAATTAGCGTGTAAATTAGTCCATCGTGCCAAACTTTATTTACATATTAATTAATGACAATACCTCTAGATCTTTTTATTTTGTTTTTGTTAATTTTTCAGAGTTGGTCAAAAGCCAAAGTCAATTCTCGATTCTTAATTCAAAATTTTTTTTTTCAAGTCGCGCCAATTTTTTCAAAACCAGTTTTTTCAAATCGATTGATTTTAACTATTTTTTTAAATTCCTTTGCGAATTTTTGGACATTTGTACAATTCAGTGTAAAATTTGTCCCTGACAACTCAAGACTGAAAATGGTTAAAGTATGGTCTCATTCATTTGACGTATAGCATAGGCAGTTGCTCAAACTTTCTCATTATTTATTTATTTATTTAAAAATAATTTAGTCACTCGCCTAAGGCAGCTCAGAACGGTCAAAAAAAACCTACTTTTAAGCCTGCATTCGAGTATATTCGAACTTTCCCATTAAATTTAATTTTTTTACATGAAAATAAAAATTGATTAATTATGTAGAATTTTTATGATTTTTGAAAATAATGATTGGATTTATTGAGAAAAATTCAAATGACGTCCCCTGGTCTTTGGCGAGCGCTTATTTTTCTTGAAAATTTTCCGATTTACATCAAGAAATAAATAATTTTTCGGGATAAAAACAAGAACCTAATAAATTTAAGAATTATTCAAATATATACCATAAATAAAACTCAAACACCTTTTTTGGTGAACTATCACTTCATTTTTGTAAAAATAATCTAATTTAAAAATATAAAATAAAGTAAACTAACTTGCACTTGGGTATTACCGCCTTCTAGCAATGCTATTCCAAGAAGAACACTTTCTTTGAAAACTTTGTTACTAATATCACTCATGAACAAGTCAATGACCAAATCGCTGGCCCCTTGACTATTTAGCTCACATTGAATTTCATAGCGTTTCAGGTCACGCTCGTCCTCCTCTTCCAAATTTTTCACATTAAAAGAACTGATCTCACTGCTTTTTGACTTGACACTTGAGCCTAGACTTGACGTCGATCCGCTTCTTTTAAAATCAGCCGAATCACTGTCATCTTCCAGGTATTTTGTGAGCAAACTTTTGCGCAACTCTTCAGCCTTAAAAAAAAAATTTTCATTCTTTTTTATCACATCAAGCCAGAATAAAAACCAGCTTATCATGCATAGGGTAATAGTTATGGAAAACCATTTGGCGAAATATCTGAATCAGATTCACTTGCATATAATCTGATTTTATTTTTGCATCAAGTAAGCATTTTGAATGGGCTATCAAGCTATTTACAACAAAAAAGATTAGATAACATCAAAAAAGTGAAACCATGCAATCAAGGAGACAACATTAAGGTTACAACATTCATATTTTTTTAAAAAAAGGATCAAAAACCTCAAGCAAAACTATTTTAGATTTAACCTCGTTCTCGTTAGGTATCATTTCTCTTAGAATTTGAAGTAGTTTAATACACAATTGATTTTCTTGCTTATCTCTTAAATATTTTGCATGATTTATCAATCTAAATGATTAGTTTTGAAACTTTAATCAGCTTAAGCAATTGTTTTACTTACTTTCCGATGAAGCGTTTGTCTTGGGCTTTGATTCTGAACACCGATTTAGCCGAAAATATGGCGGCAGGTTTGTGCAGCACGTCAACTAGTACAAGCATTTCAGCCTGCATTTTTGAACCAAAGCCTTCTTCCAAGAGCATAACACTATCCTGAAACGACTCGTTGACAATCCGGGTATCATGTCTGGTATCAAGTGATGTTTTAGAATGGTAGGTATCTTCAGGATGGTTGAAAACATTGTCATTACTAAAATAATTAGGAATCTCTGAATCTGTTCTGTTCTTCTCATCTGGTTGTTCTGCTTCTGGAGAGTCGTAGCTTTTCGGCAATGGCATTTCACTGGCCCCCATAAAATTCGACTTTTCCAGCATTGCACCAAATACACAAGAAATGCTCGAACGCTGCATGTCTGTCAGCCAACTGCAGCGAAACAATTGAAGCATTTTTGAGTAAAGATTTCTGTAGGTCCAGCTCCGAGCCTAAATAATTTTCAATAATTGAATTTTCTTTTAATTAAAAAAAAGCCATTTTTTCAAATTTAATAAAAATTTTTAAAAAATATTTTTTTTTTGCCATTTACATTTTTTAGTCAACTTGCACAACAAAAAAACAAAACAAAATAATAAAAAATTTAATAATTTTTTTTCTATGAGTTCAAAACTAGTTCTGTGAATGCACTATAGTGCAACATACAAAGTTGCATCATTAACCAAATTCTGGTAAAAATCTGTAAATTTTGTAGAAATTAAATTTCAATATATTCGAGCGTAGTGCATTTTGCAGAGTGCACATCGTTAACAAACTTTGACAGTTGATGTAACTATGCATGTTTCACTATGATGCATTACGCTCGAATATATTTAAATCCAATTTCTGCTAAACTCTGCAAATTTAGCAGACCTTGATATTTGATGCAACTTTGAATATTGCACCATGTCGCAATCACGGAAATAATTTTAAACTTTAAGAAAAAAAGTTATTCAATTTTTTTGCATTTTTTTCTATTCTTTTTATCATTTTTTACTGAATTTCACAAAACCACTCTCAGCCTAATATATAAAACGAAATGTCTAAGTACTTTGAAAAAAAAATAGGGCTCTAAAAAGAGTAAAAATTCAGTGATTTTAAAGTTTTTTTGTACCAAAAAAATTAATTATTCTTGTCTTTTTTTGAAATATTTAATTTAAAAAATTTTTTAAAAGAATAATAATTCATAAAATTCTAAATAATTAACATCTAACTAGAATCTTAAAATTTAGCAAAAATTAAACCATTTTTTATCTTAATTAATTATTTTTTTAATTCTTACATCACCTCTAAGGATTTTATTTAAAGGTGAGTAATTTTTTGATGCCGATAATTTTAATATAGACTTAACTAAATTAATAACGCTTCCATTTAAATAAATTTAAAAACTCAACTCAATTAAAATTTAATAAAATAAAAATAGAATAAAAGTAAAAAATGGTTTCAAATATAAACAATATTATGTTAAAAGTTTTAAAAAAGTATATTAGAATTTACTTAAAATAGTATTCAAAAAGCAGTAAATCAATTCTGCTAAATATAAATTTTACATGCCAATGGCTAAAAGAATAATTTTTTTTGTTCTAAATTCAACTCAAAAAATTAATTAATTTTTTTAATTTTTAAAAATATTTTTTTACTAGAATAAATGTATTTTTATTAAATTAGACTTAAATTTTATAAATTTCATTTCTTTTTATTAAAATGTTTTTTTTTCAAATTAGCAGAGTTTTAATTAACATTAGCGGTGAATAAACATTATGGGCCTTATTTAAATAAATAATAATAATGTATTTGATAAAAAATATGATGAATGAGAAAAAAAATATCTTCCAACTTACTTGTGGTTGAGGTATTTGATTAAACTGTGTGTGATTGAAAAAACCACTGACAACTTCAACAATTCCCTCTGCAACATAGGTCTGCAAAGATCTATCAGCAAAAGTTTCGATTGTGTTACAAACCAAATTGATGTCTTGAATAAAGCTTTCAAAAATATTCCATATATAAGGCTGTGTAAATATTTCTTTGGTTTCATTTTCGGTATCAATATGACAATGGTACAAAAAATTCAAATAGGTCTCTTTCACTTCGACCAAACAGTATTTATTGGTGACCACTTTTTCAATATCTTCCAAAGATAAAATTGTGTGACACTTTATTTCGGTGAATGTGTTTTTGCCCATGGTGCAGCTGATCAAAACCTTGATCAAATTTATATGAAATAACAATTGACCATTTAGGACACTTGTACCATGTTCACCATCAGACTGCTTTTGTTTTTGCATCAATAAGCATATCTCGTCAATGTGGGTCTTGTCTGAACTGAAACTCATTATATCGGAATTCATCAACTCTGCAATAATCATGTCCTGGCACTTTTTGATCTCATGGCCATCAATGACACACATTGTCTGCAAAAATTCCAAATAAGGCACTTTGGACTCGTCTATATTCTGATGTTCCAAGGCATGTATAAAATTTTGAATCAGTCTCTCATTTATTTCGTTTGAAAGAATTGAATTGTCTTTAAAAATGTAAGTGGCTGTTTTAGCTTCCCATTCATTCGAAGGATAATGGGTCAGATCAATTTTTTCATGCAGCAGTGCCTGATTGTGAGGATTTGAGAAACAAAAATTCTGCAAAAATTCATGAGCTGTTTTCATGATTATTTTCATTCGTTTGTCTTCTAATTTTTCGTAGGTGATCTTGGTCAAATCAAGGACTATGTTGTGAACGCCCATGTTGCGCAATAAGCGTTGGTCGTTGCGGCGCGGCTTTTTTTTCACTGTGCCGTTTGGTAATACGGTCTGATTGACACAAAGTTTTATAAGGTTTTGCAAAATGGTGTAGAGCTCTTTGTACTTTTGAATAGCTGAGTTTTCGATTTCGGGACCATGGTCGAGCTCCAAAAGAGCCATCAGATCTGTGTCCAAACTCTTTGAATGATTTCTATTTTTGTGCTCGGGCGCTTTCGCATTCGATGTCCGTTTGCTGCTCTTAGTTGCCTCTGTCTCGTCTTTGGAATTTTCTTTTTTTTTAAAGATCCACAATTCAGACTGTTCAACCAAAAGACGCAGTTTGTCCAAATCAGTCTTGATTTTGTTATAATTGTTCACGTCGTCATCAGATACCAATAATTGAATCTTAATAAAAAAATTCAAGATTTTTTTTTATTCCTATTTTTTTCAAAAAAAAAACCAAAGTACCTGTTTAAAAGCTGAAAGAGTTTCTTGTATTTGGCTAAAATGTCTGAACAAGAGTTGCAAAGAACCACTAACTAATGGTGGATAGTCGTGCATGATCAATTTTAGAAGAACCCGTAAGAACTTAAAAAAATATTTATCTATTTTTGTCTCAAATTTAACAATATTGATTTGACATGATTGTAGACTGTAAATTTACGTTATTTAAGGCAATTTATTATTTTTGTATCTAAATTTCTGTTTGCATCACTAAAAATACAGAACCATTTTTCTTAATTTTCCTAAAAGATTTTATTTATGCTTAATTTTCTAATTCGTCATAAATTCTCAAATAAAATAGAAAGTCAAATAAAAATTTTACCATTTATTAATTTAGGTAAATAATTTTTTTTGGTCAAAAAATTTTAAATTGCATAAATTTTAGTCAATAAAAGCCGAATCCAAATAGGAATTAAAATACCATCGTTTGGCATGCAATACAATTAGCCTTTTTTTAACATATTTTTAATAAAGAGAATTGAACTAAATCTGAAATTTCAGTGTCAATCAATAATAAGAATTTTTAACATGTTAATTATAAAAATAAAATCATTAAGTAAAATAAGTGATAAAATCAGAAATTAGAGTTAGAAAAAATTAATTTGACTTTTTGAAATTTTTAAGATTTTCTTTTTTTTATAAAAAAAATTTTTTAGTAAATCAAAAATATATAATTTTACGTAATTTCATATATATTAATGATAAAAAGAGGAATAAATAGTTAAAATAAAGTAATAAAAAGTGAAAAACGGCATTGTGATATATATATCTGATACATTTTTTTTACCACCAAAATACTGATTCTTCAAAATTTCAGAAAATTGTGAATTTGGGATATTTAATTATATTAAAAATCCAACTCAACTTTAAGTGATGATACAGAGCATGTATCGGTTGCTACAATTTTCAGAACATGCTTTGGTCGCTCCAAATTACAACTCAAGCGTTTTTTATATTTTGTTTTTGAACTAAAATTCACAATGTTCTGATTTTTGCATGATTTTGCAGATTTTGTATATTGGTGGTACAACGGATGTATCAGTTGCTAAAATTTACAGAACATTTTTTAGGTCCTTCAGAACTAAAGATTTGGTATTTTTAATATTTTGTAATTGCTTTTTGTACCAAATTTCATAATGCCGTAAAAAACAAAAAAAAATCTGTTTTTATACTAGATATTAAAAAATTATTTAATGATTAGAAACAAATTTCTTATTTAAAAGATTTTTTTAGCTTTTTTCCTTTCAAATACCTTATTTTATCCATTTTAACAATTTTTCACTGTAAATTATATGAATTTACGTAAAATTACGATTTTTTTTTTATATTTACTTTTATCTATTTTTAAGAAAAAATATATTAACTAAAATATTTTTATAATGTATTTAAATTTTGGCCGAAATTCATAATAATAATGATGATTCGCTTCATGTTTTAGGATTAATTTTTACCCTTTACTAAAAAAATATTAATTTTACGGATTGTTACTCAAAAAAGTAAGGCTTTTATCATCATTGTATTTTTTCATGAGAAAAAAAATCCTTTATTTAGTTAGAAATAATTTATTAGTAATTTTTAATAAAAAATGACTAATTTTTTAATCTTTATTTTACTATAAAATAAAATAACTTTCATTTCTTTATTCAGGACTTAGGGCGTCTTATGTGAAGTCATTTTTAATTAAAAACTTAATGGGAGAACTCATTATTGTAGTAAATAAAATAATAATAAACTTCTAGTCTTTTTTTAATTTTTTATTTAAAGAAATTTATGTTATTTTCTTCTATTTTTTGGATTCTGGGAAATATTTTGCAAAAAGTACTAAAATCACTAAAAGAATTTTAACTTTAAATTTTCTCATTGCCTTTCCATAGAAATTTTTTTGAATTAAGTTAAATTTGATGATGCTTTTAAAAAATTTTTGGGACAAAATTTCGACAAGATTTACTGAAAACAATTTTCCTAAAAAATTAAGTCTTAACTTCTCAATTACTTAACTATTTTTCAATAGTAAAAGAATATATTTTTTTAAAAAATGGACAAAAAAATACTGACTGTTTTTCCTCCAGCTCCATCTAAGTCCAAATCGGTAAGCTCTTTTTCATTTCGGAATATTTTCTCAGCTTCGGCAACAAGCTTAATAAACGCTTTTTTATCAGGCATTCCATTTGAGCTACTATAGGCGTTTTCATACGCTTTTTTGAACAATGACAAGAGATAAGTAAGTCTATAGTCAAGACGAACATTGAGAATAAACTAAAAAATTAAAATTAAAAATTAGAAATTAAAATAATTTAAAGAATTCAAGGCCGATAATGGTAGGGTCTGGAAGCAATTTTAAGCCTAATACCTTCAGTATTTCCAGTATATACACTTTAGCCTTAATAATTAAATTGTCGGCATGAGTTAAAAGGTTAGCCGACTGGTTGGTGCTGCTCGAACCTTGGACAATCAAATTTTTGTTGCCGAAAGTTGATGCCGACTCGCTAGATTGCGACTCTTCGGCCACCTTGGCCATGAAGCGATCTTCGATCAACATCAAATAATTGCGCGACACACTCTCTTCCTCTTCGTTGTATAAAAAATAATCTTCTAGTTTATTCAGACTGAGTATAGAATTGCTTTGAGTTGCTAAATATTTATCAATAAAATAAATTTAATTTATTAAATTTTTTGTTTTCAAATTAAAGTGACAAGACGGCCTTGGGAAAATGCAGCAAAAAACACAACAAACCTGCAGGATGTCTATTATCCTAAGCTTGGTTTCATAAACGATATTTTCATGGGTGAGAAAATTCGAGCTATAGCGATTCATGCGCTTTGACGAGTGAGAGCGAATGTTGATATGAGTCTCGTTACTATAGTCATTGGCAAAGTGCATCAAGCCTAAGTTTGAGCAAGACCTTTTTTCTGGTGTTATTTCGCTTTGGTCAACAGAGTTTTTATGGCTCAGATGGGTTGAATTTTTTAAGGGTGTGGTACTTTGGCTGAATATGGTTGATGCTGAATTTAGTGCCAATTAAAAAAAACATAACTAAATCAATCAAGCATGCTTTAAAAATAAAAAAGTCTCTAACCTTGGTCCTCGCTTGAACCCGAATTTGTTGTGTTATCGTCATGGTCAAGTATTTCCAATAGGGTTTTGGTCAACTTTAGCAAATCTTTAAAGCTATAGAAGCCAAAATAAATTAAATTTTTGGCCAAATTAACAACCTTTTAGTAAAAAAATAAAAATTTTATTATTTTATTTTTGACAACATTACTTCAAATGTTAATTTATTTTGCTCTCTGTCACCAAAAGGAGACATCTGCTGGACCACGTTGTCCAAGTAGGCCCGAACAAAGTCGATAGTGGCCTGAAACTTGGTGTCCTCGGGCTCATATTTTATGTCATTTTGAAATAAATTGTTTGAACTAACCGGGCTAGAAGGTGACGATCGAACAAAGCGCTTGCGAACGCCTTCTATCCTCGCTTGGCTTTCCGAAAACATCATGTTACTTTCCTCTTCATTGGCAGCATCATAGCTTTATATTAAAATGTTATATAAAAGCCATAGAATCTTAGTAGCATTTTAATGTGAAAAATATTGGAACAGTGCATCCAGGTTACATTTAAATGCAAAATCTAAAGCTTGTTTTCAAAAATCGAATTTATATGAATAAAACAAGCTTAGAATATTATGACAACATTGGATTTTTGATAAAACTCTATTAAAATATTAAAACAGGGTTAGGAATGAGTTCAGCTTGTTTAATATGTATTAATTATTTTTCATAATCCTTACTTTAATCTAATGTTTTTGCATCTTTAAATTAACACAGTAAAGTTAAGACCATTTGAATTTTTTTTAAATTTTATAAGTTTAATTACTTTTCGATATTTATTGCCAGTGGTATATTGATCCATAATCGAGCGTAATTTACAGGTGTCACTAGTTCTTGTGGTTCTCTGTCCACCTAAAAAACATGGAATTATTTTAAAATATTTTTTTTAATACAAAATTGATTTAAAACATGAAAAGATTTTTGTTCAAAAAATCACTAAAATCTTTAGTCAGTTGAAGTGATAAATTAGAAATTAAAGATTCTAGATGCTGATTGAGGAAAATATATGGATAATAAATTCAGGATTATTTTGAATTTCTTTCATTTCAAATTAAATAGGAAAATTTGATAATAAGATTTTTTTAAATGATGAAATAACAAAAAAATTTTATTTGGGGTCGTACTAGTTATTTAAAAATTAATTTTTTTCAGAATTTTTTCAAAGTTAAACTTAAACCCTTTCTGCATTAACTTTAATTATATAAATTAAATAATATTCATTATATTATATTTTAGGGATTTTTGAATTAAAAATATATTTATCAGCTTAAATCAGCGCATTACAAAATTTCATAAAAATATGTCATAATATTTGTTAAATGAATCCAAAATTTATAATAAATAAAAAAATTAAATTTTTTGTTCTGCAAATTAATTAAGTATTAATTTACAAAATTTTTAAATTTTGTAAATAAATAGGCTTCAAAAGTTTATTTAAAGTTACTTGTTAAAAAATCATTAACTTAGCATTTCTCTGTTTTAATTGTAAGTTTTGTATGACATTTCACTATTCTCTGATGGCTTATGGAAATTTAATACCTGAAAAAAAAAATTAAAAGTAACCTCTAATTTAATAAAATTGACATCTAATTTTTTTTTAATGTTTATTCATAATTTTAAATGGCTTTGAGTAACTAAACTCCTTTTGCCATTAGAATAAAATTTATAAAAAAATGTCCGTATAAGTTTTAAAAAAAAAAAGTTATCCATTTAAGTTCATAAGAGTAAAAATGTGAAAAAGAAAAGAGGTTAAGAAATTACAGCAAACTAGCAATCCACTGGAAAGGTTCATTAGAGACTTGACATAGGAGGGTTTTTGATTCGGGACTTCTTGAGCTTTGAATGAAAACATCAATATAATCCTGTATAAGAGAGGTTATTTTTTTTTTTTTTTTTTAATAGTTTATTTAATATTTAAAATATATAGCTTTGAGTAATAAAACTCCTTTCGCTATTGGTATTTAAAATTTTTAAAAAAAGTGTCCGTAGAAAAGTTATATTAAATTAATTAGATTAATTAGAATTTGAAAGAGAAATAAGAAATGTTACAGAAAAACTGTTGTCCATTGGAAGAGCTCATTTGAGACTTTACAAAGTAAGGTTTTAAGTTTAGAACTTCTTGAGCTTTCAACAAAAACATCAATATAATCCTGTATGAGTGAAGTAATGAGTGTGTTTTTATATATTAAACTTTTTTTTATGTACTTTTCAAGCAGAGAGGTTATTTTTGATAAACATAGCTATTTTAAATAAAACCAGTTTTTTTCTAATAAATGAAAAATTGAAAACAATTTAATTAAAATACCAGCTAATTAATTAAAGTCATATCAAATTTGTTAATTTCTCTCTTTTGTCATATGTCGAATATCCGACTCAATTGTGTAATTATCTTACTATTTCTTCTTTCTTTCCTGAAATGTTCAATACTTAAAAATTTTACACCTGTCATTACTTACAATTTGTCTATTTTAACTGTCTTTTATTTTATATTTAACTTCTGTCACATGTAACAATTTATTTCAATATATGTCTTTTAAACTTTCTTTAAATTTTTTTTTTTTAGCTGATTTTCTTTATTTTTATTTTTTCTTATTTTATTAACTCTATCTTTTTTTTTTTTTTTATACTTTATTATGAAGGAGCTCTAGCTCGGTACAGAAAACAAATAAATAAATAAATAAAAATAATAATATTTTAACTTACTTTACTTTTTACTTTATTTTTTTAAAATTTTTATTGTATTTTTTATTAATTTTTTTTTCTTAATCTGAAGGAGCTTTAGCTCGGCACAGATAATACAAATCAATAAATAATAATAAAAATAAATAATAATGATTAAACTAAACTAAATCTTTATTCTATCTAAAAAATTCAAGACGATAGAAACATCATTTCTGAGGAGGTTATACTTGAAAACCTAATCGATGACACTCACAATGACGACCATAATGAAATTTCTAACAAGCCAAAACGTGGAAAAGGCATATGCTTTAGTGGTAGCGATGAAAATGAAATTATTGTGCAAAATAGTTCTAAAAAGTATTAGTTAGAAATTCAAACCGATATTACCGTGAGTATAATTTGCCATAAATGTGGCACTTTAATGAAAAAAGAAGATATTATTATTATCATAATTGTTAATTTTCTTTAAATAATGTTATATTTAATTTAAAATTTTTGATTTTTTTTATAAATTGATTGTCTTAATGATTTTTTTCTTTTTTTTTATATAATTTGTCTAATTTTTTTAATAAAAAGATGTATTTTTTTTATTTTGCTAATAAAATATATAGATAGTTAATATTTTTTATTATTAGATGATCATTAGATGATCTTCTATTAAAAATTGATTATTTTTTATTTTTTTAGAGGTAAAGTTTAATAATTTTGAGGTAACACAAAACTTTATTTTTTCTCTGTATAAGCTGCATTAAAAATTTTCTTAAGTTGGTCCTGTAATATATATCCATTAACAATCTCATAGGAATTTACTTAAAATTTGATTTAAATTATGAAGAAAAATTTATTTAAATTTGACGCATTAAATTGTTCAGCTGCAATTATTTATTAAAGTATTTAAATTTTAGTTCAGTCAAAAAAAGTTAGTAAACTATTTGCCTATTTATTTAGAAAAAAAATTTGAAAAAATTCAACTCAGTAAAAGTATTCCTGAATTCTAAATTTATTTTATCTTCTATTAATTATCAATCGGCAACAATGAAAAAAAAAATTAAAAAAATTTTACGTGTAGATGCAGCATGAGACGACAAAACGAAGCCCTTAGATCGTGGTTAAGCATATCATCTTGCATACATCTTAAAGAAAAATTAATTTTAAATTTTAAATTAAAATAAATTACTTTAAAATTAATTCAATTGTCAAATTAGTACTTAGCTCTTCAATGGCCAAGTACTGTCGATTCAGGCACATATTGGAAAACAAATTAAGCTGATAGCGATAATACTCAAGCATATTTCTTTCGTATATTGACTCTGATTTGACCAGTTCTTGTAGCTGAATCGCATAGTTATCCCAATAGAGAATAATATTTTCATCTGAACTAGTAAAAGCTTGATATATTGAATCATTTAAATCTGATTCTCGGTCATCTATGGGCGCTGAATAAATTGTTAAGCTGCTATTACTACCTGAAAATTGAATTTGAGATTTTAGACGATTGGAAAAATCGTCTGTACTCTCCATTAATATTAATTTTTCATTACATCTCTCAAATCTTAAATAATTAAAAAATTGGAAAAAATTAATCAGTTTAAAACAAATTAGAATACCTTGTTTCTATGAGAATACTTGAGTTCTCTTTTGTTTTGAGGACACAATTGCAAATAAGTTCTTGAGTGCTAGGTATAGCTTCGTTGTTGGCCACGCACAAGTCAGACAAGTACTCCAAAAATTTGTAGTCTTTATTCGATTTGACCAGATTAACAAACGTGTCTATCTCTTTTCGAGTTATGTGTTTTTCCAAAAGCTGTCTATTACTATGCAACAAGGCTGTTATTGTTTCCTCAGCTAGAACGTCAAAACCAATATGATTTTGCATGAAACCAAATTGTTTTGCAATATATTCCTTGTAAAAAAGTATTTGAATATTTAATTTTAATTTTTTTTTATTAATTTTTTTTATTTAGAGAAATTTTTAGCCAAAAAAATTTTCTGTTTCAATCTTCAAATGACTTTCTTAATTAATTTAATCTCAAAATAGAAACTTAGATCCCTCGTCGGTAATTTTGTTATTCTAACTATAAAAAAATATAATATATGATATACAATAATGGCCATTCTACAGATCCCATAGATTTCTTTAATGTTTTTAACATTTATTTTTTGCTGAAAATTATTTTCTTAGATAATATTATTGTTTAGTAGCTAAAATAAAAAAAGCTAAATTAAATTCTTACCCTAAACATTTCGATTTTAATCAATTTCATCAACCAAACATGCTGTATGGATCTAAATGTTTGATACTTTCATTAATTTGTCAAAAAATGGATCAACAAAAAAATTCTTTAAAAAACCTAGGAATTTTTTTTTTAAAAGTTACACTATTTTCTTGTAAAATATCGAAATTTTAAGTAACCAAAAAATACCGAACATTGAATATTTTTAGAAAATAGTTAAGTTTGTAATTTTACGTAAAACTTTGATATTTAACTAAAAATAATGTAAATTAAAAAAATTTAATTAATTTAAGTAAATTTTTGTAAAATCCTCAAATCACTTCTATGTATTACTGAATTTGGAAATAATTAAAAAAATTCACCAATAATTTTTTATTTCAATATCTGAAAAACACTTAAAAGATGTTTCTCGACCATTTTACAATATCTTTAAAGCCAAATAAAATATGTTTTTATAAATATCTAATTTTTTACTTGATGAAATAAAATGTGAAAGAAAATGAAAATTCGTGAAAAATTGTGAACTTTCATAAATATTCTTAAATATTATTATTATCATTAATAAATAAAAATTCATTCATTGTGTAATGATGCACCCTGTTTTCATTAAAACCAAAGAAGAAAAATGTAAATATGTTGAATCTTGTTAATTTTTCCCAGGAAAAAGAGACAAAATCTCAAAATACATCTCTAAATCAAGTTTCTCATCTACATCAGCGTAGAATAGAAAATTATTCTACTAATTTTCTACAAGATCCTTTTGGAAAAAAAAACTAAGGAAAGTGATAAAGACATTTGTTAAGCGATATTTTCGCACAGAACAAGACTTAATAAAAATTCTTTTAGAATGCATCCGATGCATAACTTTGAAAGTTTTTCTAATTTAATTAAAAGAATGGTTAAGTTACCAGCATTTGGATGAAAGTTCAATAAACATAATTATTTCACCAAGAGAATTTTGATAAAAGACCAAAATTTTCTAAAAAATTTACCTTAGTTGTAAGGAGTATAATTTCTGCAGATGAAACGGTGTCAAACAACTTTTTTTCACCAACTGCAAAAGTCTGTGCCAATTAATCGAGTTTTATTTTTAATACTTTTAAATAGCGTTCAATTTTTCAGAATTCGCAGAGATTTTGCAGACATTTTTTCAAATGCAGAACAAGTTTTTGGCATTTATAAAAAAAATTAGATATTTAACTTTTAAAATTTTTTAAAAAATCGTTCTATAAAAAATCATGTGAACCTAGATGTTTTCGATAGCTGCATTCCAGAATTTATCACATATTTCTAAAAAGCAAAGCGAATTCTGTAATAAAACATTTTGGTATTAAATTTAAAATAGTGCCCTTGGAATTTAATGAGTTAGGGAAGACTTTTAATTGATTTAAAAAAAATTCAGAAAAAAATTAGATTTGTTTAAATTTTATTAGTTTTGTTTTTCAAGTAATAACTTGACTTGGCTTTCAAAATATGGATTTTTTTTTGGATTGAGATAATCAAGAAGAAAAGACCAATTTATTAGAAAACCAAAGATTGATGTCAAATATGAATAAAACACCAAAACAAAGTGGTGATTTGATACAAGGATTTTACCAAATTTTATGTTAATTCCTATAATTTGACAGAATTAGACTATAATTCAGTTAAATTTACCGTAAAATTCTAAATGAAAAAATTCTTGAATTTAACTTAATTTACCTGAATTATAGTAAAATTTTGTTAAATTACGGAAAATAACGTTAAAAAAATACAAATGGAAAAAGATTTTTAAAGAATACAATAATATTATTAAAGAATATTTTTAAAGAAATATTTCTTTAAGTAAAAATCGGTTAAAATTAAGTTTTATTTTTTTTATTAAAAACAAACAAAAAAATGATAAATTAAAAAAATTCTCAAGGTATTTCGAATTGTAATACAAAAAATCTTACTTATTTTAACCAATTTTTACAAATATTTTAGGAAAAATCATCAAATTTTGCAATGAATTATTTTTAATTAAATTTTTAAGAAAAAAAAATTGAAATATTTAAATTTTTCAAGAAATTTTGTCACTTTCTTTATTTTTTTTCTGTTTAAAAAAAGGACATTTAAATAAAAAATTTTCAAACTTTTTTTAAACAAGAAAGACTCATTTTTTTTTTAAACTTACTTGATTTTTTCTGTACGATTGCTGCGAGTGTTTAAGTATTCTATAGCAAAGTCTAAATATTTGTTGTAGTCCATGCTTTGGATCCTTAAGCTCGTGAGTTTGAAGGCCTTTTTTGTTTCCGTATTCGACAAAAGGTGCTTTCAGAATTCTGAAAATCTGCTGCAAAATATTTTGTTCTCTCATTAACTTTTGTCTTTCGCGATTGGGTTTACTCAATTGAATCTCCAAGGAGTCATTAGAGTTTCCATTTTCATATTCGGCGACAAAAAAAATAAGATCAGTTAACAAAGCACACAAAGATCGTTTATCGTTCATTAAAAGTTGGTTAATTAAGATTTTTTCTGCAAATACTTTGAGCATCTTGGCTGCATCAGTGGCAAAGTCCAAATCTCTGACCTCATTTGTTGGAACTGGAATCAGCTGAAAAGCCTCTTTGTCTTCTTTTATTTTAGCACAGCCTATTTTCCACATAACTGGCTTTTCTTCTTCTTTATCTATCAACAAAGCAGTGCTATGTACCCATGTTCCTGTTTCCCAGTGTTTCAGTCTTACATAGGAATTACGCGGCACCGGCGAGTCATGGATA
Source organism: Brachionus paranguensis (assembly GCA_016802215.1). Taxonomy (NCBI): domain Eukaryota; kingdom Metazoa; phylum Rotifera; class Eurotatoria; order Ploima; family Brachionidae; genus Brachionus; species Brachionus paranguensis. The sequence goes on along the minus strand of JAESIX010000024.1, from coordinate 85,127 downwards.
GTGATTGTTGTTTCATCCAGTTCAAAAATGGTAGAGTGATCAAAAGCATTGGTAACACTAACAAGATAGTAGACCAAGTTTGAGGCATCGCCGCGTAATTTGGAGCGCATTTGATCCTCTGTTGAATCATTGTCAACTTCGGCAGCCAAATAGTTTCCAGATGCTAAATGTTTAAATCGAAATAAATTGGACCAGCGAGAAGCGCCTCCGCGGCACGGATCTTTTTTAACAATTTCGACTTCCCATAAAGCTTTGGACGATGTAGCGGATGTGGCCGCCAATCGTGCTGTACTTCGAATAAACACTTCTCTTTTACCTCTGTATTCATCACAAGTCAGATATTTTTCTTGTTCCGCATGAAACAACCGAATAACATCACCCTAATTAGGAAAAAAATTATTTGAATTTTATCATGTTTAATAAGTTTTTAAGAAATATCAAATTTTGAAAAAATTTTAAAAAAAACTGCAAAAAATATTTTTATTTTTTAATTTCAGATTTTAAATATTCTTTGAGACGAAAAAATTTTTTGAATGACTTATGTCAAAAATTGTAAATTGACTTTCAAAGTTGAATATGATACAGTGATGTTCCGCTTTTTGTTTTTTACGATTTACGTAAATATTGTAAATTTACCTTTAATAAACTAAATTTTTTTAAAAGCTAAACTGTCCAGATAATTGAAGAATTAATGAATTCAAAAATAAGAAGATTTTTTTATATTTTGAAAATTTTTCAAACGAAAAATCAATCAAAAAGATACATTCAAAAAATTCAATAAAATAAGGGAAACTATTTTTTAAGTTATTTTTAAAAAAAAATTTTCTTATTTGACATTTTACTTTTTTTTACGATTTTTAACATTATTTACTCTAAAAATAATGAAAAAATTTACTTAAATTTTTGTAAATTTTTAGATCGATTTTTAATTTTAAAAAAATGCCTAGATCCTTCAATTATTTAGACATTTTTTCTTTTAAAACAATCAGGTTAATAAAGGTAATTGTACAATATTTTACATAAATTGTTACGTAAAATATTTTGGCAAATGAATGGCTTTTTTTCTAAAAAGACTTGTTTCTTTTTTAAAATATTTCAAAGAGCATGTAATTCGATTTAATGATAATTCAAATTGAATTAAATTTCAATTTTTATAAATCTGTTTCTGAATATTTTTGCTCATCAGGTTCGAAATTTATCTAGCTTCATTAGATTTAATCAGCAAGTTCTTATAATTTAAAAAAAATTAAAATTTATTCTTAATTAACCTCAAATATTTAAATCTATTTTTAATAAGCTTAAATATATTTTTTTTAAAGATATAGTTCGTCTGATTAGCTTTCAACACTCAACACAAATTATCTTAGAAGTTTGAAATGATAACGATCAAAATTCGGTTTTATTTTATTTAAAAAATCTAAAAAGTTAAATATTGATTTTTCTATTGTTAATATTTTAAAGATTATTTTTTTCTGAACCATTAAATTTAATCTGATTAAAAAATTAATTTAAATCAAATTACTTAAATTTTTCATTTCTTTTCTTTAAAATTTTAATTAGATACAATTTTAATACAAAGAACTATATTTATTTTGTATTCGGATTAAGATTTGATTAGTTAGACATGAAATGTTCAAGACTAATTTATTAATTGATTTAATTCAGAAATTATTGAAATAAATTAGTTTAAATCAAAAATAGATTATTTTACATTAAATTTAAAATAATATCTCTTTTTTAAGGAAATTTAAAGATAAATTTCATGAAAAAAAAAATTCAATTTTAGATCTTGTTAAATTTTTTTTGATCATAAAATATACCTTCAAAAATAATATCACATAATTGACTCGTCGCAGATATTTTTTTCAATTAAATCCGCGATTAACATCAATCAAAATGGATCAATAATTAAAATTAAAAAAATTTGATTTTTTGTTCTTAGAGTGATAAAGAAAATTATCCTTTTTTCTTTTAAATAAATGTATTTAAATCCTCCTATATTTGTTCTTTAAATATTTTTATGACTTAAAAATGAGAAAATATTACCCGTGTTTTCTATTTTATTACTTAGTTGTTCTAAAAACTGTCAAATTTATTTAAGTAACGTCAAGAATTATTAATTTATTGCTCAAAAATTTATTTCAAAGTAAAAATATCATAATTATTTAGTATATTGTCTAATTTTTATTTAGTCAATATTGACAAAAGATTACGAAATTAAAATTCAACGTCAGTATTATTGAAAATATTACTTAGTGTAATATAATCATTTAATCGTTCGATTAGAACAGCTTTAGTCCCTTGGTATGACATTTTGTATTCTTTACACTTAGCCTTTAGCTCGGTTACTAAATGATTCGTGGTATACATAATCTAATTTTGAACAATACAAAAAAAAAATTTTGACAAAATTGGTAAAATTAATTAGATAATATTTTTGAATCTTTTTCGCTTATTCGCTGTCTTTTACTTTTGTATATAACTTATTATTTTAAAATTACAATATGAATCATAAAAAAATAGAAATAAAAGTTTAAAATATGCGAAAATTTTTTTATTTTCATATTTAAATTTAAAATGCCATTTGAAAAATAATTCAAAAAGGTCCAAAAATTTTTAGGTAAAAAATCAAAGAGAATCATTATTTTTATTCTACGGCCTCAAAAAATTTATCAAAATTTAATATATAAAAATTATTCTTGATATAAAATTAACTTACACTTTTGAGTACATCGTTTCTGTCCTCTTTGTGGCAGATGAATAACGCAACTTTCCAACTTGTCTGCGAATTGAGCAAATTAACCTTTTAAATAAAAAAAAATTAAAAAGAGAAAAAAAATCCTTTTTTTGGCCACTCATGCTGACAGGTACAGCTCGGGTTATACAACAATTTTATTTAATTAATTAAAAAAACAGGTGCTAAAAAGCCAATATAATTCGATTGGTGAGTTAAGCTATTCATAAAAATATATGAAAATATTTTTATATTTAAACCTCTGTGGTAGCGTTCTGGTACGATGTTTGGTCATCGTTTTGGTTTAAATTAAAATCTCGTTTTATGGGCGCTATTAACCAACGGCAATTTATCTTTTAATAAATTTTAACATTTTAGTATCGGGCAGGAAGTTATTAACCCTGTGTTCGACTTAACTTAAATTAAAAAATTAACTTACCTCTTTGCACCCAGGTTGGTCATTCAGCTCCATTTCGCTTACATGAAGCGGCTGCATAGCTATGAAAGACTGTAGGACAATTTTATCGCCGACTACTACCTTGTCACCAAGAGAGCGAAGCTTGTAAAACGGCTGGACTATGAACCAGGAGCTCTCCGAGCCGGCATAGTCCAAGTACACCCTCATGGCATTTTTTTCCACATGTGCCGGTAGTTTTTTGTTCACGGTCAAGTATTTATTGCTTTTCAAATGTAATAATTGGATTATGCTCCCGTATTGAATGAGAGTGTTTGAATTTATCAGTTTGGCAGTTTCGGTTTCGTTTTGTTTTTTTTCCAATTCGGCAGCGTGCTGTAAAAAATAAAAAATTAATAAAATTTTTAAAAAATTTTTTTAATTTACATGTAACTTTTTCAAGACTGATTCATCTAGATTGGTAATGCTCTGGTTTACAGTCAAATTTTGGTTTGAACTTGCCGCATTCTGTCTGCACTGCTTCCAGTATTGTCTTTGAGCTGAATATCGGTTCTGAGGGCATACACGAAATAAACAATCTCGAAACTTTTTCGGTGGATGCTTAAGATCACCGGCCAGTGGATGTACCACGCAACGACTATCTACCAAGCCAAGTGTGCTGATAAAACCACATACTTTGCCTTCGGCGAAAAGAGATATTACATCGCCCATGTGCAAAAAACTTGAATTGGCAATGCTGTTGCCGCTAGCACTACCATCGTCCATTTTATCCAGAGATTAACAAAAAAAACAGCTCTTTTAAATCAATAAAATTTGTTGATTTATCTAAATTTATTTTTTTTTATTTTTAATTTAAAAAGTTAAAATTTAATTTTTTTCAATTAATTTTTCATTCAATTTTCAATGATATGTACAAATGGAAAATACCTAAAATGCAAACAATAAGGTTGATGCTATAGGATACCTAAAATTTTACTTCAAACAGTTCACTTGAATTTAATTTAGTTTGTTAGACATAATTTTTATTTAAATATTAATTTTACAAAAACTTAAATGACCTTTTTTTTCATATAAAAAATCAAAAAACTTTATTCTCAGAGGAAATTGGGTGGAAATTATAGAAAGAAAAAAATTTAAAATTTAATAGAAAATTATTTCCGGAGCTAAGAAAAGGCCATCAAAAGCTATTTTAAAATTCAAAAATCTTTAAAGATAATTTATATTTAGCGCACCGAGCACTAAATATAAATTATCAATAATTTCTGAGTGAGTGGAAAAAAGCTTGGAAAAAATTGAAAATTTGCATCATCAAAAAATTTTATTTCGCATCACTGAAAAAAAAAAGAAGATTAAAATACATAAACAAAACATAGAGCCGTCATTCAAATCGGCGAATATTTGCTTAACTTTTAAATTGTTTGATTGATGCATTTTAAGATTATTTTATAAAAATTAAAATCATAATTTTTCGCATATGGCTTTAATAAACGGAAACTTATCGCTTTCATAAAAAAAATAGCTACTCAGGTTGTATCATGCAAGTGGCCAAAAATTCTATTCAAGAATTTCAAATATTCATTATAAAAGATAATAAAAAATATTTGTGAACATCGACCTAGTTTTTTGGGCAAAATAAATGAGCTGATATAAATTGAATTCGAAGTGAGTAATAGATTTTGGGCAAATAACTTAAGCCCATATTTCAAAATTCTCATTAAGCATTAAAAGTTATCTTTGAATGTAGAAAGCGAGAAAATGAACCCGTTGTGTTTTCTTAATTGAGACCTAAAGCTCTTTTAATAATTTATACATTTTCTTAGCTTATTGATTCTTTTCCCCCTGTTAAATACGAACGGAAATTAATCTGAGTATTTTTTCTTTCTTTTTTTTTAAATAATTTTTGTTGGTTCAATAAGCCAGGAGCTTGCTTTAACCTAAGCTTACCATTTTATACAACTAATCCTCATGATTTAATAATCAGATAATTTTTAAACTTGTTCAAAAAATTAAATTTTAAATTTTAGCTTGGGTTAGAATTTTTCAACGAACCTTTGAATTTAAAAAAAAAAATTTTAAATTTTTTCTCCTTATTTTCTCAAACTATGTTAAATGTCAAATGATGGAACATCACTGTTTGTGGAGTGAGGATCAAATAAAAAAAATGAAACTAAAAAAACAGCGCAAAAAACTAAATCTGTCAAAAATATTTTTTTAAATGTTAATCAACACATAAAAATTCTTTTTCCCTTTACTAAATGTGTTCTTAACTTTTTTAATTGATTTAAATTTTAATTTAACTGATCTTAAGTCATTTTAATAAAAAAATTGTATCTATAAGATGAATAAAAAAATTAAAAAAGTACCTAGAAACTTTCAAGAGTCAATAATTGCACAATTAGATGGTTGTATAACAAAAAATTAATTTAAAATGAAAAAAGAAGAATATTTTATAAAAATTGTTGACTTAAATTTTTCATACAACTTTTTCATGGTTTTATTTTGATTCTCTTTCCATTTTTTTTTAATTCTCACCCCTTTTTGTCTAATCAAAATTGGAAATATTTGTATAATGGTTTATTGAAAGAATTTTTTGAAAGGAGAAATTTATCATAAAAATTGAATTATTAACAATCAATTGCCATAAAAAATTTATGATCTATCTTTTCAAGTGACAAATTGAAGAAAATTTTTACCGGAATTAAAGTAGTTACCACTTCACTTCATATATCTTAGTTTTTATTGTTTAATTTTAAAATTTAATTAAATTCGAATGAATACCTTAGTACCTGAAGTGATTTGTTATGTCTATTGATAGAAAAGATAGTAAGCACTCGGGCCTAAAAACTAGAACTTAAAACGTTCTTCATGTCGCTAAAAAAATGAAAGAATAAAATTTTAATATTTTCAGTATCAGATCTACGGGTACTAAAAAATTATTTTTTTTTAATAATTAGTTCCCTTGATATATTTACCTAAGAAATTATTTTAAAAAAATTTCTTGAGTTTGTCAAAATTTTTGATTTCTTTATACAAAAAATAACTATAAGAAATAAAAATAAGAAAAATTATTCAAAAATTAAAACAAAAAGCCTGGAAAAATTTTATAATTTTTTTTGATGAACTAAAATAAATTAAAAAAATTTATTTTTAACCTATAAAATCTTTGTCTAAAAAAAAATAATTGTGACTAATATTTAAATAATTGTCATCAGTTTTTCAGAATAATATGATTTTTTTTATGTTTATATTGTTTATTCCTTGATGAAAACTTAAAAAGTCTGACAAAAAATATATTAGCGCTTAATTTATCGTGAAACAACATAATTATTTGATTTATGTAAGGTTTAACAAAAGACCTAGATGGCATAGTAGTGTAAGGCATCAATATTTTCTGTTGGACAAAGTTAAGATCAAAGCTAAGCTAAGTACTTTAAATTATTAATGATTTAATCTTAAGAATCTTTTCTGAAATAAATGTATACCTTAATTAAATTATAAACTCTAAACAAATGTTTTATACTTAATTTTGATAGAATAAGTAACTAATTTGATAAAAGTGAGAATGGTTCAAAAAACGAATGCAACTAATTAATCTTTGTCTTTAGAGACTTGGTAAAATATGAATATGCTTTTCAAGTTGTTGGAAGATTGGTAATGGAAATTTTGTCAAATAACATGCATTTAAATTATAATTTAAAAAAAAAAGCATAAAATTTCACAAATAATAATTTATTTTAGAATAAAATAATTCAATTTTGAGTGTTCATCTAATTACTGCGCAATTCTTAAAGATATTGTTACGTTTGACTAAATTCGTATAAAGGAGAACTATCAAACTTTGTTTACTGATGACTTAAAGCAATTACGACAATTAAATTTAAAAAAATTTATTAAATTCAATATTTTTTGAAAACAAAAATTGCTTAAATTTAAGATAAATTTATCTCTTCTCGTCTAATTATTAGTTTTAATAATTTTTTGTCTAAAAATTTTTATCAATTTATTTCAAAACAAAAAGCCAATACAGCACCTTTGATAGAAATAATTATGCCAATTTTTAAATGAAAAAAATGCTGAAAATCAATTTAGAAAATTTAAAATATGCTAAATAGATAAGTCGTTGATAAAATACATAGACTGGCTATTAAACTAAACATTTTAAAAACTCAATTGATGAAGTATCCTCTAATTTTATTGAAAAAAAAATTATTTTGATAAATTTATTTATTAAACTATTTGAAATAATTTCAATTTTTTCTAATGTTTATCTTAATAATTAAAAAACTAAAATTTATTTCTAATCTTAAATTATTAATGCTTAAACATGATTAATCTCTTTTTTGTCTGTGTATGTGTGAGCCACACTCTATCGTCAGCTATAAACAAATATAGCAAAGTATACTGAATAGTTTTATTGGTAAAACTTAATCCCAAAGCACGAGTTGTTCACAAAATTGCTAACATTTGAATCTAGCAAAGACGCTTAATTAAATGAATGCAAAATTACAATCTAAATAAATAGTTTTCAAGCTTTTCATTTAATTCGAATAACTGACGTATTTAAATCCAACTGATTTAAAAAAAAATGCAAATGTTTATAAAATAAATAGAGAGTATTATAAATCAAGGAATATAAAATAAAATAAATTTAGATTTAGAGAGTTGAATCCCTTTTTGGTACCATGTTAACAACAAACAGCTTTTTTTCAACCATCTGATTGCCATAAGCTTGAACTTTAGAAACAAAGCTAAGTGATAAAATGATTTATTTGTTTTTTAGAATCGATTTTAAATCGTTCATAGGTTTAGGATCAATAGAATACTAAATTTGATCTTTTAGGTAAATTTGTGAATTTAAGATTTAGAAATAAAGTCCTTAGAAAAAAATATTCTTTTCAAAACCTTACCCACATTGTTTATTAGAAATAAAAGCTAAAAAATTTGTAAAAAAAAATTTAATTTTTTAATTCCTCAGAGACTTGAAACTTAATTTAAATTGATACCTTCAGAGTTTTGAGAATTTTTTTTTTGATTAAATTATCAAATGTATCTTAGAGAATGTATTCGAAAGATTTTTAACCTTTTTAAATCCTTAAAGATGTAAAAATATGCTAAAAAGAATTTTCTTCGTTTTTTTTCAATCTAGTAATTAAAAGCACTACACGATACGGCTTTAAATTTTAAGCGCAGGTATTTTTTTATTAAAAATAGTCTATTTCTATGCAAAAATCAATATTTTTTTTCAATTAATTTTATTAAAAATTAAAAAAGCATTTCAATTAATAAATGTCTTTGGTTACTTGAGACTACTTAAATCAAAACTTCCACTTAATTAAGAACAAATTTTACCTGAAAACACAAATTTTGAGCACTTGTTCAAGATAAGTTCCTACAGTATTGATTAATTTCTAATTACTAGAGATCGAATTTAATTTAAACCGAAAAATAATAAGATAATTCATTAATTATCGAATAATAAGAAATTTGGTTGAAAAATAATCTGATTACTAAAGCTCAACTAAATAGCTTTTTTTTAGATAAATAACTATTAAATTTACGAAAAAATCGATTAATTCAATTGATCTTTATTTTAAGATATGAAAACCAATTTATTTTTTTATATTTTTATATCTAGAATGTTTGATTAATATAAAAAAATTATTACTAATTTTATAGACAAACTTTCTTTTTAATAAAAAAATTAATGATTCATTTTGAAAATTATGAAAAAGAAATTTTTTTGAACTAAGTTAATTCTAATTTTTTAAACTGACTTTTGACAACAATGGCAGCGAAGCATATTGGTAAAACGATAGATTGAACGCTTTAAAGAATGAAAATCAGCTATTTAAGATATTATATGAACCGTACCAGCGTGGTTACAGCGTCCAACTTTATTAATATTGAGCGAGTTCGTTTTCTAATCTAAGATTCTAGAATAAGTTTCAGGTTATTTTAGGTCTGAATTATGGCACTGATTGAAAAATTGTATTTAAATCTTTTAAACAAATCTGAGACTTTTTTAACACTAGATTTTACATCGATGTTAATAACTGATATCTCAATAAAGATTTATAAGATTGTTAAAAATTTATTCTATATTATTCATCTAACTAAAATCTTTAAGATGAAAAAAAAATTACCAAAATTTTACAACAAATTTTTCGTAAATTAAATAAAAAAGTTTAAGATTGATCTTTCCAGTGTTAAATGATTGAGTCATAATCAACCATTTTTTTTTATAAAATAAAATAATAGTTAGGGGAGGACCCTGTGGAGTTTGGAATTGTAATTAATCAACCATTTTGATATGGCAAAAATTTTTTTTCCACGTGGTTAATGGATTTAATAATGAAAAAAAGTGATAAAAATTTTTCCTCAAAATCACAGCTATGTTTATCTCTGTTCCAAAAGAAAAAAAGTAAAAAAATCTTCCATAATCGGATTGAACTGATGAAATTTTGCTAGAAAATCAAGACAATAATTTTCAACATTTAAACTTAAAAAAAATTGTTTTACCTTTTTATCTCTAATTCAAAACTTAAAATTGTCCAAGTAAACAATCTTTTTAATCTGGGTACTACATCCAGGAATTAAAAAGAAAAAATAATTATTTTCGTTTTCAATAGCGTATTACAATCTTTCGTCTAAATTTTTCAAAAATTTAATTAATCTTTCACGCAAAAAAAAAATAAAACAAAATCTTAAGCAAAATAAAATATCAAATTAAACAATTTAAAAGCATACATAATTGCTGGAATAAATATTTCGAAATAAAATTTTTTATTAGATTCTTAATTTATCTCTAAAAATGCATGCCAATTATTTGATTTAATGAAAAACGAATACATTAGAGGTGCTGATCGAAATTTATTCAAAATCTTTATAGAAGAAGAAAAAAAAGTTCAGAAGATGCGCGGTGCCTGTCAACAAGCAAGATGCAAACATTCAATTGTACAGAGATTAAAAAATCCATTAGCCCTAATGGATTAAATCGATTCAAACGAATTCAGAGCTCATAATGCTTGGAAAAGAGAGCGAAATTTAGATATTTAAAAAAATTAAGTTGCTTTTTAGCTTCATTCTTCCTCAATGAAACTGTTTATTTATCTAATCTGTTGAATCATGCCTTGAAATATCTGCGCACAAAACAAAACAAAACCCTTCTGGTTATGTAAACTAACAAATTTGAGCTTTTTAACCCTCGAGTTTTGGAAGGATAACAGTTTTAAAATTATAGTGTGTGATCCAAAAATTGCGGATGGTTCCAATTTAATTTATATGCTGAATAAAAAAAAGTTTAATACCAAGCTAAAGATAATATTCTATAGGTTTTTGATAGACGGCTATGATCTGTACTGGGATCATGGTGTTATCGATTGTAAACTTTTATTATCGAACTAAATAAACAATTTCTGATATTTATAATATTTAAGAAAAAATTCAGAAAGGTTAAATTTTCTTATTCGAAAAGAAAGTTAATTAAATTTGTTTTCGAACTCGATGGGCGATATTTAGCCTTCATAATTTGAAATTCTATTCCAGAATTATCTCTGTAAACCAAAGAGTGTAATCTTTATTGGACAAATTTTGCCTACAAATAAAACTGTATTTGATAAGCTTTTTGATAATCTATAATAACGTTACTAATTGAAAACTATGATATTTTGGAATTATCTGATATTGGTGAAATCTGAATCTGTAAAAAATTAGAAAAAAAAATTTTAAAAGATAAAATTTTTTCATCAGCATTTGTTCCTTACAGGCAGCTAATGCTCGCTCATGTTGTTAGATAATAGATTATTTATTTGCCTCCAAATTACTGCTAAAAAAATTCCGATTTTGAGAATGATTAATCAAATGTGACTTGGTATTTATTATTATTATCTGTTGCGATAATCAAATTTATAAATGAATTTGAAAGCCCATTGGAAAAAAAAAGAGAAGTTACACACATAAATTTTATTTATTGGGAAAAAAAATTTATTTAAATGACAAACAAAAGTATATCAAAAATCATTAGTAATTGTAATAAAAAACAATTTGAATAGAAAGCAAATTTGAAGGAAAAAATTTCAAACAATTAAAAATTGGTTGCAAATTTGAAAATTTTTTCTTAAAAATTCAGAAAATTTGTTTATAGATAAACTCAACTTGAATAACTAGGCCTAATGATATATTGATCCAATGCAAATTACATGATAAATCAAATGGTTTGAATAAGTGAAAATGAGTCAAAAACTAGATAAATGCTCATTATTTTTTTTTATTTCAGCTTTAATTTTGTTCGATTATGTTTCCTATTTGAAAAAATATGAGGTCTTAAAAAATTTAAAAATAAATTTTTAATCATTTTCGAAATTAAAATATATAATTAGATGTAATTAGTTGAAAAATACTCAAGTCTGCTCGTAGCAATAATACTGTAATTATTTCAGTTGTTTAAAAATTCTTTTGTACAGTTTCCTTGAATTTTCATACTAAAAGTTTCCTTTAATGAGAAAAGAAATATTTGGCAAATGAATTCGATTGTTTTGATGCATAAATTATTGATCGAAATGTGTTTATTTTAGAAAGAATAAAATCTTACCTTTTTTCAATTTTATAAATTTTTTTAATCGTTTTAAATAATTCTTGAAAATTCTTATTTTGATCGAAACTCTTCTTGATTTTACAATGAAAAAAGAAAAAAAATTGGTCAAAAATTCATTTACTCATTGATTATAAAGACAAAAATTATTTTCTAAATTTTTTTTTAAATTTTTTGGAAGACAATTCGCCAAAACGTCAACCTTTTTCCTTCAAATTATTTAATTAAGTAATTGATCGTCGTCACCTCTCTAAATCAATATTAATATTTTTTTAAATTTATTCCAAGGAAGAAATATATTTGAATCAATGTTTCCTTGATAAAAATTGAAAAATTTAAGAAAAAAAAATCTTTTATATTATGAATTTTAGAACAGATAACAGTAAAAAGAAAGATTAGATATAGATTTGTCAAAAATTTTCACAAATTAGTTCTGTTAAATTGAATCACCTTAAATTTTCAATATATATCTTAAATCCAGCTTTCCCTGCACGCAAATTAAAATTTATCCTAGATTTATTTTTATTTTAAATAACAACATAATTTTTACAAATACTTTTCTAAATTAAAGGAGATTTAATTAGATTTTATTATCTGTATTTTACACTATATCTTTAATTCAAATATAACAAATAATTTATATTATGGAGTTCATTAGATTCTAGAAGTGGTAAATTTTGATATTTTTGGTTGAGAATGAATAAAGCAAAGCCTTTCTACTTAAGCGATTAAAAAGTATAATCAAATAAGAGGATATTGTATAACAAAAGATTAAAAAAAATTATTGATGTTTTTATTGCAAAAATAAATGACCAAAAGATCCAATAATTTATATTTTAGAAGAAAGATATTATTTAAAATAAAGATATTTTTTTTTGATGATTTCTTTGGGAATATGACCTAAAACTGTTATTTACACAGCATAATATTAAATAAAGTGAAATATTTTTATACTAAGCGCCTTTGAGGCTATAACTTTTTATTAAAAATTAAAAATTTAAAAATCTTTAATTTTTAAAAAATTAAAATACAAAATTAATTCTCTATTTTCAATAAGTAAAATTTTCTGATACTTTCTTATAGCTAAAATATCAAGCGGTCCAAGCTCAATTGACATGTTTGGCAGACTTGAAAAAAAAGCTCTTTAAATTAGTTATTTAATTAAATAACAATGACACTTGATATTTTTTTTAAATTTTATTTAAAGAATTTTTTCTGAATAATGAAAAAAATTTTCTTCTAAAATGCTGATTACCAAATATTAAAATAGCAGAATTGAACAATGAATTTAGATATTCCATCCAATAGGTGAGAGCATAAAACCTACGAGGGACACAATTGCAGTAAGCATCAATCGGCCAACTAACCATCCATGGGATCCATAAAATTGTCAAGCAAGTTGTCACAATGACCAAAGTCCGGAAAGCTTTTTTATTTTTTTTATAATTATTTGAGAACAACATATGCTGTTGACTTAGAACCACCTTTTGCACACGCAAACTATCTGAATTTTTTCTCCTACTCATTTCCGATGAAACAAGTTCTACTGAACCAGTACTGGCACTTACAACTCCTTCTATTATCCTGCATTCTCTTAGAGAATGCTTTTTCTTCTTTGACTCTTGAATCGAATTCACTGTATTCGAGCGTCTAAACACTATTTTCTTTTTCACAAATTTTTCCGGCTCGGACTCAGGAAGTGAATTGGTCGAGATGGTGGAAATAACAGTTGGATCATTTTCAATAGGCTCAATTTTGATTAATTTATTGAAATGTTTGGGATTCATGAATTTTTTCCTTTTTTTCAAGGCATGATAGATCGATACCTGGAAGAAAATGAGCAAAAAAATTGGTATCAAATAAGCCATTAAGTCCACTACCATCACATATTCAAAAGAGTACATAAAATAGCAATCTCTCGGGTCCATAAATTTTTTGCGCTTTGAATTTTTGACAATCAGCATAGCTGGTATTGTCCAGAAAAAAAACACTGTGGGCCATATGACTAAACTAGGAATGAATAATTCAATACGTGACTTTTTTATCATTCCAAAAGGCTTTTTGATGCACCTGAGACGATGAAAAGCAATTACCATCAAGAGTAGCATGCTTATGTTGCCTCCCACAAAGTCTCCAAGGATAAACAGTATACACATGTCCTCATTGAATGGCCAATTGTCGTACAAGGTAGATACCAGCATCAACGGCATGGCTACAGAGCCGACCAAAATGTCCGCACAAGACATTGACACATACTGAATATTTGTGTAGTTACGCATGGATTTGTCCGTAATCACGGTTAATACTATGAAAATATTAAGACATACTGTGAAAAAAATGACCACTGAGCCGATGATTAAAATGATTAAATTCGAACCGGTTGATGCTACGGAAAAAAATGTAGGACTTGGGAACATTTTTATTTTTGCTCTAGAAAATTTTAATCACCAAATGAAGAACTATTAATTCCAAATAAGATAATTATTATTTTAATTAGTTTTAAGATACTATAAAAATGCAATTAAAATGAAGATTTTAAACCAAATGTTAACTAGAATGCCAATTAGGAAAAAATTGAAGATAAATAAAGAAAAAAAATAAAGTACAAAATTATTTTATTAGAACAAATATCCTAAATATACGACTGACAGCAGTCTAGTTGAAACAATTAGCGCCGGATATTTTGCAAAGTTTTTCCTTTTTATAACTGATTGGGGATTTACCCAAAAATCTTTTCAACATACTTTTTAGTTTTTAAAAAATACATATCACAAATATTCTGTTTAACATACTAAATTCTTATTATCTTAGTCTTTTTTAGACAATAAAAGTTAAAGTTTTTAAAAATTAACTAATTTTTTTATGTCCGGACTTGGACTTTAAAATATGGGACTTTTAAACGACTTTGATAAAAATCTAAAGTAAACTCAAAATTTACGAAGATAATTTTTTAAAATTTTTTTTAATATAGCTTAGTGATCCAATATTTACAATTACTAATTAATAAATTAGAATTTTTTTAAAAACTTTTCAGACTTTTCCAAACTTTAAATTTCCATTCATCTGTTAATGTGTTTTTTTGCAATTGTTTGAAATGTTCAACCATAAAAAATGTTGAAAAGATTTTCAAGATTTTTTATATCTATTTAAAATTTTTAAATTAAAATAGCAGATCTCCACTTACCCGCTCAAACTTTTCTGGCCATCTCGAGCTACTTTGACTCTCGACTCCAAATAATTTATGGGCCTAGAAAAAAATTTGTGACCAGAGAGGTCCTATCTTCTTATGGTTTTTCCTTGCATCTATGCAAAATTACATTACAAGCCATCATCTCGGCTTTTTATCAAAAAAATAAAAAAAAAGTTGGTTCACAATTTTCCGCTTTACATGATGGCCTTTAATTAACTTTGAATCAAATTTTTGACAGATAATAAGTAGCTTTCTATCAGACTTGGCTTTTTGAGTAATAAATGCTGCATCACAAACTTACTTGAAATGATGGAACTAAACTGAATCGCTTATAAACCTTTCCCATCTGACATTGTAACACACAAAAAGCTCTTACATAAATTAGAAAATTATGGTCTTGATAATAAAATATTCAATTGGATAAAAGCATATCTTACTGGTCGCAAACAGAGAGTAGTCCAAGGGAACAGTGGCGTAGCCAGGGAGGGAGTAAGGGATGCTCAAGCCCTCAATCCAAAAATTAAAAGAGGCTGATCCCCCCCCTCTTTAAAAAGTTAATCAAAAATAGTCATAAATTTTCAAGAACAAAAAAAAAAGAAGATATATTTAATTTATCGGTTTATTAATTTTTAACGCTTGTCCCTAAAATCCTGATCCGGACTGCCAGATCAAGATTTTTTAAGTTAAAAATAAAATTTTAAATTTTAATTAAAAATAAAAATAAAAGCTGAATTTACTAATTTAATTAAACTGTCAAGAATTTAGTAGAAACGCTAAGCAGAAAAGTCCCAAATTAAAGTCCAAGTTTTATTAAGCCACATATTTCCAGTCGAGACTTTAAAATTTTTTCTATTAAATTTAAAGTCTGGACTGGAAACATAAGAAGAATATTTTAAAATAAGATGATTAGCGATTTGGTGGGTATAAATGGCCAACAATGTCCAACGCTTCCAACCGTTTAAAGCTCAGTCCAATGAGCCTCATATCACATAAATATGATTTTTTTGATAATTTTTTTGTAAATTCCATCTAATGAAATTTAATTTTCATAAATTTTTTTCCACTTCGAGACCCTCCATTTGAAAATGTCTGGCTATGCCCCTGCAAGCGAACACAGTTTCAGTTTGGACACAAGTCTCAAGTGGTGTATCACAAGGATCCGTCTTAGGACCAATACTTTTTATCATATATATAAACGACTTAACTGATAAAGTAAGCAATTTTAATGAATTATTTGCAGACGATACTAAATTAGGAACGATGCTTGATCAAGTTGAAAAGTCTGATGTACTCAGAAACGACCTAAATGAAATTTACAACTGGACCAAAAATGGCTTAATTGTCTAAATGAAGGAAAGTGCAAGGTTTTACATATTGGAAACAATAATCCTCATAATGAATACCACATAGATAATAAGCAAATTTCAAAAACAAACCAAAAGAAAGACTTAGGTATCACAATATCTGAAGACTTAAAGTGGAGAACTCACATAAATTCGTCAATCAAAAAAGCAAATAATGTTCTTGGAATGATTAAAAGAACATTTAAATGTATAAATAGAGATTTAGAAGGATTTAGTATCAAGACTTTACAAAGCTTTTGTTAGACCTCATCTTGAGAATGGAATTACAATTTGGAGACCTTACTTGAAGAAAGACATAAATGCCATCGAATCCGCTCAAAGGCGATTAACAAGGCATGTGACTGAAATCAGGAGTATTAGTGGTTTTATAAAGTTGTGTTTAAAAATGCACAGTCGTTTCAATAAGATTACACGAATTTCAGATAGAAAGACAACTAGTCAAAAATTTTGATCGCCGTCACAATTTTTTTTACCAAGAGAGTATCAAGCGTTTGGAACAATATACCAAAAGAAGTAGTCATATCAAATAACATAAACGAATTTAAAAATAAACTTAGCCACATTATAACTATTTATTTATCATTATTATTATAAACTAAAATTTTTTAAATTAGGAAACATAAAAAAAATTTTTAATAAAAATTTAAGTATTTAAGTCTTTTTGCTTAGCTCTTTATTTTTTTCTGACCCTTGATTCTAATTAAAAAATTCTAATCTTCTTTTAAATATTTTTTTATAAATTTTTTGGGTAAAATAGTGAGAGTGTAAAAACATTTTCTTATTAATTAACATTTTATTTAAATTTATTTAAAGAAAAATAATATTTTTAAGGGTTTTCGAAGGTATCTACTATTTTATTTAGTGTCATTTCGATCCAACATGGTGAAATATATCCAAGTTCAGAATCTAGTGATTTTTCGAAAGGTTTTCCGAAACTGATACGCAAAGAACATTCATCATATATTTTTCCAACTTTTTTTGGAAAAAATTTATGCTCAATTAGAGGCTTTAGATTGAAAATTGGTCTTCTGAAGCCTAATATTAAAAATTAAAATAGATAAAATAATCTAATTTATAAACAATTACCTGGTTCTAGTTCTTCTGGTTCATCGGCTCTTTTGGCTAATAGGTAAATTTTTTGAAAACACGAATTTTTGATTAAATAAATATCATCATCGCTTTTTTCAAATTCAATTCCATGACCGATATTCAAAAGGCATTCTTCAGACTCATTTGTTCGGCTAAAATTATCCAAGTAGCCGAGGCTGAATCTTGAATTGGTTAAGGGCGAGAAAAGGCCGTCAATTACCAACGGCGTTTGATGTAACTCAACAGGGAAATCAATGCTTTTATCGTGCTCATAATACTGAATTAAAAAAGAGGGCAGTTTATTGGGTTGGCTCATTTTTTGAAAATTTTCAAAATTTAATTTGAAAAATAATTTTATAATTTAGTTAAATCTCTTTGGTGAAGTTAATGAATCTATTGGTTCAAGCTAAATATTTTTTATTTTAGTTTTTAATTTTGTTTTAATGAGTGACTCGAGACCAACAACTTCGAAGAGTGTATTGGACTCGCCGGATGAGGAGTCCGTTCAAAAAAAGCCTAGAACTTCAGCTGATGATATTCTGAATGAAATTAACTTTAATTCTTCATTAAATACTGTCATTTCTAATTGTAAAATAATCAAAACTCCGAAACAAAATTCATGGGGCTGTCTTCAGTTTTATGAAAACTCAAAACTGGTCTATGCCCAAGACTTATGGTTAAACGAATCTATCCAAGTAAATGGAGAAAATCTGCTAAATTTAAATGAATCAAAACCAAAATTAGATGACAATTCTAATTTTTTGATGAACTATTGGGACTGGGCACATGTACTTGATAAAGGCTTTTCACTTATTCGAAAATCTGACAAAACTGTTCAGATGAAAATCAGCGAAACTTCGGATGGAGCATGCCAGTTTAAAATTTTTACCGGCGATGTTGAAATAGTTCCTAAAAAAGGTCAATGTGAAATATATAATGGACTTAATGTGACTAAGAAGTTAGAAAAGGTAAACAATTTGAAGTCTGCTTTTGATTCGAAAAAGTATTGCTACATAATCATTGGAATTTGTGGCAAATTTATGAAGTCATTCGGAATGATTTTTAAATTTGATCAAATCAAAAAGGATATGGTCACATCGATGCCGTACTGGCTTCTTCTCAAAATAAATAGTGAATTCACTCTTTTAGATAATAAAATTAAGGCAAGTTTAAAAAAACTTTAAATTTTTTATTTTTTAAACCTTAAATAAAATGAATTTAAAATTTGTTTTTTTGAAATCTTGTGCAAATTGAATATATGAATTTTCAAAATTTCTTTTAATTGTAAAATTAATTATCAAAATAAAATATTTGAACTTAATGAAATGAATTGAAAGTTTAATATTTAAACAATTTAAAGCTACTAATACTGTAGGTATTTAGATAAAAAAGTTTCCCCAATAGCAAACATTCAAATCTTAGATATGGACTCAGACTGATCTCTTTGGTTAAAAAAATTGATTTCGACAATTAGCTTTTAATTTTCAAAATCAGAAACAAGTTTTTGTTCCATTAGCTTTCTTTAAAGATTTCTTGAATAATCTTTTTATTCTTTATTTGATTTTCTAGTTTTTTAATAGAGGAAGATTTAAATTAAAAGATAAATTTCAAACAAATATTATAAACCATTTGATTTTACTTGAGTCGCAGTGAATAGCTACATATACTGAGATTATTTTGATTAGAATGTACGAAAGCTCAATTGAAAAAAAATGCCTTAAAATAAATTTATTTTTTAAATTCTTGAATAAGGACCCAATCTAAATTTTGAAATGTAAAATATTTTCTTAAATTTAATTAATTGAGAAAATAGGGAGTCTTCCAGAATTAACGTATTTTTAAATGAGTTTCAGTGTTAAGATTTCCGGTTAACGGAAGCAAGTCTCAGGAAAAAGGATTTAAAAGATCCTACAATAAGAATAAACTAATTTTCGAAGAATAATATATTAAAAAAATATCCTTGTTAGGACAATTATTTACTAGAACGATTCATTTCATAAATATTAGGCAAAAAATTGCTGAAAATCTTCAATAAAAGTATGTCCTGTGATAGGAATAAGGTTTGAGCTGAAGCTTAGGTTTTTGCAAAATAATAATTAATAATAATAATAATAATTAATTATAAATATTATGCAATTATTAATTATAAATTAAAAAACGTTTAGTTTAAAACTTGAACAATTTTTTACTAAAACTATCTTAACTTTATTTTTTTTTTGAAATCTATTTTACTTTTTTATCATCGCCGAATCTGGCGTAATATTTTTTAAATAAATTAAATTAAATTAAATTATTCTTAATAAATATTTTTTCAAAATTTTGAATAAATTCTTTTTCCGTAATTTTTGTTCTTTTTATTTTGATCAATTAACCCAGTGATTAATGTAATCTAATGGCAAAGATTACACATTGAATTTTTATTCGAATTATAATATATAATAATTACAAGGTTAATGGTTTAAATTTTTCAGAAATTATGGACTTGAAAATTATTGATACAAAAAATCAGATCCAATGATAAATGCTTTTTTCCATAATAATTAAGATGAGAGGCTTTTTAATTTTCAATTTCAAAAGTGTTGGTTTATTTAATAAAAAAGAAATCAAAATAAATCTAAATCTCATTTCAATATTCACAAAAAATTGTCTAACAAATTCTGAAACTTTTTAATTGAAAAATTTGTAAAAAATTTTATCTTTTTTAAGATAAAAATAAAAATGAAAAATCTAGAAGTTTTAAGTTTTTTATTATAAATCATAAATATTCCAAAATCAAAGTCTATTTTATATTATTTAGGTTTGTTAAATGTTTTTTATTTGATTTTAAATTAACTTTTCTCTTTAGAACATTTAGACTTTAGAATAACTTTAAGCATGAGCAAAACAAATTTCAGTTCACATTTTTCATCCAAATTTTTTAAGAACTTATGTAATTCAAAAAATGCACAATAATAAGTCACGTGATCAAAAATCAAATTCAAAATAGAAGATCTAAATTTAAGAATCTAATCTTTTTTAACTCTTTTTTCATTGACTTTGACAAATTTAATAATGAGTCTCAAATTGCTTAATAAAGTTGCTCTAGTAACAGGTATTTAAAGCAAAATCAATCTTTCTAATTCAAAAAAAATTTAAATTTAGGTGCAAGTCGAGGCATTGGTAAAGGCATTGCTTTGCAACTGGGTGAACATGGAGCCAAAGTTTACATTACTGGCCGCAAGTTAACATCAAAAGATGGCCTATCTCTGGAAAAAACTGCCGAAGAAGTAAAGAAATTTTTTTTTTCCATAATTTTTTTAATTTTTGATTTTTTAGATCAGAAATCGAGGAGGACAGTGTTTTCCAGTTCAGTGTGACCACGAAGACGACAAACAAGTTGCACAACTATTTCAGCAAATTAAAGATGAACAAAATGGTCAATTAGACCTTTTGGTAAACAGTGCTTTTAAGGCTGGAGATGTAACATGTTCAAAAAATAATTTTATATAATTTTTAAATTTTCAATATTAGTTTATTTTCGAGGCTGCAAACTTGAATTTTTGGGAAACAGATCCAGCAAAGACTTGGGATGACATAAATAATGTCGGTCTCAGAAACAACTATTTATGCACAGTGCATGCATCAAGACTCATGGTTCCAAGACAAAAGGGTCTAATCGTAAACATATCAAGTCTTGGCGGACTACAATATGCCTTGTAATTTTTTTCACTAAATAATTTAATTTTTAGAGTTATTTTTTTTAGAAAATCAATTTTTTAATTTCAAATTTTATTTTTAGTCATGCATGTTATGGCATTGGTAAAGCTGGCGTAGACCGAATATCCAGTGATTGTGGTCTTGAATTAAAAAAACACAATGTTGCTTGTTTGAGCTTGCTTTTGAACGGGGTCAGAACTGAATTTTCGGAGCAAATTTTACGAGAAAAAGGGGACAAAGCTGTGCTAAAAATGGACCCTACAAGTTTATTGCTTAAAGAAATCAAACTTAAAGATGTCATCGCTGATTCGGAAACTCCCGAATTCGCTGGCAAAGTAATCTCTGCTCTAGTCACAGATTCAAATTTAATGAAGTATTCTGGCAAAATTGTCAATGCAGCTGAATATGCTCAATGCTATGGGATTAAAGATATTGACGGTCGGGTCATACCCAGCTATAGACAAGTCAATAACGCAATGAAACTGGTTCTTCCCAAAGAACTTCATTTTATTTCGAATTTTGTTCCTAATTTTGTCAAGGTTCCCCAATTTTTAATGGACGTGGTCAGCACCAAATTCTAAAATTTAATTTAATTTAATTTAAACAGGAAAAAAATAAATTTTTGTCATTGATTTTTACATTTTTGTTCTACTACAAATCAAAGCAGTTAAAAGCTTTAATTTGAGTATTTTTTTAAAATTTTTAATTTATAAAAAAAATCTGATTTAGAATGTCAAAAAATAGACCATTGGCAGGCAAAGTTGCTTTAGTGACAGGCGCAACTCGAGGCATTGGTAAAGGTATAGCCCTACAGTTGGGGCAAGCCGGCGCTTTGGTTTACATAACTGGTCGAACATTAAAATCTACAAATAACCTTGGTTCACTGGAGCAAACAGCTAATGAGATTAAAGAGCGTGGTGGCGTCTGCATTCCAGTACAAGTAAATCACGAAAGTGATCATGAAATTGCCGAGTTATTCCAGAAAATCGAAACCGAACAAAATGGTATTTTGGACATTTTAGTTAATAATGCTTACAAAGGAGTCACTGTTGGTTTATCTTAATAATTAGATTTCATTTTTTTATTTATTGCCCATAGACTATCTTCGAGGGAAGTTCATTGGAATTTTGGAAACAAAAGCCCGAAGTATGGGATGAGATTAATAATGTCGGATTGAGAAATCACTATATTTGCACTGTTTATGCTGGTGAGGAATCTAAGCCTATTTTTTTTTCTAAAATTTAATAAAATAATTTAAAAAAGCGAGGATGATGGTGCCTAGAAAACAGGGTCTAATAATTAACATTTCAAGTTTTGGTGGAATGTCGTACATTTTTAATGTGGCCTATGGTGTAGGCAAAGCAGCTGTTGATCGAATGGCAGTTGATTGTGGCAAAGAACTAAGCAAACATAATGTTGTAATGCTAAGTCTCTATCCTGGCGCTGTTAAAACAGAACTAGTTACTGAAATGATCACCAAACAGAATCCTGAGATATCAGGAATTTCTGGAAAGGTACTTTTTTGGTATATTTTTTTTATTTTTTTTTAAATTTTAAAATTTAGCAAATTTCAATGAAAAAAGTGTTCGAACAAGGAGAATCGATAGAATTTGCTGGAAAATGTGTTGTTTCTTTGGCTCAAGATAAAAATCTTCCTAATTATACATCTAAAGTTGTGATCGCAGCTGAATATGCCCGCGCGCACGGAATCACAGATGTTGATGGAAGGCAAATTGCAAGTTTTAAACAATTAAAATCAGGATTGTTAATGACGCTTCCGGATAATTTAAAATGGATAGCTAATTTTGTACCGGGTTTTGTTACAATTCCACAATTTGTTTTTGATATTTTATATTCAAAATATTAGAAAAAAATTTGAATAAAGAGAATTTTTATTTTTTTATTAGTTTTAGAATTCAAAAGAAAATTTGTTTTTCTATTAAACCTTTACTAAATCAAAATTTAATAAAGTAAAAAAATTTAAAAAATACTCTAATAATCACATTAAAATACATGGTAACTTAGAGTAGAATTGTTTCAAGAATTTTATTATAAATTTCTATTTAGAATTTTATATTTTCTCATTGTCAATTTGTAAAATAACTTGGCAAATAATAAAATTTACCTTTTTACTTTGATAAGGCATTATAAAAATTGAAAAAAATCAAAATAACTAATTTTTAATGTTTGACCAAAAGTTAATTGGCAAAGTATAAAACTTTTCCACACAAAAAATTCTTTTTTATAAAAATTTATAGAGATCTAAATTTTCAAAAATTTAACAAAACAATTCATTAATAATCTGCTGTAGCTTATTATTATTATTATTATTATTAATAATTTAATTTTGCGCAAATTTTTCATTGAAAAATCTTCCCATGGCATTTCAAACCAAACTTGAACACAGCTTTTAAAAAGAGCATCTCATAATTGCACACTCGACAGTAAAATAGCACTATAGAAATTCCTAACCATGTCCAAAAAGAAAGCAATCGGGCTGCCTTATGTCTAGCGACAAATTGTTTACTGATACTTGAATTCTTAGCAATCCATTAAAACTCATTTTTAAATTGCACTTTTGAAGGTTCTAATTATTTTTTAAAAGAACTGAAAGAAAAATAGAAAAAAATTTATATTTCACTTAGTAAAAATATCGACTTAGTGGAAATTATTTTGAATTTTTTGAAAGTTATATAAGATTAATGTTTTTAATTGTTACATATCTCATGCCGTATTTAATAGTATACTTCCTCTCACAAAAGACAGAGTAAAAATTTTTCCAGAAAATATGTTCTGTGTTGTGATAAATTTCATCAATCGATTATAAAGTAAGAGCCTCATAAAGAGGATTCACATTAACAAATTTTTGGCACAAGTGTGTCCTGTTAACCCTAAATTTAAGTATTATTAAATTTAAGATCAAAATATATCGCATAGATACTTAAATTTATACAAGAACTACTACTTGTGTCAAGTTCTTTCAAGAGATTTCTTTCGACTAGAAAATTTTCTAACATATGTCTAAAAATTGACTAGCAATAGTGTTTAATTAAGAAGCTAATCAATTGAGGACTTTAAATTAATGTTTGCTACCTAGTCAATGGAATATAAGTTAATTTCTATTTTTTTATATTTTTTTGGTAGAATGGTAAAATATAAAATGTTACCAAGTGGAAGAATCAAAAAATAAATATTCAAAAACTTATCTAAATTCAGATTAATTACCTAATTTTTTTAAAACTCCACCAAAACACTATCTCTTATAATTTATATCCGATATATCATCTTTGAGGTGTTTTAAAGCTTTTCGAGCTTATGTTTTATCTTTAAACTTTAAAAGCCTTTAAAAAAAAAGCTCAATTTTCTGACATGCAAAATAAAATCTGCTGAACGTGTGAATACATTATTTATAAAATATTAAGGGTTTAATATTTAGAGTTAAATGAAAAATTAATTTTTAGAATTGATTAAGAAAAAATATTTAATAAATTAAGTTTATTTTGCAAAGAGCAAAAAAATATCATAAAAGTTCCAAGTAACCCTTCTGATATTTGTGAATTAAATGTATTTGCTATTAGCAATATCTATAAAAGCCTGAGGTATCTTGAAACCACCGGGTAAAACAGATGTTAAAAATCTCAGATTCTTTGGCAAAAATGGGGCAATATTTTGCAATTCTCTGTGGCTTGGAACTCTACGGCCATCAATGTCCTTTATACCATATTTGTCTGCATAATCGGATGCAATTACTATTTTCCCAGAGTACTTAAATGAAAAAAATTATTCATTTTAATTATTTATAGATTTTTTTATTAAATCTGGATTCAGATTAAAGAATTTTAATGCGAAATCAGAAACAAAAATGCACAGAAATTAAAAGCGGTCTCAAAGGAATTTATTTGTTTTTTCGGTAAAAAATTTAAATATAGATTTTTACTCTAAAAACCTCAAAGAATTGAAAGGCTATAACCAAAATAAGCATAAGAATTTATTACCAGATTTAAAATATTTTTTTTATTCAAATAAAAAACTTTAAAATAATCTTCTTGATTTTCTAGTTTAATAGAGTGAACTAAAAACATTTTAAGAAAGATGGATTTAAAAAATCCCTTGCACCAAAACAGGAGCCATAGGTTAAATTAAAAATTCTTATCAATACAAAGAAGAGTGTAAAAAGATAAAAAATAGAAATTACCTTCATTATCTTTGAATTAGATGCCATATTTGTTATAATTTTTCCTCCAAACTCAACAGTTTCTCCTTGATCGAACATCTCTTTTAATCCAACATTCTTTTTAAAAATTAATTTTCAAAAAATTAAAGACAATCATGACTTACCGTTTTGCTGTTGGGGTCAGACTTCAGCTTAAGCTTTTCTCCTCCTTTAGAGACTAAATCAGTCATGGTTTCTGTTCTGACAGCACCTAGCATAAGGCTTAGGCAAGCTATCTTATGTTTTTTAAGCTCGATCCCGCAATCTACAGCCATACGGTCTAAAGCTGCTTTTCCCACTCCATATGGAACATTAAATAAATATCTCTGTCCACCAAAACTAGAGATATTTACTATCAAACCCTTTTGCCGAGGAATCATAAGCTTGGATGCAAAGACTGTACAAATGTAATGGTTTCTTAGACCAACATTGTTGATGTCATCCCAAACAGACGGATCATATTCCCAAAATTTTAATCTCATATTTTCCAAAATAGTTCCAACGCCCTTATATGCGTTGTTAACCAAAATATCCAATTGACCATTTTGGTCTTTGGATATTCTTTTGAACAATTCCTCGACTTGCTCGGATTTTTCATGGTCACATTCAATAGGTATCGCTTCACCACCACGTTTTTTTATTTCATCAACAGTTTCTTCTAGTGATCCTGAGCCTTTTTTGGATCGCAGAGTTCGTCCAGTTATGTAAACTTTGGCTCCACTCTCTCCCAATTGTAAGGCTATACCTTTTCCGATGCCTCGAGTAGCGCCAGTGACAAGTGCTATTTTGTTAGCTAAAGAACGCATTTTTTTACTCCAAAGATCACAATACTTCAAAGTAGTTGAAAATTTTGAAAGCTGAATTATAAAAGTTTTTTTTTTGAAACAAAATTTTTTGTCTTTAAAATAATCACAAAAGTTAAGTTAATGGTAAAAACTTATGATCATTTTAATTTTTATCAAAAAAATGTTAAATTAAAAAAAAATTGATCATTTATTAAAATTTATTCAAATAAAATTTGAGGAATTTATTTAGGACTTGTATTTTTATAAGTTTAAATAAAACCTTTTGTTTTGTTTTTTGTTTTAGCTAAAATCAATAACAATTTTTCAATAAACAATTTCAATTTTTTTGCTTCCGATAAATAAAGATTAACTTTTAGGAATGAATTGCGAAAAAGAGTAAGAAAAATTCAAATTCAACAACACAAAAATAAATAGAACAATTTTCGGTTAATTTTTCTGTTTGAAGAAATATTCTTTTTTTATTTTTTATTTTATTCCTTTGATGATACTAAAATTTGTTTCATTTTTTTGTTTTTGGTTGAATCATTTCCTTGACTGTTTTCAATCCTTTTGGATTATTTGACTTGATTACCTGGAACAATTCCTTTAAATAAAAATCTAGATTTGATAAAATTCAACAAAAAAAATCAAATTACCTGAATAACTTGTGGACTGAGGTTAAAACTTGGCAAACAACTCATTTCTAGATATTTTATGAATTCGTCACCGAACTTATTATAGAGCATAATTAGACACTGAGCCAGTTCATTCAATACTAAAACTTGTTGGGCATCGTTTAAGTCAATTGCTTGGTTAAAAAGCATGTCCATACAGCACGGGACCACGTTCTCAATTGTATAATTGACAAAATTTCCCATATCTGGCTTGTTAACTAAAAAACAGTTTAATTATTACTTTTAAAATTTTTTTTTCCAGATTTCAGACTAGTTTAAATTTAATAAAAGTTAATTTTCAAATTTGATACATGAATGAAAAAAAATATTAAAAAAAAAGAAACTTTAGCGCTATCTAGATTACAAGGTATTATCTCATAATGAACGTTTGATGATTGTATGAAGAACAAATAATAAGAATTTTACTAGCGAGCTTAACAAAAAACTATACAAGAAGTCAGAATTAGTAATCAATGTGAGTTGTTTATTGAAAGAATTGATAAAAAGCTATGCATGGTACCATTTTCTGGCAGATTTTCTATGAATTAGTCAAGCTTGTAAAAATATATTTAATTTACAAAACTTTTAAATTAAATAAAGTGAGAATTTTTATTTGTTTTGTTATTAAGTCATTAACTCTAAGATATTTTTTAAAATATCATTTTGAAGATTAATAGTAGAATTCATGCAAGATATTAAATTTACCAGCATTAATATTAGCCAAAAGATTTTAATCTATATTTTTAAATTATTAAATTATTCAAAATTTCAAAATAATTATTTTCAAAAATATTTCTGCTTTTTTTCAGAACAGACATATTTTAGGCGCCAATCTTTCATCTGAAATTAAAAATAAAATTGTGAAAATAAAAATTAGTAAAAAAATGATAATAAGAATGATAAAACGATAATTTTAATTTTCAAATAATTTACTAGATCTAGATTTTTTTTAAATGTAGCTCATCTCAAGAAAACATAGCAATTTTTGGCATAAAATAAATTTACTTAAATAATTTAAAAACATAATTCCTAAAATTCTTTTAACAAGAATAAATACTGATTAATTTAATTAATTTTAACTATATAATTTAATTCTCTTCTATTTTTGACTTAAAATTAGATAAAAAAATCTGAAAACTATCTTCTAATATATTGAAACAAAGTTTCATCAGAAATTGACGTAAATTCTGTATTTTCTAACATTAGAAGGGTCCGTCGGTTTTTTTTTTTTGGTTAAAAAAATTAGAAACGTATAAAATATAACATTAATATTCTTTTGCTATTAAATGTTCATCAAATTTTCATTTTTTTTTACAAAATTTTTACTGTGTAAAAAAAAAATGTTTCATAGAAAATTCATCATAGAATTTTTCTTTTTAAGAATAGTAATCTATCGTAAGTTTTACATAGACAAAAAATTAACAAAATATACAAATTTTATAAAATTATACAAAAAATGAAAATTATGATTGAAACCAATTAATTTAAGGGTTTAATTTTTTTTGTTTAATTAGTTATTAATTGGACATTAAAATTGAATTTTTCCAAGTCCAATGTCAAAGAAAAAATAAACGGTTTTCTTTGAAACAATTTTCTATAAAAGCTGTCAAAAAATTTTTATGGAAAAAAAAAATAGCTTATTTCAATGAAGTATTTTTTTATTAACACTAAAAAGACCAAGGGATTTTTTCAACCCTTTTTGATACTTCCTTTGCTCTTTACTCGGTATATTTAATAATTTTTGACAATTTATTTCAAAATTTGAAAATCTTATAATTAATTCATTTTTCATTGAAAACAATTAAATTTTTCTTTAAAAAATTATTAATAAAATTATATTAAATTAATTGTATTAAGGCCTAAGAGGGTTTTTTGAATCCACAAGAGATATGCCTTTTTATGTAAAATGAATTGAAGACTAAGGTTACATTAAATTTGAAAATCTACTTGAATTAAATATTTCCATACAAGTTTAAATAAAAGCTGTTTAATTAAAGACCAAATAAAATGACAGAATTTTTCCGATCTATCTTGTGCTGAATTCAAATCTGTTTTTTTTTTAATTTTTCTAAATTCTCAAAATATCAAATTTATAAAAAAAATCTAAAAATTCAAATTTTGCTGTAAAAAAAGGGATTTTGATTGAATAAATTAAAAAATCACCTACCAAAAAAATTGATAAATTTTCGAATACACTGAAAACAAGACTTGGACGTATCAGGTTGACCCTGCTGAGCACCTTGTAGCAAAGTAAAATAAATTTTGTATATGTCGTTTGTTTGCTGCATGGCAATTATGTCCATCAAATCGTTGTTAACAACATTAAGCAAAAATTGAAAGTAAGATTTGTACATGAACTGAATGTCCAAGACTAGCTGGGTGTCGGGCGTAATTTCACTATTTTCGTCCTGAACCAAATATGTCTGAACATGCGGCAAAATCGACTGAATGTTCAATGGCTGCTGCAGGTTGTACTGTTGTATTTGGTTCGTGGAAATTCTCAATATTTGCGAGGCTATCTGAGTTGGCAGCGAGTTCACAAAATTCATCACCGCATTTGTCAACTGCATCAATATACTCTGCATGAACGGCACAATCTGCTGCTTGTATTTGATCATCACCTGATTCAGCAAAGGCATCAAGTCGTGCAGGTCTTTGGGCTCATTGCTCTGCTTTAAAAAGTGTTCGATGCTAACTGGCACATACTCGAACACTTCGTTGTCAATGCAAATTATCATTCTGTGCAGAAATTGTCTCACGCCTGCATGTATCAGGCTCTTGTGGCTGTTTACGCTGATGGCCTGGATGAAAATTCTCAAAATTTCCAAGAAAATGTCCGTGCAGTCGCAGTCTTTGACTTTGATTGCGTTGGAAAAGCCTTTGGACACCCTGGTGGCGATGGACATCGCCATGTTCAGACTGTTGGCAAATATGAGCTTCAATTTTTGGTCACTGGTCTCCACATATTTGTTTATCAGCAACATAAATGAGCCTATGATGGGAGAGAGTAGATTTTTCATGAGCTGGGCCTTCATTTTTGGTTCAAGCTGCGAGGTTACAATCAACAAGCTAACTGTTTCGTACAAGAACAACTGTTCGTCTGATGACCTCAGCTTTTGTTCCTGTTCCAATATTGGTATAGGTGTGTTTGGTGGAGACTGCAAAGGAGACCAAATGACAATCAGGTCTTGGATGGCATTTAGAATTTTTTCAACAAAATTTCCCAAATAGTTGCGCAGGTCCTTGGTAAAGCGTGAGAACAGATAGGAAACGCGACTTCTGAGTTTGGGGTCTGTGCTGTGCAGGCCGTGCATGCCGATAAAATGATCGATGGCAGTTTCGACCAAGTGGGGATACAAATGAAAAAATCTGTGATAGCGAGCCAATATTTCGAAGTACTGGAGCTTGACAATGCGGTGCGGATTCTCAACCAAATTTGAGGTAATTGCAGCTTGGAGCATTTCACACAAAAGGTCGCTTTTGCTGCTGCGTGGATTAAAGTGGTTTCCCTGAGAGCAAGGAATTGCTTCGCTTAGATTGTACAATAGATAAAGAACGTTTTCAATGTCTATGAAAGTTTGCATTCGCCAGTTGTTCGCACTCTCCAATACCAAGTTTTTCACTGTGGTCAGAACAAAATCGTTATCTAGTTGACTAATGCTGTCGAATACTAGTTTTATGTTTTTACGAAATTCTAAAAACATAGCCTCATCTTCGCCCTTCAAGAAAAAATTAGGTACACTTAAAAAGCTCATTTGATCAGTCCATCACTAAGCTTGTTATATATTTTTTTTTTATTGAGAAAATTTTTCAAAGAGAAGCTTATTTAAATAAAAAACTTTTATTTAGTTTTTTAAAAATTCTAGAGGTACCCAGGGCCTTTATTTCTTTTTTTTGGCTAAAATAATGGATGCTCAAAAAAGAATGTTTAAAAGTTTGACAAGTAAAAAAATAAAATTTTTTTGATAATGAAATTTTTATAAAATCATTTGTAATATATATTTTTATTTAATATTTTTAAAATATCCGTGAAGTTAATTTTGGTCTGTAAGGATACGTAGTTTTAAATTAAATTGATTTAATTTTATTAAAATACAAAATGTTCCAAAATGCTTATGGCCAATTAACATGTGTTTTTAGATTAAAAAGAAAAGAAAAAAGCATTATCTTTCTAAATATTAAATGAATTTTTCAAGTAATTAAAGATTTTTTTGTTCAAAGAAAATTTTTTTTGCTGATAATAAAAAAATTTTTTCATCATCTATCTATCAAAAGTTTTTTATAATTTCTTAAATTTAATAGTTATTTTGAAATTAAAAAACAAAATTATTTTACTTTTTATCGTTATAATCTTAAAATTTTTTTAAGTTAATAAAATCAACACTTTTGAGAAAATAATTTTAGATTTTAAAGTAATCACAAATTGTTTTTTTAGTTTAAAATAAGAATTTTGTCAGAAAAAAAAAACAGTCAGAGATTCATACGTTAAATGTGAAAAATACGGATATAGACTCTATATTTAGACTATAATTAGCAAAAAGGAACTTATAGTTACACTTAAATTTGAAATGAGAATTAGAAAATGATGAGTAAGATTTTCAATTACTTTTTATATTTAATTTAATTTTCAAAATAGTTTTAGTTATTTTAAATAATTTATCAATAAAAAATTTAGAGTTAATCTCTAGATCCAGTGTTCTTATTTTTAACTAGATAAAAAAATTAGAGTAATTTTGCCGAACAGGGATTCGTGGTGTTGACCAGTCTCAAATTTAAAGTTTTTTTCAACGATATTTAAAAACTCTTTTTATTTACTGTTTTAACTATAATTAATAAAAATTTAGTTAAAATTATTTTTTCAGAATTTTTTTTTTTAATTTTTAATTTTTTGTCTCTTTTTGTTCTAACGAAATTTTAATCTAATTAACAGATATAATGGTAAATCAGAAATTAGGTAATAAAAAATTTATCAATTAAAAATACAATCTTTCAATCAATATAAATCAAGAGCGTAAATTTAGCTATTATCTCCACAAGAATGTATTTAAAAAAAAGAAAATTTTTTTTTTTAGAGAAAAATTTAATCTATGTCACAATGAACTGATCAGCTTTCGGAATTAAAACAAAATAGATAATTTTTCATAAAAAATTAAAAATAAAAAAAATCTTACTTCATTATCAAAATTGAAAGAAGGATCATATTTGGTTTTATTGATTACAATACCAAGCATACTCTAGATAATAAAAATTAATGAAAAAAAATAAAAATATTTAAATTCAAATTTTTACTTCTATGTTTGCTTGCTGCTCTCTGGTTTGAATTTTATTAACTTTTAAGATGCTTATGTAATTCATACAATATTCGGAAACACATTCGGATATATCATCGTCCGAGTGATTCATAAGTCGAAGAGCAAAAGGAATTTTATTTTCGATACTTTGAAAAAATTGTGAACCTAATTCAGGCTCTTTTTTGTACATTTTTTGCCATCCCATGAACAAATTCGAACCAATTGTGTTCAACAATTTGCCAAATTGGAGCAAATAGTCACAGTTATCCTCGTCATTATTGTGTAGCGAGATTTGATGCTCAAGCATTAGTGCATTTTGGTGTATCACATTTGTCCATAGATAATCAATTAATTTTAATTTAGCACCAAAATCCATGCCTTTGTCAATTATTTCTTCCAGACATCCACATGCCGTTTCGCGCAAATCCGAATTTTTCAAGGCATAGGAAAAAAATTCCAAAAACCGAGAGTTGACAATCAAGTTTATTTCTATCCAAGAAATGTAGGCGCCAATTACCTCCAAAGTCTGGCAAGTTATCTCAGGATTTTTGGTCGAATGCTCTTTGAGCAAAAGAAACCAGGATTCAACAAGCTCATTAACGCAATGTTTGCGAATCGAATCTTTGTAATAGGTGATCAAGTTAAGCTCTTCAGGGGTATGGGGTATTTCGCGATCTACTATTTCCGAGTGTATGGCCATCAAGCATTTGAGATAAAAATCGGCATTTCCAATGCTCCACTGGCATGTTACCATTAAATCGTTGAAAAAATTTTGCCATCGATTCGGAAAGTCGATTAGAGACACAAGTGCAAAAAGTTGGGCAGCTTTTTTGTTAAGAAAATTTTTTTCATTTGCCTTTCGATTAAGTTGACTATGCAGCCAATATGACATGAATTTTTTCACTAGATCTTGATCAGTTTGAGGTACAGTGTTGCTTTTATAGCGAGTCTTCAGAAAGTTTTCTATTACTTGCATGCAAAAAAATTTTGTTTGATCATTCCTTAAAATTAATGATCAATTTAATTATGATGTGTCAATCAGATTTTTTTGTGGGCATAAATTTTTAATTTTTTTTTTAATTTTTAAAATAAAATTTCAAAAAATTATGAATTTAAATTTTTTTTAGATAAAAAATAGGTATGTATAAAAGATAACATTCTTAAATCTATTAAAGGGTAAATTTAACATTGTTTTTTCCTATCTAAATTAACTTTTTAAAATAATTCAAAACAATAAAAATTATTGAAATTTAGCGATCGGATCTATTCCAAAATATTAAAATAATACTGGTCATTTAAGACTCTTAATAAATTAAAACTCGTGACGATTCTGCTTTTTTTTATGATTGGACTTAATTGTTCTGTTCTGTGGTCAGATTCAGGTTCAGGTTTAATATTGATTCAGGTCAGGTCAGGTGGTCAGATTGGTAAATAAATACGGAGCGTGTTATTTTTAAATGGAATTTTTTTTTTAAATACTTCGTTTCTTGATTGAAAAAATTAAAAGATAGCCATTTTAAATAAACCTTTTTTAATAAAAATTAAAGTGTTAATGAAGGAAATAATTTTACAAAGTTCCTAAAAGTAATTGTAATGGCTTTAAATAAAAATTTAAAAACTTTTTTTAAAATATTTTCCTCTCTTGATTCCTGTAAATCGTTTCTGATTTTAAACTGTATCTCTTATCTAAATCAGTGAGCGTAAAGTATAATTAAAATGATACTCGAAGATCAAGAAATAAGAAGTTTAAATTCTAAACCAGATAATAAAATGAATAAATATTTTCGTCAAAAACTTTATATTAGTTTTTTCCTATGCTTGGAGCAATCATCATAAAACCGGAATCAAAAATCCGTAAAAGGAAAATTAAAACACCAATTTTAACTTTTTTTTTTTAAGTACAGATTTAAAGTAATAAAATAAAAAAATGTTTCATCTGATAAATGACTGAGTAATTATTAACCAATATTTGATCACATAAATTTTATTTTACTAAAAAAAATCCAAGCTAATTATTCTAAATTTATTAGAAAATATTTTTAATTTTAAAACAAGGAGACCTTATGATTATAATTTAAGAATGGAGACAATTTGATAAAATATGGTCTATGATTATTTTAGAATTTAATATTGATAATCAAAATTTTAAGAAAAAATTTTAATATTTTCCTAAAAATTCATAATATATTTTTAATTTTATTTTTTCTCTGTGTTTAAATTTTAAAATTAGATAATAATCAAAAATTTAAAACAAAATACGAATAAATTATTCAAATAATGGAAAATTTTGGTATCAATATGCTCAAATTTTAACTTACAATCCATCATCAGATAAAAGAAACTCTACACACTCTTTCCATCCACTTTCAGATTCCTTTAAACGCTCAAATTCGTGGATTAACTAAAAAAATAATCAAATTTTTTATTCATTTTTAAAGATTGCCACAGTCATACTTTTTGTTGGTCACTGTTTGGTAAAATGGCAGTTGGGTTGGATAACAAATGTATTATTTCTAAAAATTGTCTCATTATTTTCGAATTTTTCGTAAATATTTTTTACGAATATAAATATTACAGTAGATAGCTAATTAGTTCATCTAAATGAGTACATTTTCTCCTGAAATAGCTGTTCAATTTTTGCAATAAAGCTTGGAAATAATTACGAAATAAAGCGAAAGAATTTGAGTATTAAAAAAAAGAAAAAAAAGCAAGTTATTTGGTATATCATTTAAAACGTGTCTTAAGCATAAAATAAAAACAAAATGAATAATTTTACTTTAGTTAATTTTTTATTTAGATTTGCATTTTGCATTTGATTTTGCAGTTCAAATGAATCGTGTAAGTGCCACTATATTAATAGAAAAAAATTGCAAGCAAATGATGCCAAAAAAGAATTTCAAAAATAAGAGTATAATAAAATTTTATAAACAGATAAAAATAGTTTTAGTTGACCCAAATATGTAAGATTGATTAAACTTGAAGATAAGTTTAGTTTAAAAACTAGTTTTATTTATAGACACATGATTTTGAAAAATTTGCTATTTAAACAAGGCTCAACTATTTTTGCATCTAAAATCATTCAACTCTAAGTTAAGTACCCCAAGATTGTCTTTGAATCTGAATCAAAGATACTTATCTTTCCTGATTAAATTTGAGTATTGTTTGAACAGTTTTTTGCTTATAAATTATAAAATTACTAGTTAATGCTAGTGATTAAATATTCGACATTTCGAATTCAAAAGATAATTAACCCAACTTTTTTTTAGAATCATCATTTGCATGCTTGTAAAATAAAACATTAGTTTTTGACTTTACATTAAAAGGAAATGTATTTAAATATAAGCAAATGTGAATTTAGTTTGGACTAGATAAATTTTTATATAAATTATTATTTTAAATTATTTCGAATTGCAAAAAAGGTAAAGCTATGAAAATTTTCAGATTCCTAATACTTAACAGAATAGAGTATTTTTGTAATAAAATTAATTATTGGCCGCATATTAATGATTCATTTATTTTGATTAAAAGTCATTAGAAAAATGACAATTAAATGTATTAATCGTCATCTAAAAGTATTAGTTGTCATTTTCAAAATTAAGTCACAATTATTAACATTACATAGAACTAAAAAGTATTAAAGAATTTTTTTTTAATCAAATAGAACTTATTAATTGTCAATGAGAATAATTAACCGGCATAAATTTTGATTAATTGTATCTTGAAAAAATTTAATTTAGAAAATATTTTTATCAATTAATGTTTAATAATGTCCTAGAATTAAAAAGTTCAAAGAGAGAAAAGTCATAGAGTGAAGAATTTTTGGATTCTTTTCCAACTAAAGCATGCCACATTAATTTAGGAAATATAAGAGGAGTAAGGTAACTGAAAAAAACAATCAACAGAAAAAAATAAAAGTAAAAATTAATTGATTTTTTTATTTTGAAAATTATTATATAATATATTTCTTATTTTTTTAACTGATAAAATTTATTTATTAATTGATTATTTTTTCCTAAATTTTTTTTTGTGCGATGCATTAAATGACTTTTAACTAAATTTTGTGACAACTAATACTTTTAATTTACGAATAATACATTAAATTGACTTTTATTTTAATTGACGATTTAATATTTTTTTTAAATAACGTTTAATCAAAATAAATGACGCTTTAATATTAACTCTTAATTATTTTAAGCATATTTCAAAATATTTTATCTTAAAAGTTAAAAATTATTAAAAGTTTTTAAAATTGAATGAAATGATTAAAAAATTTAATTTAGTTCAAATAAAATTTTTTGATTTAATATTTTTATTTTAAATTTATTCTTCCAAAATTTTATGCTGTTTTATCTAAATAACATTGACAAGATCCCAGAATATGACCAGTCGCACCGAAATCTAACACTCACTATGCAATTAGGAAAATTTTAAAAAATTATCCTTCTTGGATAGAAATCTTGACCATTTTTACCTTGGTCCAGACTAACTATTTCTACTCGTTTTTTCAAGATAATGGATTATATCTTTATTGATTGATATTTCCATATTTTGGAAAAATTCACCAATTTCTTATTTAAATTCTTTCTCGTCTTAAAATTTTCTAATAATTTTCAACATGGTCAAATTCATCCAAGAATTCTGAACCATTACCAGGTGTTTTAAATTTACTAAAATCATAGTTTCCTGTCCGTGAGCTTCAAAAATCAATGAACCCAGTAAAGGGAAAAATTTCAAAAAGATGTCAATTATTTTTTAAAGCAAAAAGTTATAAAACTTTTAATTGAACTTGATCATTCATCCTGAATTTTAATTACTTTATGTACCTAATGCCATTTAATCTCATATAGTTGTGATCTTTTATTGATTTTTAAATTAAAATCATTTCAGACTATCTCAAATGGTGTTTTTTTTTTGGTTATCATAAAGTGAACATAAAGTTAACTTTTTTTGAATAAGGATACATACCATTTCATGCCTGACCTTTAGCACAGATTCTTTTTTAGGCATTTAATTTTCAATTAATTTTATAATTAAGGTTTTAAAATGAAAA
Organism: Brachionus paranguensis; assembly: GCA_016802215.1. NCBI lineage: Eukaryota > Metazoa > Rotifera > Eurotatoria > Ploima > Brachionidae > Brachionus > Brachionus paranguensis. The sequence goes on along the minus strand of JAESIX010000024.1, from coordinate 48,036 downwards.
CTCAGGACTTTGAAAGAATAACATCGGAACAAAGTGATCATTTAAAAAAATTCTTTCTCTAAAAATATTTACTGTTTTGTATCAAAAATTGTTAGTGTAAATTATAAATTAAAAAAATCAAAAAAAAATTCAAGGTTTTAATGTCGGACTAAAAAAAAGAATAAAAAATAATTAATAATTTTTATTATAAAAAAAGATCGGGATTAAAAACTTAAATTTTTAAACTAAGTTAACAAAATAATGATTAAAAGCATATAAAATAAAATAAAATATTTAAATATTTGAATATTTTTATTCTCTTACTTTCAGCATTTTCAGCCGAGCATATCCCTCACCCAAAATTTCAAAAAGTAAAGTTAAAAGATTCCATTTTACCTTAAATTAAAAAAAGGGATTGTTAGATCAAGAATAAAATTCCCTAAAGTTTTGTCATTACATTATGAAAGAAGCATTTTTGTTTTAAACATGCAACATTTCAAATTTATGCAACTTTAAATTCTAAAAAATACTTTTCATTTAAGAAAAAAATTGATACTCAAATGACTGATGTTGATGAAATTGATTTGAAACTAAAAAAATATAGCTTAGATACAAAAGACTTGCTAAAATTTAAAGTGAGTATAAAAAAATATTTGCTTAACAAAAACTTATTTTTTTAAAAATTTAATTTAGAAAATAATTGAAATCGATTCGGTAAAAGTTGATTTAATTTGCATTGATTATTCAGATAAATTATTTATATCTGTATCAACAAACGATATTTTTGGATCAGTGGTAAATATATTAATTTTAATTATTTATCAATAATTAATTTAAATTTAATTAAGTTTTTTGCAAAATCAGATAAAATTTCCAATTTAGAGGAAAGAATTTATAATATAAGACAATTATTTGGCCAAGCTGAAACTTCTTTGGAAGTTTTTATCAGAAGTTTAGTTCAAAAATTGAACCAAAAGTTCTCAATTCAAAAATCGTTGTTGGTTAGCATTGGTGTCAAGAAAGATCAAATCGAAAAGTTAAGTTTGTTGAAAGCTATTGAGAAAAAAATTTTAGAATCATTTCAAGAATAAAATTATGAACGGACAGTCCAAATTTGTGAGACATTTTCTTCCTTTTTGCTTAATGGTTGTGGGTGGCTTTGTTGGTCTTGCTCAATTCCGAAAACTCAATTATCAATATAAACGAAATGACGCTGTTGTTTATAAAGAACAATTAAGTAATTTGGGTCTTGATGAAGGAGATTATCAAATGTTAACTGCCACTTCCTTAAAAAAGGAATATGAAAAAGTTATGGATAAAATTGATATTGACCATTGGGATAATATTCGTGGTCCACGACCGTGGGAAAATTCCAAAGAAGTTCAAGAAAAATTAAGAAAAAAGAATAAGAAAATCGATGAATAATTTTTATTTTATGTTTAATGAAAAAAAAATAAATTTAAAAAGTTTTAATGTCCATTATTTATTTATTAATAAAAATTAAATTTAAGCTTTTTTGGTATTTTTTTAATTTAGTTAAGTATCATATTTAAAAACAAAAGCATTGAACAAAACTTTTTTCCTAAATTCAATTATTTAATTCAGGTTATTTCAGTTTTAGAGTTGGTTTTGAGAATTTTAATTAATAAAAAAATTAGTTAAAGAATAAGAATAAAATTTTAATTTATTTGAGCAACAAGTATGAAAATATTTTTTTCAAAAACTCAAAAGAATTTTAATTTTTGGTTTTAAGGGACTTAAATTGTGATCTAATTATTTTCTAATTATGATGATCCAAAGTGAAAAAATATACCTCCTTATTTGTATTCATTTTGTTCACCAAACTATTTATCAATCTTCATTATGAATACATATTAAATTCTGAAATAAATCTATCAAGATAAATAATAGTCATGGTTTGTAATAATCAAAAAAGTTTATTAAAAATTAGAAAATTAACTGACTGTTTAGAAAGGGTATAATTTATGGTCTTGAACCATATACTATTTTACTTTACTTCCCTTATTAAGATCATCTAATTTAACTAACACGATCTCTAAACAGGCGGAACGCCGAGAATAAACTAAAAAAGTAAAGTGGTAATACATTCAAACAAAGGACAAAAAGGAGACAGTTAGAACGAAACATTTAAAAAGATAAAAAACCTATAATGAAATGAATTTCACTTTATCAAAACTGAATAATTCAATGACCGTTGAGTATTTTCACTTCCGGTCAAAAGCATCTTGTAGAGCTCTTTGAGATCTTGAATTTGAGTACCTTATCATTACGGTAGCTTAATTATTGACCAAATTGCAAGAACGTGAAGTTTTTGAATTTGGCCAAAATTAACTTGTTTTCAAGTCGCATAACTTTGCGAATTTTGAAGCTTTTTTCGATCTGTAAAAGCCAAAGTCAAGCTTAATTAATGAACTATCCATAGAGTCCTCGGGTGACCGGGTCCTCAAAAAATCCAGGTCACCAGATCGTTTTGAAAAAAGCCGAAAAATGCGTTTTTTTCATTTTTTCAAACTTGAATAAATCAGTGACCGTTGAGTATTTTCACTTCCGGTCAAAAGCATCTTGTAGAGCTCTTTGAGATCTTGAATTTGAGTACCTTATCATTACGGTAGCTTAATTATTGACCAAATTGCAAGAACGTGAAGTTTTTGAATTTGGCCAAAATTAACTTGTTTTCAAGTCGCATAACTTTGCGAATTTTGAAGCTTTTTTCGATCTGTAAAAGCCAAAGTCAAGCTTAATTAATGAACTATCCATAGAGTCCTCGGGTGACCGGGTCCTCAAAAAATCCAGGTCACCAGATCGTTTTGAAAAAAGCCGAAAAATGCGTTTTTTTCACTTTTTCAAACTTGAATAAATCAGTGACCGTTGAGTATTTTCACTTCCGGTCAAAAGCATCTTGTAGAGCTCTTTGAGATCTTGAATTTGAGTACCTTATCATTACGGTAGCTTAATTATTGACCAAATTGCAAGAACGTGAAGTTTTTGAATTTGGCCAAAATTAACTTGTTTTCAAGTCGCATAACTTTGCGAATTTTGAAGCTTTTTTCGATCTGTAAAAGCCAAAGTCAAGCTTAATTAATGAACTATCCATAGAGTCCTCGGGTGACCGGGTCCTCAAAAAATCCAGGTCACCAGATCGTTTTGAAAAAAGCCGAAAAATGCGTTTTTTTCACTTTTTCAAACTTGAATAAATCAGTGACCGTTGAGTATTTTCACTTCCGGTCAAAAGCATCTTGTAGAGCTCTTTGAGATCTTGAATTTGAGTACCTTATCATTACGGTAGCTTAATTATTGACCAAATTGCAAGAACGTGAAGTTTTTGAATTTGGCCAAAATTAACTTGTTTTCAAGTCGCATAACTTTGCGAATTTTGAAGCTTTTTTCGATCTGTAAAAGCCAAAGTCAAGCTTAATTAATGAACTATCCATAGAGTCCTCGGGTGACCGGGTCCTCAAAAAATCCAGGTCACCAGATCGTTTTGAAAAAAGCCGAAAAATGCGTTTTTTTCACTTTTTCAAACTTGAATAAATCAGTGACCGTTGAGTATTTTCACTTCCGGTCAAAAGCATCTTGTAGAGCTCTTTGAGATCTTGAATTTGAGTACCTTATCATTACGGTAGCTTAATTATTGACCAAATTGCAAGAACGTGAAGTTTTTGAATTTGGCCAAAATTAACTTGTTTTCAAGTCGCATAACTTTGCGAATTTTGAAGCTTTTTTCGATCTGTAAAAGCCAAAGTCAAGCTTAATTAATGAACTATCCATAGAGTCCTCGGGTGACCGGGTCCTCAAAAAATCCAGGTCACCAGATCGTTTTGAAAAAAGCCGAAAAATGCGTTTTTTTCACTTTTTCAAACTTGAATAAATCAGTGACCGTTGAGTATTTTCACTTCCGGTCAAAAGCATCTTGTAGAGCTCTTTGAGATCTTGAATTTGAGTACCTTATCATTACGGTAGCTTAATTATTGACCAAATTGCAAGAACGTGAAGTTTTTGAATTTGGCCAAAATTAACTTGTTTTCAAGTCGCATAACTTTGCGAATTTTGAAGCTTTTTTCGATCTGTAAAAGCCAAAGTCAAGCTTAATTAATGAACTATCCATAGAGTCCTCGGGTGACCGGGTCCTCAAAAAATCCAGGTCACCAGATCGTTTTGAAAAAAGCCGAAAAATGCGTTTTTTTCACTTTTTCAAACTTGAATAAATCAGTGACCGTTGAGTATTTTCACTTCCGGTCAAAAGCATCTTGTAGAGCTCTTTGAGATCTTGAATTTGAGTACCTTATCATTACGGTAGCTTAATTATTGACCAAATTGCAAGAACGTGAAGTTTTTGAATTTGGCCAAAATTAACTTGTTTTCAAGTCGCATAACTTTGCGAATTTTGAAGCTTTTTTCGATCTGTAAAAGCCAAAGTCAAGCTTAATTAATGAACTATCCATAGAGTCCTCGGGTGACCGGGTCCTCAAAAAATCCAGGTCACCAGATCGTTTTGAAAAAAGCCGAAAAATGCGTTTTTTTCACTTTTTCAAACTTGAATAAATCAGTGACCGTTGAGTATTTTCACTTCCGGTCAAAAGCATCTTGTAGAGCTCTTTGAGATCTTGAATTTGAGTACCTTATCATTACGGTAGCTTAATTATTGACCAAATTGCAAGAACGTGAAGTTTTTGAATTTGGCCAAAATTAACTTGTTTTCAAGTCGCATAACTTTGCGAATTTTGAAGCTTTTTTCGATCTGTAAAAGCCAAAGTCAAGCTTAATTAATGAACTATCCATAGAGTCCTCGGGTGACCGGGTCCTCAAAAAATCCAGGTCACCAGATCGTTTTGAAAAAAGCCGAAAAATGCGTTTTTTTCACTTTTTCAAACTTGAATAAATCAGTGACCGTTGAGTATTTTCACTTCCGGTCAAAAGCATCTTGTAGAGCTCTTTGAGATCTTGAATTTGAGTACCTTATCATTACGGTAGCTTAATTATTGACCAAATTGCAAGAACGTGAAGTTTTTGAATTTGGCCAAAATTAACTTGTTTTCAAGTCGCATAACTTTGCGAATTTTGAAGCTTTTTTCGATCTGTAAAAGCCAAAGTCAAGCTTAATTAATGAACTATCCATAGAGTCCTCGGGTGACCGGGTCCTCAAAAAATCCAGGTCACCAGATCGTTTTGAAAAAAGCCGAAAAATGCGTTTTTTTCACTTTTTCAAACTTGAATAAATCAGTGACCGTTGAGTATTTTCACTTCCGGTCAAAAGCATCTTGTAGAGCTCTTTGAGATCTTGAATTTGAGTACCTTATCATTACGGTAGCTTAATTATTGACCAAATTGCAAGAACGTGAAGTTTTTGAATTTGGCCAAAATTAACTTGTTTTCAAGTCGCATAACTTTGCGAATTTTGAAGCTTTTTTCGATCTGTAAAAGCCAAAGTCAAGCTTAATTAATGAACTATCCATAGAGTCCTCGGGTGACCGGGTCCTCAAAAAATCCAGGTCACCAGATCGTTTTGAAAAAAGCCGAAAAATGCGTTTTTTTCACTTTTTCAAACTTGAATAAATCAGTGACCGTTGAGTATTTTCACTTCCGGTCAAAAGCATCTTGTAGAGCTCTTTGAGATCTTGAATTTGAGTACCTTATCATTACGGTAGCTTAATTATTGACCAAATTGCAAGAACGTGAAGTTTTTGAATTTGGCCAAAATTAACTTGTTTTCAAGTCGCATAACTTTGCGAATTTTGAAGCTTTTTTCGATCTGTAAAAGCCAAAGTCAAGCTTAATTAATGAACTATCCATAGAGTCCTCGGGTGACCGGGTCCTCAAAAAATCCAGGTCACCAGATCGTTTTGAAAAAAGCCGAAAAATGCGTTTTTTTCACTTTTTCAAACTTGAATAAATCAGTGACCGTTGAGTATTTTCACTTCCGGTCAAAAGCATCTTGTAGAGCTCTTTGAGATCTTGAATTTGAGTACCTTATCATTACGGTAGCTTAATTATTGACCAAATTGCAAGAACGTGAAGTTTTTGAATTTGGCCAAAATTAACTTGTTTTCAAGTCGCATAACTTTGCGAATTTTGAAGCTTTTTTCGATCTGTAAAAGCCAAAGTCAAGCTTAATTAATGAACTATCCATAGAGTCCTCGGGTGACCGGGTCCTCAAAAAATCCAGGTCACCAGATCGTTTTGAAAAAAGCCGAAAAATGCGTTTTTTTCACTTTTTCAAACTTGAATAAATCAGTGACCGTTGAGTATTTTCACTTCCGGTCAAAAGCATCTTGTAGAGCTCTTTGAGATCTTGAATTTGAGTACCTTATCATTACGGTAGCTTAATTATTGACCAAATTGCAAGAACGTGAAGTTTTTGAATTTGGCCAAAATTAACTTGTTTTCAAGTCGCATAACTTTGCGAATTTTGAAGCTTTTTTCGATCTGTAAAAGCCAAAGTCAAGCTTAATTAATGAACTATCCATAGAGTCCTCGGGTGACCGGGTCCTCAAAAAATCCAGGTCACCAGATCGTTTTGAAAAAAGCCGAAAAATGCGTTTTTTTCACTTTTTCAAACTTGAATAAATCAGTGACCGTTGAGTATTTTCACTTCCGGTCAAAAGCATCTTGTAGAGCTCTTTGAGATCTTGAATTTGAGTACCTTATCATTACGGTAGCTTAATTATTGACCAAATTGCAAGAACGTGAAGTTTTTGAATTTGGCCAAAATTAACTTGTTTTCAAGTCGCATAACTTTGCGAATTTTGAAGCTTTTTTCGATCTGTAAAAGCCAAAGTCAAGCTTAATTAATGAACTATCCATAGAGTCCTCGGGTGACCGGGTCCTCAAAAAATCCAGGTCACCAGATCGTTTTGAAAAAAGCCGAAAAATGCGTTTTTTTCACTTTTTCAAACTTGAATAAATCAGTGACCGTTGAGTATTTTAACTTCCGGTCAAAAGCATCTTGTAGAGCTCTTTGAGATCTTGAATTTGAGTACCTTATCATTACGGTAGCTTAATTATTGACCAAATTGCAAGAACGTGAAGTTTTTGAATTTGGCCAAAATTAACTTGTTTTCAAGTCGCATAACTTTGCGAATTTTGAAGCTTTTTTCGATCTGTAAAAGCCAAAGTCAAGCTTAATTAATGAACTATCCATAGAGTCCTCGGGTGACCGGGTCCTCAAAAAATCCAGGTCACCAGATCGTTTTGAAAAAAGCCGAAAAATGCGTTTTTTTCACTTTTTCAAACTTGAATAAATCAGTGACCGTTGAGTATTTTCACTTCCGGTCAAAAGCATCTTGTAGAGCTCTTTGAGATCTTGAATTTGAGTACCTTATCATTACGGTAGCTTAATTATTGACCAAATTGCAAGAACGTGAAGTTTTTGAATTTGGCCAAAATTAACTTGTTTTCAAGTCGCATAACTTTGCGAATTTTGAAGCTTTTTTCGATCTGTAAAAGCCAAAGTCAAGCTTAATTAATGAACTATCCATAGAGTCCTCGGGTGACCGGGTCCTCAAAAAATCCAGGTCACCAGATCGTTTTGAAAAAAGCCGAAAAATGCGTTTTTTTCACTTTTTCAAACTTGAATAAATCAGTGACCGTTGAGTATTTTCACTTCCGGTCAAAAGCATCTTGTAGAGCTCTTTGAGATCTTGAATTTGAGTACCTTATCATTACGGTAGCTTAATTATTGACCAAATTGCAAGAACGTGAAGTTTTTGAATTTGGCCAAAATTAACTTGTTTTCAAGTCGCATAACTTTGCGAATTTTGAAGCTTTTTTCGATCTGTAAAAGCCAAAGTCAAGCTTAATTAATGAACTATCCATAGAGTCCTCGGGTGACCGGGTCCTCAAAAAATCCAGGTCACCAGATCGTTTTGAAAAAAGCCGAAAAATGCGTTTTTTTCACTTTTTCAAACTTGAATAAATCAGTGACCGTTGAGTATTTTCACTTCCGGTCAAAAGCATCTTGTAGAGCTCTTTGAGATCTTGAATTTGAGTACCTTATCATTACGGTAGCTTAATTATTGACCAAATTGCAAGAACGTGAAGTTTTTGAATTTGGCCAAAATTAACTTGTTTTCAAGTCGCATAACTTTGCGAATTTTGAAGCTTTTTTCGATCTGTAAAAGCCAAAGTCAAGCTTAATTAATGAACTATCCATAGAGTCCTCGGGTGACCGGGTCCTCAAAAAATCCAGGTCACCAGATCGTTTTGAAAAAAGCCGAAAAATGCGTTTTTTTCACTTTTTCAAACTTGAATAAATCAGTGACCGTTGAGTATTTTCACTTCCGGTCAAAAGCATCTTGTAGAGCTCTTTGAGATCTTGAATTTGAGTACCTTATCATTACGGTAGCTTAATTATTGACCAAATTGCAAGAACGTGAAGTTTTTGAATTTGGCCAAAATTAACTTGTTTTCAAGTCGCATAACTTTGCGAATTTTGAAGCTTTTTTCGATCTGTAAAAGCCAAAGTCAAGCTTAATTAATGAACTATCCATAGAGTCCTCGGGTGACCGGGTCCTCAAAAAATCCAGGTCACCAGATCGTTTTGAAAAAAGCCGAAAAATGCGTTTTTTTCACTTTTTCAAACTTGAATAAATCAGTGACCGTTGAGTATTTTCACTTCCGGTCAAAAGCATCTTGTAGAGCTCTTTGAGATCTTGAATTTGAGTACCTTATCATTACGGTAGCTTAATTATTGACCAAATTGCAAGAACGTGAAGTTTTTGAATTTGGCCAAAATTAACTTGTTTTCAAGTCGCATAACTTTGCGAATTTTGAAGCTTTTTTCGATCTGTAAAAGCCAAAGTCAAGCTTAATTAATGAACTATCCATAGAGTCCTCGGGTGACCGGGTCCTCAAAAAATCCAGGTCACCAGATCGTTTTGAAAAAAGCCGAAAAATGCGTTTTTTTCACTTTTTCAAACTTGAATAAATCAGTGACCGTTGAGTATTTTCACTTCCGGTCAAAAGCATCTTGTAGAGCTCTTTGAGATCTTGAATTTGAGTACCTTATCATTACGGTAGCTTAATTATTGACCAAATTGCAAGAACGTGAAGTTTTTGAATTTGGCCAAAATTAACTTGTTTTCAAGTCGCATAACTTTGCGAATTTTGAAGCTTTTTTCGATCTGTAAAAGCCAAAGTCAAGCTTAATTAATGAACTATCCATAGAGTCCTCGGGTGACCGGGTCCTCAAAAAATCCAGGTCACCAGATCGTTTTGAAAAAAGCCGAAAAATGCGTTTTTTTCACTTTTTCAAACTTGAATAAATCAGTGACCGTTGAGTATTTTCACTTCCGGTCAAAAGCATCTTGTAGAGCTCTTTGAGATCTTGAATTTGAGTACCTTATCATTACGGTAGCTTAATTATTGACCAAATTGCAAGAACGTGAAGTTTTTGAATTTGGCCAAAATTAACTTGTTTTCAAGTCGCATAACTTTGCGAATTTTGAAGCTTTTTTCGATCTGTAAAAGCCAAAGTCAAGCTTAATTAATGAACTATCCATAGAGTCCTCGGGTGACCGGGTCCTCAAAAAATCCAGGTCACCAGATCGTTTTGAAAAAAGCCGAAAAATGCGTTTTTTTCACTTTTTCAAACTTGAATAAATCAGTGACCGTTGAGTATTTTCACTTCCGGTCAAAAGCATCTTGTAGAGCTCTTTGAGATCTTGAATTTGAGTACCTTATCATTACGGTAGCTTAATTATTGACCAAATTGCAAGAACGTGAAGTTTTTGAATTTGGCCAAAATTAACTTGTTTTCAAGTCGCATAACTTTGCGAATTTTGAAGCTTTTTTCGATCTGTAAAAGCCAAAGTCAAGCTTAATTAATGAACTATCCATAGAGTCCTCGGGTGACCGGGTCCTCAAAAAATCCAGGTCACCAGATCGTTTTGAAAAAAGCCGAAAAATGCGTTTTTTTCACTTTTTCAAACTTGAATAAATCAGTGACCGTTGAGTATTTTCACTTCCGGTCAAAAGCATCTTGTAGAGCTCTTTGAGATCTTGAATTTGAGTACCTTATCATTACGGTAGCTTAATTATTGACCAAATTGCAAGAACGTGAAGTTTTTGAATTTGGCCAAAATTAACTTGTTTTCAAGTCGCATAACTTTGCGAATTTTGAAGCTTTTTTCGATCTGTAAAAGCCAAAGTCAAGCTTAATTAATGAACTATCCATAGAGTCCTCGGGTGACCGGGTCCTCAAAAAATCCAGGTCACCAGATCGTTTTGAAAAAAGCCGAAAAATGCGTTTTTTTCACTTTTTCAAACTTGAATAAATCAGTGACCGTTGAGTATTTTCACTTCCGGTCAAAAGCATCTTGTAGAGCTCTTTGAGATCTTGAATTTGAGTACCTTATCATTACGGTAGCTTAATTATTGACCAAATTGCAAGAACGTGAAGTTTTTGAATTTGGCCAAAATTAACTTGTTTTCAAGTCGCATAACTTTGCGAATTTTGAAGCTTTTTTCGATCTGTAAAAGCCAAAGTCAAGCTTAATTAATGAACTATCCATAGAGTCCTCGGGTGACCGGGTCCTCAAAAAATCCAGGTCACCAGATCGTTTTGAAAAAAGCCGAAAAATGCGTTTTTTTCACTTTTTCAAACTTGAATAAATCAGTGACCGTTGAGTATTTTCACTTCCGGTCAAAAGCATCTTGTAGAGCTCTTTGAGATCTTGAATTTGAGTACCTTATCATTACGGTAGCTTAATTATTGACCAAATTGCAAGAACGTGAAGTTTTTGAATTTGGCCAAAATTAACTTGTTTTCAAGTCGCATAACTTTGCGAATTTTGAAGCTTTTTTCGATCTGTAAAAGCCAAAGTCAAGCTTAATTAATGAACTATCCATAGAGTCCTCGGGTGACCGGGTCCTCAAAAAATCCAGGTCACCAGATCGTTTTGAAAAAAGCCGAAAAATGCGTTTTTTTCACTTTTTCAAACTTGAATAAATCAGTGACCGTTGAGTATTTTCACTTCCGGTCAAAAGCATCTTGTAGAGCTCTTTGAGATCTTGAATTTGAGTACCTTATCATTACGGTAGCTTAATTATTGACCAAATTGCAAGAACGTGAAGTTTTTGAATTTGGCCAAAATTAACTTGTTTTCAAGTCGCATAACTTTGCGAATTTTGAAGCTTTTTTCGATCTGTAAAAGCCAAAGTCAAGCTTAATTAATGAACTATCCATAGAGTCCTCGGGTGACCGGGTCCTCAAAAAATCCAGGTCACCAGATCGTTTTGAAAAAAGCCGAAAAATGCGTTTTTTTCACTTTTTCAAACTTGAATAAATCAGTGACCGTTGAGTATTTTCACTTCCGGTCAAAAGCATCTTGTAGAGCTCTTTGAGATCTTGAATTTGAGTACCTTATCATTACGGTAGCTTAATTATTGACCAAATTGCAAGAACGTGAAGTTTTTGAATTTGGCCAAAATTAACTTGTTTTCAAGTCGCATAACTTTGCGAATTTTGAAGCTTTTTTCGATCTGTAAAAGCCAAAGTCAAGCTTAATTAATGAACTATCCATAGAGTCCTCGGGTGACCGGGTCCTCAAAAAATCCAGGTCACCAGATCGTTTTGAAAAAAGCCGAAAAATGCGTTTTTTTCACTTTTTCAAACTTGAATAAATCAGTGACCGTTGAGTATTTTCACTTCCGGTCAAAAGCATCTTGTAGAGCTCTTTGAGATCTTGAATTTGAGTACCTTATCATTACGGTAGCTTAATTATTGACCAAATTGCAAGAACGTGAAGTTTTTGAATTTGGCCAAAATTAACTTGTTTTCAAGTCGCATAACTTTGCGAATTTTGAAGCTTTTTTCGATCTGTAAAAGCCAAAGTCAAGCTTAATTAATGAACTATCCATAGAGTCCTCGGGTGACCGGGTCCTCAAAAAATCCAGGTCACCAGATCGTTTTGAAAAAAGCCGAAAAATGCGTTTTTTTCACTTTTTCAAACTTGAATAAATCAGTGACCGTTGAGTATTTTCACTTCCGGTCAAAAGCATCTTGTAGAGCTCTTTGAGATCTTGAATTTGAGTACCTTATCATTACGGTAGCTTAATTATTGACCAAATTGCAAGAACGTGAAGTTTTTGAATTTGGCCAAAATTAACTTGTTTTCAAGTCGCATAACTTTGCGAATTTTGAAGCTTTTTTCGATCTGTAAAAGCCAAAGTCAAGCTTAATTAATGAACTATCCATAGAGTCCTCGGGTGACCGGGTCCTCAAAAAATCCAGGTCACCAGATCGTTTTGAAAAAAGCCGAAAAATGCGTTTTTTTCACTTTTTCAAACTTGAATAAATCAGTGACCGTTGAGTATTTTCACTTCCGGTCAAAAGCATCTTGTAGAGCTCTTTGAGATCTTGAATTTGAGTACCTTATCATTACGGTAGCTTAATTATTGACCAAATTGCAAGAACGTGAAGTTTTTGAATTTGGCCAAAATTAACTTGTTTTCAAGTCGCATAACTTTGCGAATTTTGAAGCTTTTTTCGATCTGTAAAAGCCAAAGTCAAGCTTAATTAATGAACTATCCATAGAGTCCTCGGGTGACCGGGTCCTCAAAAAATCCAGGTCACCAGATCGTTTTGAAAAAAGCCGAAAAATGCGTTTTTTTCACTTTTTCAAACTTGAATAAATCAGTGACCGTTGAGTATTTTCACTTCCGGTCAAAAGCATCTTGTAGAGCTCTTTGAGATCTTGAATTTGAGTACCTTATCATTACGGTAGCTTAATTATTGACCAAATTGCAAGAACGTGAAGTTTTTGAATTTGGCCAAAATTAACTTGTTTTCAAGTCGCATAACTTTGCGAATTTTGAAGCTTTTTTCGATCTGTAAAAGCCAAAGTCAAGCTTAATTAATGAACTATCCATAGAGTCCTCGGGTGACCGGGTCCTCAAAAAATCCAGGTCACCAGATCGTTTTGAAAAAAGCCGAAAAATGCGTTTTTTTCACTTTTTCAAACTTGAATAAATCAGTGACCGTTGAGTATTTTCACTTCCGGTCAAAAGCATCTTGTAGAGCTCTTTGAGATCTTGAATTTGAGTACCTTATCATTACGGTAGCTTAATTATTGACCAAATTGCAAGAACGTGAAGTTTTTGAATTTGGCCAAAATTAACTTGTTTTCAAGTCGCATAACTTTGCGAATTTTGAAGCTTTTTTCGATCTGTAAAAGCCAAAGTCAAGCTTAATTAATGAACTATCCATAGAGTCCTCGGGTGACCGGGTCCTCAAAAAATCCAGGTCACCAGATCGTTTTGAAAAAAGCCGAAAAATGCGTTTTTTTCACTTTTTCAAACTTGAATAAATCAGTGACCGTTGAGTATTTTCACTTCCGGTCAAAAGCATCTTGTAGAGCTCTTTGAGATCTTGAATTTGAGTACCTTATCATTACGGTAGCTTAATTATTGACCAAATTGCAAGAACGTGAAGTTTTTGAATTTGGCCAAAATTAACTTGTTTTCAAGTCGCATAACTTTGCGAATTTTGAAGCTTTTTTCGATCTGTAAAAGCCAAAGTCAAGCTTAATTAATGAACTATCCATAGAGTCCTCGGGTGACCGGGTCCTCAAAAAATCCAGGTCACCAGATCGTTTTGAAAAAAGCCGAAAAATGCGTTTTTTTCACTTTTTCAAACTTGAATAAATCAGTGACCGTTGAGTATTTTCACTTCCGGTCAAAAGCATCTTGTAGAGCTCTTTGAGATCTTGAATTTGAGTACCTTATCATTACGGTAGCTTAATTATTGACCAAATTGCAAGAACGTGAAGTTTTTGAATTTGGCCAAAATTAACTTGTTTTCAAGTCGCATAACTTTGCGAATTTTGAAGCTTTTTTCGATCTGTAAAAGCCAAAGTCAAGCTTAATTAATGAACTATCCATAGAGTCCTCGGGTGACCGGGTCCTCAAAAAATCCAGGTCACCAGATCGTTTTGAAAAAAGCCGAAAAATGCGTTTTTTTCACTTTTTCAAACTTGAATAAATCAGTGACCGTTGAGTATTTTCACTTCCGGTCAAAAGCATCTTGTAGAGCTCTTTGAGATCTTGAATTTGAGTACCTTATCATTACGGTAGCTTAATTATTGACCAAATTGCAAGAACGTGAAGTTTTTGAATTTGGCCAAAATTAACTTGTTTTCAAGTCGCATAACTTTGCGAATTTTGAAGCTTTTTTCGATCTGTAAAAGCCAAAGTCAAGCTTAATTAATGAACTATCCATAGAGTCCTCGGGTGACCGGGTCCTCAAAAAATCCAGGTCACCAGATCGTTTTGAAAAAAGCCGAAAAATGCGTTTTTTTCACTTTTTCAAACTTGAATAAATCAGTGACCGTTGAGTATTTTCACTTCCGGTCAAAAGCATCTTGTAGAGCTCTTTGAGATCTTGAATTTGAGTACCTTATCATTACGGTAGCTTAATTATTGACCAAATTGCAAGAACGTGAAGTTTTTGAATTTGGCCAAAATTAACTTGTTTTCAAGTCGCATAACTTTGCGAATTTTGAAGCTTTTTTCGATCTGTAAAAGCCAAAGTCAAGCTTAATTAATGAACTATCCATAGAGTCCTCGGGTGACCGGGTCCTCAAAAAATCCAGGTCACCAGATCGTTTTGAAAAAAGCCGAAAAATGCGTTTTTTTCACTTTTTCAAACTTGAATAATTCAGTGACCGTTGAGTATTTTCACTTCCGGTCAAAAGCATCTTGTAGAGCTCTTTGAGATCTTGAATTTGAGTACCTTATCATTACGGTAGCTTAATTATTGACCAAATTGCAAGAACGTGAAGTTTTTGAATTTGGCCAAAATTAACTTGTTTTCAAGTCGCATAACTTTGCGAATTTTGAAGCTTTTTTCGATCTGTAAAAGCCAAAGTCAAGCTTAATTAATGAACTATCCATAGAGTCCTCGGGTGACCGGGTCCTCAAAAAATCCAGGTCACCAGATCGTTTTGAAAAAAGCCGAAAAATGCGTTTTTTTCACTTTTTCAAACTTGAATAAATCAGTGACCGTTGAGTATTTTCACTTCCGGTCAAAAGCATCTTGTAGAGCTCTTTGAGATCTTGAATTTGAGTACCTTATCATTACGGTAGCTTAATTATTGACCAAATTGCAAGAACGTGAAGTTTTTGAATTTGGCCAAAATTAACTTGTTTTCAAGTCGCATAACTTTGCGAATTTTGAAGCTTTTTTCGATCTGTAAAAGCCAAAGTCAAGCTTAATTAATGAACTATCCATAGAGTCCTCGGGTGACCGGGTCCTCAAAAAATCCAGGTCACCAGATCGTTTTGAAAAAAGCCGAAAAATGCGTTTTTTTCACTTTTTCAAACTTGAATAAATCAGTGACCGTTGAGTATTTTCACTTCCGGTCAAAAGCATCTTGTAGAGCTCTTTGAGATCTTGAATTTGAGTACCTTATCATTACGGTAGCTTAATTATTGACCAAATTGCAAGAACGTGAAGTTTTTGAATTTGGCCAAAATTAACTTGTTTTCAAGTCGCATAACTTTGCGAATTTTGAAGCTTTTTTCGATCTGTAAAAGCCAAAGTCAAGCTTAATTAATGAACTATCCATAGAGTCCTCGGGTGACCGGGTCCTCAAAAAATCCAGGTCACCAGATCGTTTTGAAAAAAGCCGAAAAATGCGTTTTTTTTCACTTTTTCAAACTTGAATAAATCAGTGACCGTTGAGTATTTTCACTTCCGGTCAAAAGCATCTTGTAGAGCTCTTTGAGATCTTGAATTTGAGTACCTTATCATTACGGTAGCTTAATTATTGACCAAATTGCAAGAACGTGAAGTTTTTGAATTTGGCCAAAATTAACTTGTTTTCAAGTCGCATAACTTTGCGAATTTTGAAGCTTTTTTCGATCTGTAAAAGCCAAAGTCAAGCTTAATTAATGAACTATCCATAGAGTCCTCGGGTGACCGGGTCCTCAAAAAATCCAGGTCACCAGATCGTTTTGAAAAAAGCCGAAAAATGCGTTTTTTTCACTTTTTCAAACTTGAATAAATCAGTGACCGTTGAGTATTTTCACTTCCGGTCAAAAGCATCTTGTAGAGCTCTTTGAGATCTTGAATTTGAGTACCTTATCATTACGGTAGCTTAATTATTGACCAAATTGCAAGAACGTGAAGTTTTTGAATTTGGCCAAAATTAACTTGTTTTCAAGTCGCATAACTTTGCGAATTTTGAAGCTTTTTTCGATCTGTAAAAGCCAAAGTCAAGCTTAATTAATGAACTATCCATAGAGTCCTCGGGTGACCGGGTCCTCAAAAAATCCAGGTCACCAGATCGTTTTGAAAAAAGCCGAAAAATGCGTTTTTTTCACTTTTTCAAACTTGAATAAATCAGTGACCGTTGAGTATTTTCACTTCCGGTCAAAAGCATCTTGTAGAGCTCTTTGAGATCTTGAATTTGAGTACCTTATCATTACGGTAGCTTAATTATTGACCAAATTGCAAGAACGTGAAGTTTTTGAATTTGGCCAAAATTAACTTGTTTTCAAGTCGCATAACTTTGCGAATTTTGAAGCTTTTTTCGATCTGTAAAAGCCAAAGTCAAGCTTAATTAATGAACTATCCATAGAGTCCTCGGGTGACCGGGTCCTCAAAAAATCCAGGTCACCAGATCGTTTTGAAAAAAGCCGAAAAATGCGTTTTTTTCACTTTTTCAAACTTGAATAAATCAGTGACCGTTGAGTATTTTCACTTCCGGTCAAAAGCATCTTGTAGAGCTCTTTGAGATCTTGAATTTGAGTACCTTATCATTACGGTAGCTTAATTATTGACCAAATTGCAAGAACGTGAAGTTTTTGAAGTTTTTGAAATTAACTTGTTTTCAAGTCGCATAACTTTGCGAATTTTGAAGCTTTTTTCGATCTGTAAGCCAAAGTCTTAAATTAATTAACTATCCATAGAGTCCTCGGGTGACCGGGTCCTCAAAAAATCCAGGTCACCAGATCGTTTTGAAAAAAGCCGAAAAATGCGTTTTTTTCACTTTTTCAAACTTGAATAAATCAGTGACCGTTGAGTATTTTCACTTCCGGTCAAAAGCATCTTGTAGAGCTCTTTGAGATCTTGAATTTGAGTACCTTATCATAACGGTACCAAATTGCAAGAACGTGAAGTTTTTGAATTTGGTCAAAATTAACTTGTTTTCAAGTCGCATAACTTTGCGAATTTTGAAGCTTTTTTCGATCTGTAAAAGCCAAAGTCAAGCCTTATTAATGAACTATCCATAGAGTCCTCGGGTGACCGGGTCCTCAAAAAATCCAGGTCACCAGATCGTTTTGAAAAAAGCCGAAAAATGCGTTTTTTTCACTTTTTCAAACTTGAATAATTCAGTGACCGTTGAGTATTTTCACTCCGGTCAAAAGCATCTTGTAGAGCTCTTTGAATCTTGAATTTGGTACCTTATCATTACGGTAGCTTAATTATTGACCAAATTGCAAGAACGTGAAGTTTTTGAATTTGGCCAAAATTAACTTGTTTTCAAGTCGCATAACTTTGCGAATTTTGAAGCTTTTTTCTGTAAAAGCCAAAGTCAAGCTTAATTAATGAACTATCCATAGAGTCCTCGGGTGACCGGGTCCTCAAAAAATCCAGGTCACCAGATCGTTTTGAAAAAAGCCGAAAAATGCGTTTTTTTCACTTTTTCAAACTTGAATAAATCAGTGACCGTTGAGTATTTTCAACTCCGGTCAAAAGCATCTTGTAGAGCTCTTTGAGATCTTGAATTTGAGTACCTTATCATTACGGTAGCTTAATTATTGACCAAATTGCAAGAACGTGAAGTTTTTGAATTTGGCCAAAATTAACTTGTTTTCAAGTCGCATAACTTTGCGAATTTTGAAGCTTTTTTCGATCTGTAAAAGCCAAAGTCAAGCTTAATTAATGAACTATCCATAGAGTCCTCGGGTGACCGGGTCCTCAAAAAATCCAGGTCACCAGATCGTTTTGAAAAAAGCCGAAAAATGCGTTTTTTTCACTTTTTCAAACTTGAATTAATCAGTGACCGTTGAGTATTTTCACTTCCGGTCAAAAGCATCTTGTAGAGCTCTTTGAGATCTTGAATTTGAGTACCTTATCATTACGGTAGCTTAATTATACCAAATTGCAAGAACGTGAAGTTTTTGAATTTGGCCAAAATTAACTTGTTTTCAAGTCGCATAACTTTGCGAATTTTAAAGCTTTTTTCGATCTGTAAAAGCCAAAGTCAAGCTTAATTAATGAACTATCCATAGAGTCCTCAGGTGCCCGGTCCTCAAAAAATCCAGGTCACCAGATCGTTTTGAAAAAAGCCGAAAAATGCGTTTTTTTCACTTTTTCAAACTTGAATAAATCAGTGACCGTTGAGTATTTTCACTTCCGGTCAAAAGCATCTTGTAGAGCTCTTTGAGATCTTGAATTTGAGTACCTTATCATTACGGTAGCTTAATTATTGACCAAATTGCAAGAACGTGAAGTTTTTGAATTTGGCCAAAATTAACTTGTTTTCAAGTCGCATAACTTTGCGAATTTTGAAGCTTTTTTCGATCTGTAAAAGCCAAAGTCAAGCTTAATTAATGAACTATCCATAGAGTCCTCGGGTGACCGGGTCCTCAAAAAATCCAGGTCACCAGATCGTTTTGAAAAAAGCCGAAAAATGCGTTTTTTTCACTTTTTCAAACTTGAATAAATCAGTGACCGTTGAGTATTTTCACTTCCGGTCAAAAGCATCTTGTAGAGCTCTTTGAGATCTTGAATTTGAGTACCTTATCATTACGGTAGCTTAATTATTGACCAAATTGCAAGAACGTGAAGTTTTTGAATTTGGCCAAAATTAACTTGTTTTCAAGTCGCATAACTTTGCGAATTTTGAAGCTTTTTTCGATCTGTAAAAGCCAAAGTCAAGCTTAATTAATGAACTATCCATAGAGTCCTCGGGTGACCGGGTCCTCAAAAAATCCAGGTCACCAGATCGTTTTGAAAAAAGCCGAAAAATGCGTTTTTTTCACTTTTTCAAACTTGAATAAATCAGTGACCGTTGAGTATTTTCACTTCCGGTCAAAAGCATCTTGTAGAGCTCTTTGAGATCTTGAATTTGAGTACCTTATCATTACGGTAGCTTAATTATTGACCAAATTGCAAGAACGTGAAGTTTTTGAATTTGGCCAAAATTAACTTGTTTTCAAGTCGCATAACTTTGCGAATTTTGAAGCTTTTTTCGATCTGTAAAAGCCAAAGTCAAGCTTAATTAATGAACTATCCATAGAGTCCTCGGGTGACCGGGTCCTCAAAAAATCCAGGTCACCAGATCGTTTTGAAAAAAGCCGAAAAATGCGTTTTTTTTCACTTTTTCAAACTTGAATAAATCAGTGACCGTTGAGTATTTTCACTTCCGGTCAAAAGCATCTTGTAGAGCTCTTTGAGATCTTGAATTTGAGTACCTTATCATTACGGTAGCTTAATTATTGACCAAATTGCAAGAACGTGAAGTTTTTGAATTTGGCCAAAATTAACTTGTTTTCAAGTCGCATAACTTTGCGAATTTTGAAGCTTTTTTCGATCTGTAAAAGCCAAAGTCAAGCTTAATTAATGAACTATCCATAGAGTCCTCGGGTGACCGGGTCCTCAAAAAATCCAGGTCACCAGATCGTTTTGAAAAAAGCCGAAAAATGCGTTTTTTTCACTTTTTCAAACTTGAATAAATCAGTGACCGTTGAGTATTTTCACTTCCGGTCAAAAGCATCTTGTAGAGCTCTTTGAGATCTTGAATTTGAGTACCTTATCATTACGGTAGCTTAATTATTGACCAAATTGCAAGAACGTGAAGTTTTTGAATTTGGCCAAAATTAACTTGTTTTCAAGTCGCATAACTTTGCGAATTTTGAAGCTTTTTTCGATCTGTAAAAGCCAAAGTCAAGCTTAATTAATGAACTATCCATAGAGTCCTCGGGTGACCGGGTCCTCAAAAAATCCAGGTCACCAGATCGTTTTGAAAAAAGCCGAAAAATGCGTTTTTTTCACTTTTTCAAACTTGAATAAATCAGTGACCGTTGAGTATTTTCACTTCCGGTCAAAAGCATCTTGTAGAGCTCTTTGAGATCTTGAATTTGAGTACCTTATCATTACGGTAGCTTAATTATTGACCAAATTGCAAGAACGTGAAGTTTTTGAATTTGGCCAAAATTAACTTGTTTTCAAGTCGCATAACTTTGCGAATTTTGAAGCTTTTTTCGATCTGTAAAAGCCAAAGTCAAGCTTAATTAATGAACTATCCATAGAGTCCTCGGGTGACCGGGTCCTCAAAAAATCCAGGTCACCAGATCGTTTTGAAAAAAGCCGAAAAATGCGTTTTTTTTCACTTTTTCAAACTTGAATAAATCAGTGACCGTTGAGTATTTTCACTTCCGGTCAAAAGCATCTTGTAGAGCTCTTTGAGATCTTGAATTTGAGTACCTTATCATTACGGTAGCTTAATTATTGACCAAATTGCAAGAACGTGAAGTTTTTGAATTTGGCCAAAATTAACTTGTTTTCAAGTCGCATAACTTTGCGAATTTTGAAGCTTTTTTCGATCTGTAAAAGCCAAAGTCAAGCTTAATTAATGAACTATCCATAGAGTCCTCGGGTGACCGGGTCCTCAAAAAATCCAGGTCACCAGATCGTTTTGAAAAAAGCCGAAAAATGCGTTTTTTTCACTTTTTCAAACTTGAATAAATCAGTGACCGTTGAGTATTTTCACTTCCGGTCAAAAGCATCTTGTAGAGCTCTTTGAGATCTTGAATTTGAGTACCTTATCATTACGGTAGCTTAATTATTGACCAAATTGCAAGAACGTGAAGTTTTTGAATTTGGCCAAAATTAACTTGTTTTCAAGTCGCATAACTTTGCGAATTTTGAAGCTTTTTTCGATCTGTAAAAGCCAAAGTCAAGCTTAATTAATGAACTATCCATAGAGTCCTCGGGTGACCGGGTCCTCAAAAAATCCAGGTCACCAGATCGTTTTGAAAAAAGCCGAAAAATGCGTTTTTTTCACTTTTTCAAACTTGAATAAATCAGTGACCGTTGAGTATTTTCACTTCCGGTCAAAAGCATCTTGTAGAGCTCTTTGAGATCTTGAATTTGAGTACCTTATCATTACGGTAGCTTAATTATTGACCAAATTGCAAGAACGTGAAGTTTTTGAATTTGGCCAAAATTAACTTGTTTTCAAGTCGCATAACTTTGCGAATTTTGAAGCTTTTTTCGATCTGTAAAAGCCAAAGTCAAGCTTAATTAATGAACTATCCATAGAGTCCTCGGGTGACCGGGTCCTCAAAAAATCCAGGTCACCAGATCGTTTTGAAAAAAGCCGAAAAATGCGTTTTTTTCACTTTTTCAAACTTGAATAAATCAGTGACCGTTGAGTATTTTCACTTCCGGTCAAAAGCATCTTGTAGAGCTCTTTGAGATCTTGAATTTGAGTACCTTATCATTACGGTAGCTTAATTATTGACCAAATTGCAAGAACGTGAAGTTTTTGAATTTGGCCAAAATTAACTTGTTTTCAAGTCGCATAACTTTGCGAATTTTGAAGCTTTTTTCGATCTGTAAAAGCCAAAGTCAAGCTTAATTAATGAACTATCCATAGAGTCCTCGGGTGACCGGGTCCTCAAAAAATCCAGGTCACCAGATCGTTTTGAAAAAAGCCGAAAAATGCGTTTTTTTCACTTTTTCAAACTTGAATAAATCAGTGACCGTTGAGTATTTTCACTTCCGGTCAAAAGCATCTTGTAGAGCTCTTTGAGATCTTGAATTTGAGTACCTTATCATTACGGTAGCTTAATTATTGACCAAATTGCAAGAACGTGAAGTTTTTGAATTTGGCCAAAATTAACTTGTTTTCAAGTCGCATAACTTTGCGAATTTTGAAGCTTTTTTCGATCTGTAAAAGCCAAAGTCAAGCTTAATTAATGAACTATCCATAGAGTCCTCGGGTGACCGGGTCCTCAAAAAATCCAGGTCACCAGATCGTTTTGAAAAAAGCCGAAAAATGCGTTTTTTTCACTTTTTCAAACTTGAATAAATCAGTGACCGTTGAGTATTTTCACTTCCGGTCAAAAGCATCTTGTAGAGCTCTTTGAGATCTTGAATTTGAGTACCTTATCATTACGGTAGCTTAATTATTGACCAAATTGCAAGAACGTGAAGTTTTTGAATTTGGCCAAAATTAACTTGTTTTCAAGTCGCATAACTTTGCGAATTTTGAAGCTTTTTTCGATCTGTAAAAGCCAAAGTCAAGCTTAATTAATGAACTATCCATAGAGTCCTCGGGTGACCGGGTCCTCAAAAAATCCAGGTCACCAGATCGTTTTGAAAAAAGCCGAAAAATGCGTTTTTTTCACTTTTTCAAACTTGAATAAATCAGTGACCGTTGAGTATTTTCACTTCCGGTCAAAAGCATCTTGTAGAGCTCTTTGAGATCTTGAATTTGAGTACCTTATCATTACGGTAGCTTAATTATTGACCAAATTGCAAGAACGTGAAGTTTTTGAATTTGGCCAAAATTAACTTGTTTTCAAGTCGCATAACTTTGCGAATTTTGAAGCTTTTTTCGATCTGTAAAAGCCAAAGTCAAGCTTAATTAATGAACTATCCATAGAGTCCTCGGGTGACCGGGTCCTCAAAAAATCCAGGTCACCAGATCGTTTTGAAAAAAGCCGAAAAATGCGTTTTTTTCACTTTTTCAAACTTGAATAAATCAGTGACCGTTGAGTATTTTCACTTCCGGTCAAAAGCATCTTGTAGAGCTCTTTGAGATCTTGAATTTGAGTACCTTATCATTACGGTAGCTTAATTATTGACCAAATTGCAAGAACGTGAAGTTTTTGAATTTGGCCAAAATTAACTTGTTTTCAAGTCGCATAACTTTGCGAATTTTGAAGCTTTTTTCGATCTGTAAAAGCCAAAGTCAAGCTTAATTAATGAACTATCCATAGAGTCCTCGGGTGACCGGGTCCTCAAAAAATCCAGGTCACCAGATCGTTTTGAAAAAAGCCGAAAAATGCGTTTTTTTCACTTTTTCAAACTTGAATAAATCAGTGACCGTTGAGTATTTTCACTTCCGGTCAAAAGCATCTTGTAGAGCTCTTTGAGATCTTGAATTTGAGTACCTTATCATTACGGTAGCTTAATTATTGACCAAATTGCAAGAACGTGAAGTTTTTGAATTTGGCCAAAATTAACTTGTTTTCAAGTCGCATAACTTTGCGAATTTTGAAGCTTTTTTCGATCTGTAAAAGCCAAAGTCAAGCTTAATTAATGAACTATCCATAGAGTCCTCGGGTGACCGGGTCCTCAAAAAATCCAGGTCACCAGATCGTTTTGAAAAAAGCCGAAAAATGCGTTTTTTTCACTTTTTCAAACTTGAATAAATCAGTGACCGTTGAGTATTTTCACTTCCGGTCAAAAGCATCTTGTAGAGCTCTTTGAGATCTTGAATTTGAGTACCTTATCATTACGGTAGCTTAATTATTGACCAAATTGCAAGAACGTGAAGTTTTTGAATTTGGCCAAAATTAACTTGTTTTCAAGTCGCATAACTTTGCGAATTTTGAAGCTTTTTTCGATCTGTAAAAGCCAAAGTCAAGCTTAATTAATGAACTATCCATAGAGTCCTCGGGTGACCGGGTCCTCAAAAAATCCAGGTCACCAGATCGTTTTGAAAAAAGCCGAAAAATGCGTTTTTTTCACTTTTTCAAACTTGAATAAATCAGTGACCGTTGAGTATTTTCACTTCCGGTCAAAAGCATCTTGTAGAGCTCTTTGAGATCTTGAATTTGAGTACCTTATCATTACGGTAGCTTAATTATTGACCAAATTGCAAGAACGTGAAGTTTTTGAATTTGGCCAAAATTAACTTGTTTTCAAGTCGCATAACTTTGCGAATTTTGAAGCTTTTTTCGATCTGTAAAAGCCAAAGTCAAGCTTAATTAATGAACTATCCATAGAGTCCTCGGGTGACCGGGTCCTCAAAAAATCCAGGTCACCAGATCGTTTTGAAAAAAGCCGAAAAATGCGTTTTTTTCACTTTTTCAAACTTGAATAAATCAGTGACCGTTGAGTATTTTCACTTCCGGTCAAAAGCATCTTGTAGAGCTCTTTGAGATCTTGAATTTGAGTACCTTATCATTACGGTAGCTTAATTATTGACCAAATTGCAAGAACGTGAAGTTTTTGAATTTGGCCAAAATTAACTTGTTTTCAAGTCGCATAACTTTGCGAATTTTGAAGCTTTTTTCGATCTGTAAAAGCCAAAGTCAAGCTTAATTAATATACTATCCATAGAGTCCTCGGGTGACCGGGTCCTCAAAAAATCCAGGTCACCAGATCGTTTTGAAAAAAGCCGAAAAATGCGTTTTTTTCACTTTTTCAAACTTGAATAAATCAGTGACCGTTGAGTATTTTCACTTCCGGTCAAAAGCATCTTGTAGAGCTCTTTGAGATCTTGAATTTGAGTACCTTATCATTACGGTAGCTTAATTATTGACCAAATTGCAAGAACGTGAAGTTTTTGAATTTGGCCAAAATTAACTTGTTTTCAAGTCGCATAACTTTGCGAATTTTGAAGCTTTTTTCGATCTGTAAAAGCCAAAGTCAAGCTTAATTAATGAACTATCCATAGAGTCCTCGGGTGACCGGGTCCTCAAAAAATCCAGGTCACCAGATCGTTTTGAAAAAAGCCGAAAAATGCGTTTTTTTCACTTTTTCAAACTTGAATAAATCAGTGACCGTTGAGTATTTTCACTTCCGGTCAAAAGCATCTTGTAGAGCTCTTTGAGATCTTGAATTTGAGTACCTTATCATTACGGTAGCTTAATTATTGACCAAATTGCAAGAACGTGAAGTTTTTGAATTTGGCCAAAATTAACTTGTTTTCAAGTCGCATAACTTTGCGAATTTTGAAGCTTTTTTCGATCTGTAAAAGCCAAAGTCAAGCTTAATTAATGAACTATCCATAGAGTCCTCGGGTGACCGGGTCCTCAAAAAATCCAGGTCACCAGATCGTTTTGAAAAAAGCCGAAAAATGCGTTTTTTTCACTTTTTCAAACTTGAATAAATCAGTGACCGTTGAGTATTTTCACTTCCGGTCAAAAGCATCTTGTAGAGCTCTTTGAGATCTTGAATTTGAGTACCTTATCATTACGGTAGCTTAATTATTGACCAAATTGCAAGAACGTGAAGTTTTTGAATTTGGCCAAAATTAACTTGTTTTCAAGTCGCATAACTTTGCGAATTTTGAAGCTTTTTTCGATCTGTAAAAGCCAAAGTCAAGCTTAATTAATGAACTATCCATAGAGTCCTCGGGTGACCGGGTCCTCAAAAAATCCAGGTCACCAGATCGTTTTGAAAAAAGCCGAAAAATGCGTTTTTTTCACTTTTTCAAACTTGAATAAATCAGTGACCGTTGAGTATTTTCACTTCCGGTCAAAAGCATCTTGTAGAGCTCTTTGAGATCTTGAATTTGAGTACCTTATCATTACGGTAGCTTAATTATTGACCAAATTGCAAGAACGTGAAGTTTTTGAATTTGGCCAAAATTAACTTGTTTTCAAGTCGCATAACTTTGCGAATTTTGAAGCTTTTTTCGATCTGTAAAAGCCAAAGTCAAGCTTAATTAATGAACTATCCATAGAGTCCTCGGGTGACCGGGTCCTCAAAAAATCCAGGTCACCAGATCGTTTTGAAAAAAGCCGAAAAATGCGTTTTTTTTCACTTTTTCAAACTTGAATAAATCAGTGACCGTTGAGTATTTTCACTTCCGGTCAAAAGCATCTTGTAGAGCTCTTTGAGATCTTGAATTTGAGTACCTTATCATTACGGTAGCTTAATTATTGACCAAATTGCAAGAACGTGAAGTTTTTGAATTTGGCCAAAATTAACTTGTTTTCAAGTCGCATAACTTTGCGAATTTTGAAGCTTTTTTCGATCTGTAAAAGCCAAAGTCAAGCTTAATTAATGAACTATCCATAGAGTCCTCGGGTGACCGGGTCCTCAAAAAATCCAGGTCACCAGATCGTTTTGAAAAAAGCCGAAAAATGCGTTTTTTTCACTTTTTCAAACTTGAATAAATCAGTGACCGTTGAGTATTTTCACTTCCGGTCAAAAGCATCTTGTAGAGCTCTTTGAGATCTTGAATTTGAGTACCTTATCATTACGGTAGCTTAATTATTGACCAAATTGCAAGAACGTGAAGTTTTTGAATTTGGCCAAAATTAACTTGTTTTCAAGTCGCATAACTTTGCGAATTTTGAAGTTTTTTTTCGATCTGTAAAAGCCAAAGTCAAGCTTAATTAATGAACTATCCATAGAGTCCTCGGGTGACCGGGTCCTCAAAAAATCCAGGTCACCAGATCGTTTTGAAAAAAGCCGAAAAATGCGTTTTTTTCACTTTTTCAAACTTGAATAAATCAGTGACCGTTGAGTATTTTCACTTCCGGTCAAAAGCATCTTGTAGAGCTCTTTGAGATCTTGAA
The DNA here is from genome assembly GCA_016802215.1 of Brachionus paranguensis. Lineage (NCBI taxonomy): Eukaryota > Metazoa > Rotifera > Eurotatoria > Ploima > Brachionidae > Brachionus > Brachionus paranguensis. The sequence goes on along the minus strand of JAESIX010000024.1, from coordinate 21,546 downwards.
TTTGAGTACCTTATCATTACGGTAGCTTAATTATTGACCAAATTGCAAGAACGTGAAGTTTTTGAATTTGGCCAAAATTAACTTGTTTTCAAGTCGCATAACTTTGCGAATTTTGAAGCTTTTTTCGATCTGTAAAAGCCAAAGTCAAGCTTAATTAATAAACTATCCATAGAGTCCTCGGGTGACCGGGTCCTCAAAAAATCCAGGTCACCAGATCGTTTTGAAAAAAGCCGAAAAATGCGTTTTTTTCACTTTTTCAAACTTGAATAAATCAGTGACCGTTGAGTATTTTCACTTCCGGTCAAAAGCATCTTGTAGAGCTCTTTGAGATCTTGAATTTGAGTACCTTATCATTACGGTAGCTTAATTATTGACCAAATTGCAAGAACGTGAAGTTTTTGAATTTGGCCAAAATTAACTTGTTTTCAAGTCGCATAACTTTGCGAATTTTGAAGCTTTTTTCGATCTGTAAAAGCCAAAGTCAAGCTTAATTAATGAACTATCCATAGAGTCCTCGGGTGACCGGGTCCTCAAAAAATCCAGGTCACCAGATCGTTTTGAAAAAAGCCGAAAAATGCGTTTTTTTCACTTTTTCAAACTTGAATAAATCAGTGACCGTTGAGTATTTTCACTTCCGGTCAAAAGCATCTTGTAGAGCTCTTTGAGATCTTGAATTTGAGTACCTTATCATTACGGTAGCTTAATTATTGACCAAATTGCAAGAACGTGAAGTTTTTGAATTTGGCCAAAATTAACTTGTTTTCAAGTCGCATAACTTTGCGAATTTTGAAGCTTTTTTCGATCTGTAAAAGCCAAAGTCAAGCTTAATTAATAAACTATCCATAGAGTCCTCGGGTGACCGGGTCCTCAAAAAATCCAGGTCACCAGATCGTTTTGAAAAAAGCCGAAAAATGCGTTTTTTTCACTTTTTCAAACTTGAATAAATCAGTGACCGTTGAGTATTTTCACTTCCGGTCAAAAGCATCTTGTAGAGCTCTTTGAGATCTTGAATTTGAGTACCTTATCATTACGGTAGCTTAATTATTGACCAAATTGCAAGAACGTGAAGTTTTTGAATTTGGCCAAAATTAACTTGTTTTCAAGTCGCATAACTTTGCGAATTTTGAAGCTTTTTTCGATCTGTAAAAGCCAAAGTCAAGCTTAATTAATGAACTATCCATAGAGTCCTCGGGTGACCGGGTCCTCAAAAAATCCAGGTCACCAGATCGTTTTGAAAAAAGCCGAAAAATGCGTTTTTTTCACTTTTTCAAACTTGAATAAATCAGTGACCGTTGAGTATTTTCACTTCCGGTCAAAAGCATCTTGTAGAGCTCTTTGAGATCTTGAATTTGAGTACCTTATCATTACGGTAGCTTAATTATTGACCAAATTGCAAGAACGTGAAGTTTTTGAATTTGGCCAAAATTAACTTGTTTTCAAGTCGCATAACTTTGCGAATTTTGAAGCTTTTTTCGATCTGTAAAAGCCAAAGTCAAGCTTAATTAATGAACTATCCATAGAGTCCTCGGGTGACCGGGTCCTCAAAAAATCCAGGTCACCAGATCGTTTTGAAAAAAGCCGAAAAATGCGTTTTTTTCACTTTTTCAAACTTGAATAAATCAGTGACCGTTGAGTATTTTCACTTCCGGTCAAAAGCATCTTGTAGAGCTCTTTGAGATCTTGAATTTGAGTACCTTATCATTACGGTAGCTTAATTATTGACCAAATTGCAAGAACGTGAAGTTTTTGAATTTGGCCAAAATTAACTTGTTTTCAAGTCGCATAACTTTGCGAATTTTGAAGCTTTTTTCGATCTGTAAAAGCCAAAGTCAAGCTTAATTAATGAACTATCCATAGAGTCCTCGGGTGACCGGGTCCTCAAAAAATCCAGGTCACCAGATCGTTTTGAAAAAAGCCGAAAAATGCGTTTTTTTCACTTTTTCAAACTTGAATAAATCAGTGACCGTTGAGTATTTTCACTTCCGGTCAAAAGCATCTTGTAGAGCTCTTTGAGATCTTGAATTTGAGTACCTTATCATTACGGTAGCTTAATTATTGACCAAATTGCAAGAACGTGAAGTTTTTGAATTTGGCCAAAATTAACTTGTTTTCAAGTCGCATAACTTTGCGAATTTTGAAGCTTTTTTCGATCTGTAAAAGCCAAAGTCAAGCTTAATTAATGAACTATCCATAGAGTCCTCGGGTGACCGGGTCCTCAAAAAATCCAGGTCACCAGATCGTTTTGAAAAAAGCCGAAAAATGCGTTTTTTTCACTTTTTCAAACTTGAATAAATCAGTGACCGTTGAGTATTTTCACTTCCGGTCAAAAGCATCTTGTAGAGCTCTTTGAGATCTTGAATTTGAGTACCTTATCATTACGGTAGCTTAATTATTGACCAAATTGCAAGAACGTGAAGTTTTTGAATTTGGCCAAAATTAACTTGTTTTCAAGTCGCATAACTTTGCGAATTTTGAAGCTTTTTTCGATCTGTAAAAGCCAAAGTCAAGCTTAATTAATAAACTATCCATAGAGTCCTCGGGTGACCGGGTCCTCAAAAAATCCAGGTCACCAGATCGTTTTGAAAAAAGCCGAAAAATGCGTTTTTTTCACTTTTTCAAACTTGAATAAATCAGTGACCGTTGAGTATTTTCACTTCCGGTCAAAAGCATCTTGTAGAGCTCTTTGAGATCTTGAATTTGAGTACCTTATCATTACGGTAGCTTAATTATTGACCAAATTGCAAGAACGTGAAGTTTTTGAATTTGGCCAAAATTAACTTGTTTTCAAGTCGCATAACTTTGCGAATTTTGAAGCTTTTTTCGATCTGTAAAAGCCAAAGTCAAGCTTAATTAATGAACTATCCATAGAGTCCTCGGGTGACCGGGTCCTCAAAAAATCCAGGTCACCAGATCGTTTTGAAAAAAGCCGAAAAATGCGTTTTTTTCACTTTTTCAAACTTGAATAAATCAGTGACCGTTGAGTATTTTCACTTCCGGTCAAAAGCATCTTGTAGAGCTCTTTGAGATCTTGAATTTGAGTACCTTATCATTACGGTAGCTTAATTATTGACCAAATTGCAAGAACGTGAAGTTTTTGAATTTGGCCAAAATTAACTTGTTTTCAAGTCGCATAACTTTGCGAATTTTGAAGCTTTTTTCGATCTGTAAAAGCCAAAGTCAAGCTTAATTAATGAACTATCCATAGAGTCCTCGGGTGACCGGGTCCTCAAAAAATCCAGGTCACCAGATCGTTTTGAAAAAAGCCGAAAAATGCGTTTTTTTCACTTTTTCAAACTTGAATAAATCAGTGACCGTTGAGTATTTTCACTTCCGGTCAAAAGCATCTTGTAGAGCTCTTTGAGATCTTGAATTTGAGTACCTTATCATTACGGTAGCTTAATTATTGACCAAATTGCAAGAACGTGAAGTTTTTGAATTTGGCCAAAATTAACTTGTTTTCAAGTCGCATAACTTTGCGAATTTTGAAGCTTTTTTCGATCTGTAAAAGCCAAAGTCAAGCTTAATTAATGAACTATCCATAGAGTCCTCGGGTGACCGGGTCCTCAAAAAATCCAGGTCACCAGATCGTTTTGAAAAAAGCCGAAAAATGCGTTTTTTTCACTTTTTCAAACTTGAATAAATCAGTGACCGTTGAGTATTTTCACTTCCGGTCAAAAGCATCTTGTAGAGCTCTTTGAGATCTTGAATTTGAGTACCTTATCATTACGGTAGCTTAATTATTGACCAAATTGCAAGAACGTGAAGTTTTTGAATTTGGCCAAAATTAACTTGTTTTCAAGTCGCATAACTTTGCGAATTTTGAAGCTTTTTTCGATCTGTAAAAGCCAAAGTCAAGCTTAATTAATGAACTATCCATAGAGTCCTCGGGTGACCGGGTCCTCAAAAAATCCAGGTCACCAGATCGTTTTGAAAAAAGCCGAAAAATGCGTTTTTTTCACTTTTTCAAACTTGAATAAATCAGTGACCGTTGAGTATTTTCACTTCCGGTCAAAAGCATCTTGTAGAGCTCTTTGAGATCTTGAATTTGAGTACCTTATCATTACGGTAGCTTAATTATTGACCAAATTGCAAGAACGTGAAGTTTTTGAATTTGGCCAAAATTAACTTGTTTTCAAGTCGCATAACTTTGCGAATTTTGAAGCTTTTTTCGATCTGTAAAAGCCAAAGTCAAGCTTAATTAATGAACTATCCATAGAGTCCTCGGGTGACCGGGTCCTCAAAAAATCCAGGTCACCAGATCGTTTTGAAAAAAGCCGAAAAATGCGTTTTTTTCACTTTTTCAAACTTGAATAAATCAGTGACCGTTGAGTATTTTCACTTCCGGTCAAAAGCATCTTGTAGAGCTCTTTGAGATCTTGAATTTGAGTACCTTATCATTACGGTAGCTTAATTATTGACCAAATTGCAAGAACGTGAAGTTTTTGAATTTGGCCAAAATTAACTTGTTTTCAAGTCGCATAACTTTGCGAATTTTGAAGCTTTTTTCGATCTGTAAAAGCCAAAGTCAAGCTTAATTAATGAACTATCCATAGAGTCCTCGGGTGACCGGGTCCTCAAAAAATCCAGGTCACCAGATCGTTTTGAAAAAAGCCGAAAAATGCGTTTTTTTCACTTTTTCAAACTTGAATAAATCAGTGACCGTTGAGTATTTTCACTTCCGGTCAAAAGCATCTTGTAGAGCTCTTTGAGATCTTGAATTTGAGTACCTTATCATTACGGTAGCTTAATTATTGACCAAATTGCAAGAACGTGAAGTTTTTGAATTTGGCCAAAATTAACTTGTTTTCAAGTCGCATAACTTTGCGAATTTTGAAGCTTTTTTCGATCTGTAAAAGCCAAAGTCAAGCTTAATTAATGAACTATCCATAGAGTCCTCGGGTGACCGGGTCCTCAAAAAATCCAGGTCACCAGATCGTTTTGAAAAAAGCCGAAAAATGCGTTTTTTTCACTTTTTCAAACTTGAATAAATCAGTGACCGTTGAGTATTTTCACTTCCGGTCAAAAGCATCTTGTAGAGCTCTTTGAGATCTTGAATTTGAGTACCTTATCATTACGGTAGCTTAATTATTGACCAAATTGCAAGAACGTGAAGTTTTTGAATTTGGCCAAAATTAACTTGTTTTCAAGTCGCATAACTTTGCGAATTTTGAAGCTTTTTTCGATCTGTAAAAGCCAAAGTCAAGCTTAATTAATGAACTATCCATAGAGTCCTCGGGTGACCGGGTCCTCAAAAAATCCAGGTCACCAGATCGTTTTGAAAAAAGCCGAAAAATGCGTTTTTTTCACTTTTTCAAACTTGAATAAATCAGTGACCGTTGAGTATTTTCACTTCCGGTCAAAAGCATCTTGTAGAGCTCTTTGAGATCTTGAATTTGAGTACCTTATCATTACGGTAGCTTAATTATTGACCAAATTGCAAGAACGTGAAGTTTTTGAATTTGGCCAAAATTAACTTGTTTTCAAGTCGCATAACTTTGCGAATTTTGAAGCTTTTTTCGATCTGTAAAAGCCAAAGTCAAGCTTAATTAATGAACTATCCATAGAGTCCTCGGGTGACCGGGTCCTCAAAAAATCCAGGTCACCAGATCGTTTTGAAAAAAGCCGAAAAATGCGTTTTTTTCACTTTTTCAAACTTGAATAAATCAGTGACCGTTGAGTATTTTCAACTCCGGTCAAAAGCATCTTGTAGAGCTCTTTGAGATCTTGAATTTGAGTACCTTATCATTACGGTAGCTTAATTATTGACCAAATTGCAAGAACGTGAAGTTTTTGAATTTGGCCAAATTAACTTGTTTTCAAGTCGCATAACTTTGCGAATTTTGAAGCTTTTTTCGATCTGTAAAAGCCAAAGTCAAGCTTAATTAATGAACTATCCATAGAGTCCTCGGGTGACCGGGTCCTCAAAAAATCCAGGTCACCAGATCGTTTTGAAAAAAGCCGAAAAAGCGTTTTTTTCACTTTTTCAAACTTGAATAAATCAGTGACCGTTGAGTATTTTTTTCCGGTCAAAAGCATCTTGTAGAGCTCTTTGTGATCTTGAATTTGAGTACCTTATCTTTGGCTTTTACAGATCGAAAAAGCTTCAAAATTCGCAAGTTATGCGACTGAAAACAAGTTAATTTTGGCCAAATTCAAAAACTTCACGTTCTTGCAATTTGGTCAATAATTAAGCTACCGTAATGATAAGGTACTCAAATTCAAGATCTCAAAGAGCTCTACAAGATGCTTTTGACCGGAAGTGAAAATACTCAACGGTCACTGATTTATTCAAGTTTGAAAAAGTGAAAAAAACGCATTTTTCGGCTTTTTTCAAAACGATCTGGTGACCTGGATTTTTTGAGGACCCGGTCACCCGAGGACTCTATGGATAGTATATTAATTAAGCTTGACTTTGGCTTTTACAGATCGAAAAAAAAGCTTCAAAATTCGCAAAGTTATGCGACTTGAAAACAAGTTAATTTTGGCCAAATTCAAAAACTTCACGTTCTTGCAATTTGGTCAATAATTAAGCTACCGTAATGATAAGGTACTCAAATTCAAGATCTCAAAGAGCTCTACAAGATGCTTTTGACCGGAAGTGAAAATACTCAACGGTCACTGATTTATTCAAGTTTGAAAAAGTGAAAAAAAACGCATTTTTCGGCTTTTTTCAAAACGATCTGGTGACCTGGATTTTTTGAGGACCCGGTCACCCGAGGACTCTATGGATAGTATATTAATTAAGCTTGACTTTGGCTTTTACAGATCGAAAAAAGCTTCAAAATTCGCAAAGTTATGCGACTTGAAAACAAGTTAATTTTGACCAAATTCAAAAACTTCACGTTCTTGCAATTTGGTCAATAATTAAGCTACCGTAATGATAAGGTACTCAAATTCAAGATCTCAAAGAGCTCTACAAGATGCTTTTGACCGGAAGTGAAAATACTCAACGGTCACTGATTTATTCAAGTTTGAAAAAGTGAAAAAAAACGCATTTTTCGGCTTTTTTCAAAACGATCTGGTGACCTGGATTTTTTGAGGACCCGGTCACCCGAGGACTCTATGGATAGTATCATTAATTAAGCTTGACTTTGGCTTTTACAGATCGAAAAAAGCTTCAAAATTCGCCAAAGTTATGCGACTTGAAAACAAGTTAATTTTGGCCAAATTCAAAAACTTCACGTTCTTGCAATTTGGTCAATAATTAAGCTACCGTAATGATAAGGTACTCAAATTCAAGATCTCAAAGAGCTCTACAAGATGCTTTTGACCGGAAGTGAAAATACTCAACGGTCACTGATTTATTCAAGTTTGAAAAAGTGAAAAAAACGCATTTTTCGGCTTTTTTCAAAACGATCTGGTGACCTGGATTTTTTGAGGACCCGGTCACCCGAGGACTCTATGGATAGTATATTAATTAAGCTTGACTTTGGCTTTTACAGATCGAAAAAAGCTTCAAAATTCGCAAAGTTATGCGACTTGAAAACAAGTTAATTTTGGCCAAATTCAAAAACTTCACGTTCTTGCAATTTGGTCAATAATTAAGCTACCGTAATGATAAGGTACTCAAATTCAAGATCTCAAAGAGCTCTACAAGATGCTTTTGACCGGAGTTGAAAATACTCAACGGTCACTGATTTATTCAAGTTTGAAAAAGTGAAAAAAACGCATTTTTCGGCTTTTTTCAAAACGATCTGGTGACCTGGATTTTTTGAGGACCCGGTCACCCGAGGACTCTATGGATAGTATATTAATTAAGCTTGACTTTGGCTTTTACAGATCGAAAAAAGCTTCAAAATTCGCAAAGTTATGCGACTTGAAAACAAGTTAATTTTGGCCAAATTCAAAAACTTCACGTTCTTGCAATTTGGTCAATAATTAAGCTACCGTAATGATAAGGTACTCAAATTCAAGATCTCAAAGAGCTCTACAAGATGCTTTTGACCGGAAGTGAAAATACTCAACGGTCACTGAATTATTCAAGTTTGAAAAAGTGAAAAAAACGCATTTTTCGGCTTTTTTCAAAACGATCTGGTGACCTGGATTTTTTGAGGACCCGGTCACCCGAGGACTCTATGGATAGTATATTAATTAAGCTTGACTTTGGCTTTTACAGATCGAAAAAAAGCTTCAAAATTCGCAAAGTTATGCGACTTGAAAACAAGTTAATTTTGGCCAAATTCAAAAAAACTTCACGTTCTTGCAATTTGGTCAATAATTAAGCTACCGTAATGATAAGGTACTCAAATTCAAGATCTCAAAGAGCTCTACAAGATGCTTTTGACCGGAAGTGAAAATACTCAACGGTCACTGATTTATTCAAGTTTGAAAATAGTGAAAAAAACGCATTTTTCGGCTTTTTTCAAAACGATCTGGTGACCTGGATTTTTTGAGGACCCGGTCACCCGAGGACTCTATGGATAGTATATTAATTAAGCTTGACTTTGGCTTTTACAGATCGAAAAAAGCTTCAAAATTCGCAAAGTTATGCGACTTGAAAACAAGTTAATTTTGACCAAATTCAAAAACTTCACGTTCTTGCAATTTGGTCAATAATTAAGCTACCGTAATGATAAGGTACTCAAATTCAAGATCTCAAAGAGCTCTACAAGATGCTTTTGACCGGAAGTGAAAATACTCAACGGTCACTGATTTATTCAAGTTTGAAAAAGTAAAAAAAACGCATTTTTCGGCTTTTTTCAAAACGATCTGGTGACCTGGATTTTTTGAGGACCCGGTCACCCGAGGACTCTATGGATAGTATATTAATTAAGCTTGACTTTGGCTTTTACAGATCGAAAAAAGCTTCAAAATTCGCAAAGTTATGCGGACTTGAAAACAAGTTAATTTTGGCCAAATTCAAAAACTTCACGTTCTTGCAATTTGGTCAATAATTAAGCTACCGTAATGATAAGGTACTCAAATTCAAGATCTCAAAGAGCTCTACAAGATGCTTTTGACCGGAAGTGAAAATACTCAACGGTCATTGAATTATTCAAGTTTGAAAAAGTGAAAAAAACGCATTTTTCGGCTTTTTTCAAAACGATCTGGTGACCTGGATTTTTTGAGGACCCGGTCACCCGAGGACTCTATGGATAGTATATTAATTAAGCTTGACTTTGGCTTTTACAGATCGAAAAAAGCTTCAAAATTCGCAAAGCTTTGCGACTTGAAAACAAGTTAATTTTGGCCAAATTCAAAAACTTCACGTTCTTGCAATTTGGTCAATAATTAAGCTACCGTAATGATAAGGTACTCAAAATTAAGATCTCAAAGAGCTCTACAAGATGCTTTTGACCGGAAGTGAAAATACTCAACGGTCACTGATTTATTCAAGTTTGAAAAAGTAAAAAAAACGCATTTTTCGGCTTTTTTCAAAACGATCTGGTGACCTGGATTTTTTGAGGACCCGGTCACCCGAGGACTCTATGGATAGTATATTAATTAAGCTTGACTTTGGCTTTTACAGATCGAAAAAAGCTTCAAAATTCGCAAAGTTATGCGACTTGAAAACAAGTTAATTTTGGCCAAATTCAAAAACTTCACGTTCTTGCAATTTGGTCAATAATTAAGCTACCGTAATGATAAGGTACTCAAATTCAAGATCTCAAAGAGCTCTACAAGATGCTTTTGACCGGAAGTGAAAATACTCAACGGTCACTGATTTATTCAAGTTTGAAAAAGTGAACAAAACGCATTTTTTTCGGCTTTTTTCAAAACGATCTGGTGACCTGGATTTTTTGAGGACCCGGTCACCCGAGGACTCTATGGATAGTATATTAATTAAGCTTGACTTTGGCTTTTACAGATCGAAAAAAGCTTCAAAATTCGCAAAGTTATGCGACTTGAAAACAAGTTAATTTTGACCAAATTCAAAAACTTCACGTTCTTGCAATTTGGTCAATAATTAAGCTACCGTAATGATAAGGTACTCAAATTCAAGATCTCAAAGAGCTCTACAAGATGCTTTTGACCGGAAGTGAAAATACTCAACGGTCACTGATTTATTCAAGTTTGAAAAAGTGAAAAAAACGCATTTTTCGGCTTTTTTCAAAACGATCTGGTGACCTGGATTTTTTGAGGACCTGGTCACCCGAGGACTCTATGGATAGTATATTAATTAAGCTTGACTTTGGCTTTTACAGATCGAAAAAAGCTTCAAAATTCGCAAAGTTATGCGACTTGAAAACAAGTTAATTTTGGCCAAATTCAAAAACTTCACGTTCTTGCAATTTGGTCAATAATTAAGCTACCGTAATGATAAGGTACTCAAATTCAAGATCTCAAAGAGCTCTACAAGATGCTTTTGACCGGAAGTGAAAATACTCAACGGTCACTGATTTATTCAAGTTTGAAAAAGTGAAAAAAAACGCATTTTTCGGCTTTTTTCAAAACGATCTGGTGACCTGGATTTTTTGAGGACCCGGTCACCCGAGGACTCTATGGATAGTATATTAATTAAGCTTGACTTTGGCTTTTACAGATCGAAAAAAGCTTCAAAATTCGCAAAGTTATGCGACTTGAAAACAAGTTAATTTTGACCAAATTCAAAAAACTTCACGTTCTTGCAATTTGGTCAATAATTAAGCTACCGTAATGATAAGGTACTCAAATTCAAGATCTCAAAGAGCTCTACAAGATGCTTTTGACCGGAAGTGAAAATACTCAACGGTCACTGATTTATTCAAGTTTGAAAATAGTGAAAAAAACGCATTTTTCGGCTTTTTTCAAAACGATCTGGTGACCTGGATTTTTTGAGGACCCGGTCACCCGAGGACTCTATGGATAGTATATTAATTAAGCTTGACTTTGGCTTTTACAGATCGAAAAAAGCTTCAAAATTCGCAAAGTTATGCGACTTGTAAACAAGTTAATTTTGGCCAAATTCAAAAACTTCAGTTCTTTGCAATTTGGTCAATAATTAAGCTACCGTAATGATAAGGTACTCAAATTCAAGATCTCAAAGAGCTCTACAAGATGCTTTTGACCGGAAGTGAAAATACTCAACGGTCACTGATTTATTCAAGTTTGAAAAAGTGAAAAAAAAACGCATTTTTCGGCTTTTTTCAAAACGATCTGGTGACCTGGATTTTTTGAGGACCCGGTCACCCGAGGACTCTATGGATAGTATATTAATTAAGCTTGACTTTGGCTTTTACAGATCGAAAAAAGCTTCAAAATTCGCAAAGTTATGCGACTTGAAAACAAGTTAATTTTGGCCAAATTCAAAAACTTCACGTTCTTGCAATTTGGTCAATAATTAAGCTACCGTAATGATAAGGTACTCAAATTCAAGATCTCAAAGAGCTCTACAAGATGCTTTTGACCGGAAGTGAAAATACTCAACGGTCACTGATTTATTCAAGTTTGAAAAAGTGAAAAAAACGCATTTTTCGGCTTTTTTCAAAACGATCTGGTGACCTGGATTTTTTGAGGACCCGGTCACCCGAGGACTCTATGGATAGTATATTAATTAAGCTTGACTTTGGCTTTTACAGATCGAAAAAAAGCTTCAAAATTCGCAAAGTTATGCGACTTGAAAACAAGTTAATTTTGGCCAAATTCAAAAACTTCACGTTCTTGCAATTTGGTCAATAATTAAGCTACCGTAATGATAAGGTACTCAAATTCAAGATCTCAAAGAGCTCTACAAGATGCTTTTGACCGGAAGTGAAAATACTCAACGGTCACTGATTTATTCAAGTTTGAAAAAGTGAAAAAAACGCATTTTTTCGGCTTTTTTCAAAACGATCTGGTGACCTGGATTTTTTGAGGACCCGGTCACCCGAGGACTCTATGGATAGTATATTAATTAAGCTTGACTTTGGCTTTTACAGATCGAAAAAAGCTTCAAAATTCGCAAAGTTATGCGACTTGAAAACAAGTTAATTTTGGCCAAATTCAAAAACTTCACGTTCTTGCAATTTGGTCAATAATTAAGCTACCGTAATGATAAGGTACTCAAATTCAAGATCTCAAAGAGCTCTACAAGATGCTTTTGACCGGAAGTGAAAATACTCAACGGTCACTGATTTATTCAAGTTTGAAAAAGTGAAAAAAACGCATTTTTCGGCTTTTTTCAAAACGATCTGGTGACCTGGATTTTTTGAGGACCCGGTCACCCGAGGACTCTATGGATAGTATATTAATTAAGCTTGACTTTGGCTTTTACAGATCGAAAAAAGCTTCAAAATTCGCAAAGTTATGCGACTTGAAAACAAGTTAATTTTGGCCAAATTCAAAAAACTTCACGTTCTTGCAATTTGGTCAATAATTAAGCTACCGTAATGATAAGGTACTCAAATTCAAGATCTCAAAGAGCTCTACAAGATGCTTTTGACCGGAAGTGAAAATACTCAACGGTCATTGAATTATTCAAGTTTGAAAAAGTGAAAAAAACGCATTTTTCGGCTTTTTTCAAAACGATCTGGTGACCTGGATTTTTTGAGGACCCGGTCACCCGAGGACTCTATGGATAGTATATTAATTAAGCTTGACTTTGGCTTTTACAGATCGTAAAAAACTTCAAAATTCGCAAAGTTATGCGACTTGAAAACAAGTTAATTTTGGCCAAATTCAAAAACTTCACGTTCTTGCAATTTGGTCAATAATTAAGCTACCGTAATGATAAGTTACTCAAATTCAAGATCTCAAAGAGCTCTACAAGATGCTTTTGACCGGAAGTGAAAATACTCAACGGTCACTGATTTATTCAAGTTTGAAAAAGTGAAAAAAACGCATTTTTCGGCTTTTTTCAAAACGATCTGGTGACCTGGATTTTTTTGAGGACCCGGTCACCCGAGGACTCTATGGATAGTATATTAATTAAGCTTGACTTTGGCTTTTACAGATCGAAAAAAGCTTCAAAATTCGCAAAGTTATGCGACTTGAAAACAAGTTAATTTTGGCCAAATTCAAAAAACTTCACGTTCTTGCAATTTGGTCAATAATTAAGCTACCGTAATGATAAGGTACTCAAATTCAAGATCTCAAAGAGCTCTACAAGATGCTTTTGACCGGAAGTGAAAATACTCAACGGTCACTGATTTATTCAAGTTTGAAAAAGTGAAAAAAACGCATTTTTCGGCTTTTTTCAAAACGATCTGGTGACCTGGATTTTTTGAGGACCCGGTCACCCGAGGACTCTATGGATAGTATATTAATTAAGCTTGACTTTGGCTTTTACAGATCGAAAAAAAGCTTCAAAATTCGCAAAGTTATGCGACTTGAAAACAAGTTAATTTTGGCCAAATTCAAAAACTTCACGTTCTTGCAATTTGGTCAATAATTAAGCTACCGTAATGATAAGGTACTCAAATTCAAGATCTCAAAGAGCTCTACAAGATGCTTTTGACCGGAAGTGAAAATACTCAACGGTCACTGATTTATTCAAGTTTGAAAAAGTGAAAAAAAACGCATTTTTCGGCTTTTTTCAAAACGATCTGGTGACCTGGATTTTTTGAGGACCCGGTCACCCGAGGACTCTATGGATAGTATATTAATTAAGCTTGACTTTGGCTTTTACAGATCGAAAAAAGCTTCAAAATTCGCAAAGTTATGCGACTTGAAAACAAGTTAATTTTGGCCAAATTCAAAAACTTCACGTTCTTGCAATTTGGTCAATAATTAAGCTACCGTAATGATAAGGTACTCAAATTCAAGATCTCAAAGAGCTCTACAAGATGCTTTTGACCGGAAGTGAAAATACTCAACGGTCACTGATTTATTCAAGTTTGAAAAAGTGAAAAAAACGCATTTTTCGGCTTTTTTCAAAACGATCTGGTGACCTGGATTTTTTGAGGACCCGGTCACCCGAGGACTCTATGGATAGTATATTAATTAAGCTTGACTTTGGCTTTTACAGATCGAAAAAAGCTTCAAAATTCGCAAAGTTATGCGACTTGAAAACAAGTTAATTTTGGCCAAATTCAAAAACTTCACGTTCTTGCAATTTGGTCAATAATTAAGCTACCGTAATGATAAGGTACTCAAATTCAAGATCTCAAAGAGCTCTACAAGATGCTTTTGACCGGAAGTGAAAATACTCAACGGTCACTGATTTATTCAAGTTGGAAAAAGTGAAAAAAACGCATTTTTCGGCTTTTTTCAAAACGATCTGGTGACCTGGATTTTTTGAGGACCCGGTCACCCGAGGACTCTATGGATAGTATATTAATTAAGCTTGACTTTGGCTTTTACAGATCGAAAAAAGCTTCAAAATTCGCAAAGTTATGCGACTTGAAAACAAGTTAATTTTGGCCAAATTCAAAAACTTCACGTTCTTGCAATTTGGTCAATAATTAAGCTACCGTAATGATAAGGTACTCAAATTCAAGATCTCAAAGAGCTCTACAAGATGCTTTTGACCGGAAGTGAAAATACTCAACGGTCACTGATTTATTCAAGTTTGAAAAAGTGAAAAAAACGCATTTTTCGGCTTTTTTCAAAACGATCTGGTGACCTGGATTTTTTGAGGACCCGGTCACCCGAGGACTCTATGGATAGTATATTAATTAAGCTTGACTTTGGCTTTTACAGATCGAAAAAAGCTTCAAAATTCGCAAAGTTATGCGACTTGAAAACAAGTTAATTTTGGCCAAATTCAAAAACTTCACGTTCTTGCAATTTGGTCAATAATTAAGCTACCGTAATGATAAGGTACTCAAATTCAAGATCTCAAAGAGCTCTACAAGATGCTTTTGACCGGAAGTGAAAATACTCAACGGTCACTGATTTATTCAAGTTTGAAAAAGTGAAAAAAACGCATTTTTCGGCTTTTTTCAAAACGATCTGGTGACCTGGATTTTTGAGGACCCGGTCACCCGAGGACTCTATGGATAGTATATTAATTAAGCTTGACTTTGGCTTTTACAGATCGAAAAAAGCTTCAAAATTCGCAAAGTTATGCGACTTGAAAACAAGTTAATTTTGGCCAAATTCAAAAACTTCACGTTCTTGCAATTTGGTCAATAATTAAGCTACCGTAATGATAAGGTACTCAAATTCAAGATCTCAAAGAGCTCTACAAGATGCTTTTGACCGGAAGTGAAAATACTCAACGGTCACTGATTTATTCAAGTTTGAAAAAGTGAAAAAAACGCATTTTTCGGCTTTTTTCAAAACGATCTGGTGACCTGGATTTTTTGAGGACCCGGTCACCCGAGGACTCTATGGATAGTATATTAATTAAGCTTGACTTTGGCTTTTACAGATCGAAAAAAGCTTCAAAATTCGCAAAGTTATGCGACTTGAAAACAAGTTAATTTTGACCAAATTCAAAAAACTTCACGTTCTTGCAATTTGGTCAATAATTAAGCTACCGTAATGATAAGGTACTCAAATTCAAGATCTCAAAGAGCTCTACAAGATGCTTTTGACCGGAAGTGAAAATACTCAACGGTCACTGATTTATTCAAGTTTGAAAATAGTGAAAAAAACGCATTTTTCGGCTTTTTTCAAAACAATCTGGTGACCTGGATTTTTTGAGGACCCGGTCACCCGAGGACTCTATGGATAGTATATTAATTAAGCTTGGACTTTGGCTTTTACAGATCGAAAAAAAGCTTCAAAATTCGCAAAGTTATGCGACTTGAAAACAAGTTAATTTTGGCCAAATTCAAAAACTTCACGTTCTTGCAATTTGGTCAATAATTAAGCTACCGTAATGATAAGGTACTCAAATTCAAGATCTCAAAGAGCTCTACAAGATGCTTTTGACCGGAAGTGAAAAAACTCAACGGTCACTGATTTATTCAAGTTTGAAAAAGTGAAAAAATGCATTTTTCGGCTTTTTTCAAAACGATCTGGTGACCTGGATTTTTTGAAGAACCCGGTCACCCGAGGACTCTATGGATAGTATATTAATTAAGCTTGACTTTGGCTTTTACAGATCGAAAAAAGCTTCAAAATTCGCAAAGTTATGCGACTTGAAAACAAGTTAATTTTGGCCAAATTCAAAAACTTCACGTTCTTGCAATTTGGTCAATAATTAAGCTACCGTAATGATAAGGTACTCAAATTCAAGATCTCAAAGAGCTCTACAAGATGCTTTTGACCGGAAGTGAAAATACTCAACGGTCACTGATTTATTCAAGTTTGAAAAAGTGAAAAAAAACGCATTTTTCGGGTTTTTACAAAACGATCTGGTGACCTGGATTTTTGAGGACCCGGTCACCCGAGGGACTCTATGGATAGTATATTAATTAAGCTTGACTTTGGCTTTTACAGATCGAAAAAAGCTTCAAAATTCGCAAAGTTATGCGACTTGAAAACAAGTTAATTTTGGCCAAATTCAAAAACTTCACGTTCTTGCAATTTGGTCAATAATTAAGCTACCGTAATGATAAGGTACTCAAATTCAAGATCTCAAAGAGCTCTACAAGATGCTTTTGACCGGAAGTGAAAATACTCAACGGTCACTGATTTATTCAAGTTTGAAAAAGTGAAAAAAACGCATTTTTCGGCTTTTTTCAAAACGATCTGGTGACCTGGATTTTTTGAGGACCCGGTCACCCGAGGACTCTATGGATAGTATATTAATTAAGCTTGACTTTGGCTTTTACAGATCGAAAAAAGCTTCAAAATTCGCAAAGTTATGCGACTTGAAAACAAGTTAATTTTGGCCAAATTCAAAAACTTCACGTTCTTGCAATTTGGTCAATAATTAAGCTACCGTAATGATAAGGTACTCAAATTCAAGATCTCAAAGAGCTCTACAAGATGCTTTTGACCGGAAGTGAAAATACTCAACGGTCACTGATTTATTCAAGTTTGAAAAAGTGAAAAAACGCATTTTTCGGCTTTTTTCAAACGATCTGGTGACCTGGATTTTTTGAGGACCCGGTCACCCGAGGACTCTATGGATAGTATATTAATTAAGCTTGACTTTGGCTTTTACAGATCGAAAAAAGCTTCAAAATTCGCAAAGTTATGCGACTTGAAAACAAGTTAATTTTGGCCAAATTCAAAAACTTCACGTTCTTGCAATTTGGTCAATAATTAAGCTACCGTAATGATAAGGTACTCAAATTCAAGATCTCAAAGAGCTCTACAAGATGCTTTTGACCGGAAGTGAAAATACTCAACGGTCACTGATTTATTCAAGTTTGAAAATGTGAAAAAAACTCATTTTTCGGCTTTTTTCAAAACGATCTGGTGACCTGGATTTTTTGAGGACCCGGTCACCCGAGGACTCTATGGATAGTATATTAATTAAGCTTGACTTTGGCTTTTACAGATCGAAAAAAAGCTTCAAAATTCGCAAAGTTATGCGACTTGAAAACAAGTTAATTTTGACCAAATTCAAAAACTTCACGTTCTTGCAATTTGGTCAATAATTAAGCTACCGTAATGATAAGGTACTCAAATTCAAGATCTCAAAGAGCTCTACAAGATGCTTTTGACCGGAAGTGAAAATACTCAACGGTCACTGATTTATTCAAGTTTGAAAAAGTGAAAAAAACGCATTTTTCGGCTTTTTTCAAAACGATCTGGTGACCTGGATTTTTTGAGGACCCGGTCACCCGAGGACTCTATGGATAGTATATTAATTAAGCTTGGACTTTGGCTTTTACAGATCGAAAAAAGCTTCAAAATTCGCAAAGTTATGCGACTTGAAAACAAGTTAATTTTGACCAAATTCAAAAACTTCACGTTCTTGCAATTTGGTCAATAATTAAGCTACCGTAATGATAAGGTACTCAAATTCAAGATCTCAAAGAGCTCTACAAGATGCTTTTGACCGGAAGTGAAAATACTCAACGGTCACTGATTTATTCAAGTTTGAAAATAGTGAAAAAAAACGCATTTTTCGGCTTTTTTCAAAACGATCTGGTGACCTGGATTTTTTGAGGACCCGGTCACCCGAGGACTCTATGGATAGTATATTAATTAAGCTTGACTTTGGCTTTTACAGATCGAAAAAAAAGCTTCAAAATTCGCAAAGTTATGCGACTTGAAAACAAGTTAATTTTGGCCAAATTAAAAAACTTCACGTTCTTGCAATTTGGTCAATAATTAAGCTACCGTAATGATAAGGTACTCAAATTCAAGATCTCAAAGAGCTCTACAAGATGCTTTTGACCGGAAGTGAAAATACTCAACGGTCACTGATTTATTCAAGTTTGAAAAAGTGAAAAAAACGCATTTTTCGGCTTTTTTCAAAACGATCTGGTGACCTGGATTTTTTGAGGACCCGGTCACCCGAGGACTCTATGGATAGTATATTAATTAAGCTTGACTTTGGCTTTTACAGATCGAAAAAAGCTTCAAAATTCGCAAAGTTATGCGACTTGAAAAAAAGTTAATTTTGGCCAAATTCAAAAACTTCACGTTCTTGCAATTTGGTCAATAATTAAGCTACCGTAATGATAAGGTACTCAAATTCAAGATCTCAAAGAGCTCTACAAGATGCTTTTGACCGGAGGTTGAAAATACTCAACGGTCATGATTATTCAAGTTTGAAAAAGTGAAAAAAACGCATTTTTGAATTTGGTCGGCCAAAAATTAACTTGTTTTCATCCGCATAACTCTATGCGAATTTTGAAGCTTTTTTTTTCATCTGTAAAAGCCAAAGTACAAGCCTTAATTTAATATACGATCTCATAGAGTTCCCTCGGTGACCGGAGTCCTCACAAAAATTCCAGGTCACCAGATCTTTTGAAAAAAGCGAAAAATCGCGTTTTTTTTCACTTTTTCAAACTTGAAATACAATCTGTGACCGTTGGATATTTTGAGGACTTCCGTGGTCAAAAGCACTCTATGTAGAGCTCTTTGAGATTATGCTTGAATTTTGAGTACCTTATCATTAGATAGCGAAAAAAGCTTCAAAATTCGCCAAAGTTAATGCGACCTTGAAAACAAGTTTTTGAATTTTGGCCAAAATTCAAAAACTTCACGTTCTTCAAGTCGCATAACTTTGCGTCAATAATTAAGCTTTTTTCTTAATGATCTAGGTAAAGCCAAAGTCAAGCTTAATTAATATAGCTATCCTAGTTCCTCAGGTGACCGGTCCCTCAAAAAACTCAACAGGTTCAGCCAAGATTTATTCCAAGTTTGAAAAAGTGAAGGCCGAAAAAAAACGCATTTTTCGGCTTTTTTTCAAAACTTGAATAAATCAGTGACCGTTGAGTATTTTCACTTCCGGTCAAAAGTCCTCTTGTAGAGCTCTTTGGATAGTATCTTGGATTTGAGTTGACGTACCTTAATCATTAAACGGATCCGAAAACAAAGGCTTTCAAAATTCGACCAAAATTATGCAAGAACTTGAAAAAAGTTTTTGAATTTGGCCAAATTCAAAAGCTTCACGTTTCAAGTCGCAAACTTTGGTCGATAATTTTGAAGCTTTTTCGATCTGTATAAGCCAAATTCAAGATTCAAAGATATCTATCCATAGATCCGTTTGAACCGGAAGTGAAAAAACTCCACGGTCACTGATTTATTCAAGTTTTGAAAAAGTGAAAACAACGCATTTTTCGGCTTTTTTCAAAAACGATCTGGTGACCGTTGGTATTTTCACTTCCCGGGTCAAAAGCACTCTATGGATAGAGCTCCTATTAGATTAAGCTTGACTTTGAGTCGCCTATCATTACAGATAGAAAAAAGCTTCAAAATTCGCAAAGTTAAACTTGGCAAGAAAACGTGAAGTTAATTTTGAATTTGGCCAACTTTAACTTTGTTTTCAAGTCGCATAACTTTGCGAATTTTGAAGCTTTTTTCGATCTGTAAAAGCCAAAGTCAAGCTTCATTTATAAACTATCCATAGAAGTCCTCGGGTGACCGTGTCCTCAAAAATCCAGGTCACCAGATGTTTTTGAAAAAGCGAAAAATGCGTTTTTTTCACTTTTTTCAAACTTGAATAAATCAGGTGACGCTTTTGAGTATTTTCACTTCCGGTCAAAGCATCTTGTAGAGCTCTTATGAGATCTTTCATTTGAGTACCTTTGGCATTAACGGTAAAAAGCTTCAATTATTGAACAAAGTTTGCAAGACGTGGAAACAAGTTTTTGAATTTGGCCAAAATTCAAAACTTGTTTTCAAGTCGCATAACTTTGCGAATTTTGAAGCTTTTGTCGATCTGTAAAAGCCAAAGTCAAGCTTAATTAATGATACTATCCATAGAGTCCTCGGGTGACCGAGTCCTCAAAAAATCCAGGTCACCAATTTATTCAAGTTTTGAAAAAAGCCGAAAAATGCGTTTTTTTCACTTTTTCAAACTTGAATAAATCAGTGACCTTGAGTCTTTTTCACTTCCCGGTCAAAAGCATCTATGGTAGAGCTCTTTTGAGATCTTGAATTTGAGTACCTTATCATTACGGTAGCTTAATTATTACCAATTGCAAGAACGTGAAGTTTTTGAATTTGGCCAAATTCAAAACTTGTTTTCAAGTCGCATAACTTTGCGAATTTGAAGCTTTTTTTCGATCTGTAAACAGCCAAAGTCAAGCTTAATTACTATACTATCCATAGGGGGTCCTCGGGTGACCGGGTCCTCAAAAAATCCATGTCACCATATCGTTTTTTGAAAAAATGCCCTAAAATGCGTTTTTTTCACTTTTTTCAAACTTAATAAATCAGTGAACGTTGAGTAATTGTCACTTCCGGTCAAAGCATCTTGTTAGAGCTCTTTGCGATCTTGAATTTGAGTTACCTTATCATGATCGGTAAAAGCTTCAATTATTTACCATAAGTTTGCAAGAACGTGAAAGTTTTGAATTTTGGCCCAAAATTTACCTTGGTTTCAAGTCGTATAACTTTGCGAATTTTGAAGCTTTTTTCGATCTGTAAAAGCCAAAGTCCAGCATTAATTAATATCCTATCCATAGAGTCCTCGGGTGACCGGGTCCTCAAAAATCCAGGTCACCAGATCAAGTTTGGAAAAAAAGCGAACACTGTTTTTTTTCACTTTTTCAAACTTGAATAAATCCGTGACCGTTGAGTATTTTCCTTCCTGTCAAAAGCATCTTGTAGAGCTCTTTGAGATCTTGAATTTGAGTACTCTTATCATTACGGTAGCTTAATTATTGACCAAATTGCAAGAACGTGAAGTTTTTGAATTTGGCCAAATTACCTGTTTTTCATCGCAATAACTTTGGCGAATTTTGAAGCTTTTTTTCGATCTGTAAAAGCAGTCAAGCTTCATTAATATACTATCCATAGAGTCCATCGGGTGACCGGGTCCTCAAAAAATCCAGGTCACCAGATCGTTTTTGAAAAAAGCCGAAAAATGCGTTTTTTTTTCACTTTTTCAAACTTAATAATCAGTGACCGTTGAGTATTTTCACTTCCGGTTCAAAGTCAATCTTGTAGAGCTCTTTGAGATCTTGAATTTGAGTACCTTATCATTACGGTAGCTTAATTATTGACCAAATTGCAAGAACGTGAAGTTTTTGAGTTTTTGACCTGGATTTTTTGAGGACCCGGTCACCCGAGGACTCTATGGATAGTATATTAATTAAGCTTGACTTTGGCTTTTACAGATCGAAAAAAGCTTCAAAATTTCGCAAAGTTTAGCGACTTGAAAACAATTATTTTTGGCCAAATTCAAAA